>CM066031.1:1604390365-1604803593 GCA_033557465.1 Ichthyophis bannanicus
ACAAATCTGGCTTGTGTATGTGTGTGCGCGCGCACAGAACATACATAGCCGTGCATGGGGCGTTGGCTGATGCAGTAGACAAGATGGAGACATCATCTAAGGGTAGAGTGGCTCGGCTCGTTAAAAAGCGCAGGAGGAAGGGGGGAAGAGGTGCAGCCGCTCGTTTCGCAAAACAGAACTTGTCGCTCATTGGAGATGTGGGCTCGCAACTAAAACCGGCGAACCGTGGGAAATCTTCAATCAAGAGCACGGAAAGCGTGGTAAAATAACGAAGAATGATATGAGGACATAGAAGGGCAGGCACGAGATGTGTAGGGGACTGAAGTTGGCATGGACAGGAGAAGAGAAAGCGCTCATTAGTAAAAGGAAGCCTGGACAACGGACACGGCTGAGACAGCTAGGGGGTCTGAAGAAACGGAAGCAGGAAAAGATGGCTTCCGGGGGTAATGAGGACACTATGCACAATTCGAGATGCCACACGATAAGAGGAAGAATAGCAGCAGCGCAGAAACTATAATGAAATAGCGTGCCAGAGGGCGGGGAGTGAATGTGTGAGCAGAGAAACTTCGGTGCCCGATTATGTACCGTCTAAGGCTCCACGTGAGCTCCGTAGCATTCAGGCAGTGACGAACAGCAGCTAGAGGAATGCATCACCTCCACTAAGGTTTATGTCCTGTCTCGGCGACAGCCGAAAACCGTCTGAGAAAGCAAAACATGATATGGTCTTTGGCTCACATGCCATGGGGACTCGATGAACTGCCAAAAAGTCGCGGAAAAGAAGCATTCTCATCGCGAGTAATGAGACTTCTGGCGAAATTACAGTGCAGTGGTGCAGGCGTGACACCTGTGGAACAAGCAGAACTCGTAAGAGGTTCGACAAAATAAAAACCGGAACAGGCGTAAGCGACGGGATGTATGTCCTCGTCTTACCCTACAGAAGGCTGCGTATGATTAATTAAAAAGATATTTATAAATACTTACCCTATCAGAGGAGGTTAAAGAGGCAGGAGGATCAGGGGCCGGGGCGTGTCTAGGTTATCCAGTCAGGGTAAAGGACGTGCTCTAGAGAAAAGACGTAGCCTGGAGACCAAGCATTAGGGGCGGTGGGGCCAGGGGGAGCGCAATGTACTCAGATTGTGGGCGGGCCATGGGGCAACATACATGGCAAGAAATGCAAAGCAACACATCTGATGGCTCAGCAACTCGGGCAACGCACTGGTGCAAGGGTGCGGGGGAAATGCAATCATGAGGGGGCCACAGGCGACCCTGACTTGTGTTGAATGCAGAGGCGAGCTCCATCAGCTGCCCGGAAGTGCACCATACAGGGCAGACATTTGCCATAATCGCCTGCATGATAGGAGTCAGAAGATAACTGGGGTACCAGCCGAATGACTGGCTGAGGAGTGGGAATGTTCCTCAGCACAAGATGCCAAATTAAAGTAAAATGGTGGACCGCCTGGGCAGTTGGCGGCCGGATCTCTCGAAGCCCATCGCGCTTGTCTACTAAGCACTACCCCGGACCTTGAAATCGGCTGCACCCCCCATGACGCGAGTATTGCTCCCAGAGCAAGGCAACCCACACAGCAGGGCAGGTCTCACGCCCTGATAGAAGATCACTCTGGGGGCCGTAGGGAAGAGGGTGCCAAAGGACAATCACGGGAAACTTAATGTGTGGAAGATGGAAGTGTTTGTGGGTCGGAACGAGAAAACCGTCCCAGGGAGAGTAGGGGAGGCAAGCCTAGGGAAGAAAGTGGAGATGTCCCATGAGATGTGTAGTTTGGGAGTTAGTATAGACGCAACCATGACTTTTGAACTGCAGGTAACATTTGGACAAAAGAAGGTTCTGGGTATAAGCATAAATGGGTAATTACAGTTGATTATCCTTTTTGAGACCGCATAGAGGGGGGAACAGTGGGTTTAGTGGAGGGTGGTGCATCAAGGGATTATTGAAAGTTATTTATTGGTTGGGAGGTCAATCGAACAGTAAGCTATACAAAGGGTAACATGTGCAAAGACTGGTCCACAAGAATTAGTGATATTACAGAAGGGCGGGGGGTAGGGTTGGTTTGTTTGTGGATGATACCAAGTTCGCCAGACTAGGGTAGACACACCAGCGAAAGAGGAAGATAACATGAGGATGGAATCGATGTAAGCTTGATGAATGGTCTAGAAGTTGGCCACTAAACAGTAAACTGCATAAAAAATGCGAGAGGGTCATGCACACTTTGTGCCTTCCGAAAATCCATACAGGAGTTGGTATAGCTGTTCACGAGGGAGAGATGACTTCTGGCCACAAAACAGGAGCGGGGATTGGTCTTGGTCGTACCTATTGGGTCTGAGGAAGCGGAAAGTAGCGAAACAGGAAGACAATGCGGATACGGCAACAGCGAGAAGGAGGCCTTCGGTGTAGAGGGAGAGCGAAGGGCCAGTCAGAAAAAAGGAGCGCGATAAAGGCCAGCTTTATGAGAGCTCGTAGTTGACGACCTCTGGAGGAGTATTGCTCGGCAAAGTGCTGGAGACGGCATCCTCACAGGGATATAAGCAGGTTGGAATTGGTGCATGGGGTGGTGTTACGAAAAATGGTTAATGAGCGCGTTATGGAAAAATCATAGGAGCGACAGAACGTTATTGTTGAGGTCTGGGGCCATGTATGGAGGGAGCGGCACCGCTTTAGCACTGTCGTTAAAGAGCTTAATAGGGTAGAGGACGAGATCGAGAAAGCTGACGGGAGGAGACCCGAGATGATAGAGACATTTAAATACCAGCAGTAGCAGACAATACAGAAGGGTCTCTTGCAATTTGAACAGGCAAGCTCTGCTACAAGGGGACCAGGGCAGGAGAAGGTCGAAAGTGGGATGATTCTCAGGACTCAGATGCATGAAATAGTTCTGTCGGCAAAGAGTGGTAGACGCATGGATCACTCACCCAGCAGGGGAGATGGTGGCCGCAAGGACAGTAGCTGAAGCAAAAAAGCATGGGAGAAAACACAGATGGATCTCTAATAGGGCAAACCAACTCTGTGTAAGGATATGGAAGGGAAGAATAGATAGACCGGGGGGTCTGTGTTCGGCCGCCAGGGTTCGATGGGCGAAGAATGATTATCCATAGAGCCCGATTCGGAACGGGCATACCAGAGCCCGTCCGGATAGTCCCAAGTCACGATGGGCCTACTAGAGAGCCCGATTCTCGGTTCCGCAGGAACAAACGTCCGCCGCCGCAGGCGCTCCTGGCGTCCGCCGCAACAGGCCCCCCTCGTTCCGGCCGCTCAGCCCCACAGCTTGGGCACCCATGGCCGGACTTCGGATTGCAGGGTACGCCTTCACCTTGTGTGCCCACCTCCCATGGAGGTGGTGGGGGTGGTGATCTCTAGCCCTGACGTCACACCAGTGGTGCTGCTGATATGCCCAAACCTTTGGGCTGGAAGAACGCAGCAGCCCCTGGACCCCGCAGGAGGTAAAGCCGGCCGCCCTTCGGCAGGCCCACAGACTCGGTGGGCTCCTGCCTTCCCTCACCATCCCCGCGCCGCCTCGCTCCACCTGCTGCTTAGCTCTACTACCATGTGGGGAGAGCTGTGAGAGTATAGAGGGGCAGGACCGGCCGCATAATCAGCACCATGCGGGGGTAGCAGAGAAGAGGTGTCTGGGCTGTGTAGTCAACCGGCACTGGTGGACGGAGTGGAACGCAAAAGCTGGATTTAAGATATTATGAGCGTAGCAGTCACACCGCTCTGGAAGGGGGGCCGGGGTATGTACGCAGAGAGGGTTAACAACATGGGCAGGAATGAGGGGTTTTCCTACGACCTGCAAACATCATTTTGGGGGTGCTACACGTCCTTTGGCCCTGCAGTGCAGAAACCGAGAAACAGATGGCTATGCCTCGCAACGGGTGCGAATCAGTTGGAACAGGCGTCACCAAGTAGAGCAGGATCGTGGGAACTGGGTGCACAAGCGACAAATGGCCTTTTTGAAAATGACCCTGAAGACCGGCAACGCGCAAATAATGTGGGCGGAAGGTGTGGGTGAGGGGAAGAGTGTAGTGGGAGCTGGCAAAAGCGGTGCGTGATGTAGTGTACGCTCTGTGGGGGTCCCCAGTCTTGGCAAAGCAACACTAGAAAGGGGTGAGAGCGAAGAGGAAGGAAAAGCCCTCAACTAATTCCCGAAGCCCCCCCCCCTTCCGGATCAGGATAGACCCGTGACAGCGCCCACCCTCGTGATTCCCTCGGGGACGCGCTTGGGGAGGGCCATCCTGGACGCTAGTATATGCACAGGCCAGGAATGAGGGACCCGCCAAAGCTGCCCCGGCCCAGGAACTGCCAAGAAGCTTCAAAATGGCAGCTATGACTCCTAGACAGTACGTATCAACAGTACTACCACTAGAGGTCAGTTTCCACTATAGGAACAATCACTTCTTATATAGAAGCTGAAGCTACAGTGGCAGTACTAGGAGACTTACTGCTGGGGTTTAATAGCCTTGTCATTTCGCGTGAACCCTGGTAGCGCTAGTTGCTGAGAGCAGAGGCGAGTCTGCGTCTTGCCCCTCTTGAACACACTAGGACACCGAGAAAAACCATTTGGTCGGAGTGCTGTGGGATTGGTGGGTGGGGACAGGGTGGCGTATGGTCACTTTGAGGGAGACGTTCGGCATTGGCGGATGGGACTTCTCTTGGTGGGCCTCTTTTTGGCGCAGAGGGATTGCTCTCGAGGGCAAGGCTCATGCTTGGTGCAGGACCGTCGTGATTGAGGGTGTGGATAAAGTCCTTCGGGGGGGAGGTGTGCTAATGTTGGAGGGTGGGGATGCTGTTGGGAGTGCCTTGACTTCAGGAGAGCTGCAGTTCCACAGAGGACGCTTGCTTCAGTTTAGGGGAATAGGTGGTTGATCAGAGAGGGAGATTGGGTTGTGCTGCTTACAACCACTGCTTTTTTTTTTTAAAGGGCATGGCTAGTGCCACACTCACCAGACTGCTGGCCATGTCGCGGTGTACATTTGTGAACTCTTGACCGGTGGCTGATTAAATGTACATACATTAGTTGCAACGTCATGAGAAAAAAGAGAAAAACGCACAAAGGACTATATGGCTCATCCGGTCTGCAATCACATGAGAAATATTAACGCTCTACAGTCCCTGCCTCTCCCTCAGAGATCTTCTGTATTTGTCCCTATGCTTTCTTCAATTCCATATACAGCTGTCATTTTCACCACCCTCCACTAGGAGGCTTCTGTATCCTACTGTATTATCACCATCCTGTACGGTAAAGACACAATATTCCTTAGATTTACTCCCGAGTCTATCCCCTTTCATGTTTTCAATCTTACGACTCCTTTGATCCTGAGTTTTGCTGTCAACTGGATGAGGGTCACCTCCTCCGGCATTGATGCCGATGGAGGTATTTAAATGTTTAGATCATATCACCCCTCTCTTGCCTTTTCTCCAAAGTATACATATTGAGATCTTGAGCCTCATATGCCTTATGAAGAGACTGCTGACCATTTTAGTAGATGCCCTCTGGACTGCCATCCTGTTTATATACTTTTGATGGTGCAGTCTCCAGAATTGTACATAGTACTCCAAATGAGGTCTCACTAGAGACTTATACAAAGGCACTATCACCCCCTTTTTCCTGCTGGCCATTTCTCTCCCTATGAACCTAAGCATCCTTACCACTTTTGCCATCACCTTTTCTACATGTTTGGCCACTAAAATCACTGAGATGATCACCCTAGGTCCTGCTCTTCTTTTGTGCATTGATGTACTTCATCTCCTATACTGTACTACTCCCTTTAGTTTTTGCTGCTGAAATGCATGAACTTTGCATTTTTTAGCATTAAATCTTAGCTATGAAGTACTCAAACTTTCTTCAGTTCTTGCTACATCCCTCTTCGTGTTAATCTACAGGTTCCAGAGTGTCTACTCTGTTGTAGATTGTTGGAGCATCCGCAAAAGAAGAATACCTTTTCCAAAAGACCTTTTGCAATATTGCTTACAAAAATGTTAAAATGAACAGGACCAAGGACTGAACCCTGGAGTATGTCACTGTTAATGCCGCTATCTTTCAGACCTTCAGATGAAACCTGTTGGCCGCCATTGCTTTATCTACTTTTAGTTTCGCAAGCTCCGCAGGAACACAGTCTTCTGAAAATCATTCAAGTTAGCTCACTTCCATTCCTATTTTTGTTTGTTTTTGGTGGTCCCACTCCTGACTCTTCATCGTGAACACTAAAGAACAATATTTGATAAGCAATTCTGCGTAAACTCTGATGCTTAACACTCGGACTCTGGCTAATTTCTCCTTGGACTGGTGTACTCCCTTATCTGCCTAGTAGTTCATGATAACTGCCTGAATCACACAGAAAAGAGATTATACTAATGTGCTTCTTACAGTAATTATATTTTTTATACCATTGGTCATCAAAGGCTTGACAATTCATCCATACTTGTGAGGTTTTATGCCCTTGGTGCTGCTGCTGGCTTTGTGGCTGGGGACAGATGAGAGGAGGAAAGGGCTAATAGTATCCTTCCCATTCTATATTATCCTTTCTACCTATGCAGTTCTTTTGCTGTGGACACTGCCAGTATGACTTTCCACCTCCTCATCAGCTAGCACATCAACAACAACCTCTTCAACACCCTCTTTCAGCCAGGAGACGTTCAATAGTTTTAGGATTCAGATGTGAATTCCACCCATAGGGGTTTTTCAGATTCTGTATCTGTGAAGACCATCTCCATACACTTTTCAGAAGGGAATACAGTGTGCCTGACTCTCTCTACAGTTGCCTTCACCTGCTTTTTCTCTCCTACCACTGCCTGAACCGAGGTTTGCTCTGCTGTGGAGATGACACCAGAACCTGGTCTTTCACAGTTGCACCAGAAGCTGTGGCTCTTTAAAGACTCTCCCTGTAAAGACATCCCACTTTCGCTTTGTCAGTGGACTAGAGGAACCCATAAGGATACCTTAAGAATGAACTGTCTTTTTCTGTGATCTTGTGCCAATACTGTACTTGCCTTCCCTCCCTTCTTTCCTTCTGTGACCTATTAATTTTCAGTGAGCACATTAATTTTCTAAGCATAATCTTCCCAAGCATTGTGATATGCTTGGACTGATTCCAAGTTCTTTGAGGCAGGGACTGCCTGTCTTTGAACACCCTGTGCCAACCAGTAGGTCTGTGCAACCCTGGAATACCATTACTCCAACTGTGCAGCCTCAGATATTGGCCCCTGAGTTACCTGCCTGGAATGCCATAGGCTCTGTTGTGCCCAGTTACTCTGCTTGCCTGCTCTCACTCTTCTTTTGACTGGAGAGAGGGGAATGAGTATAATTCAGGCTGCCTGTCAAGGATTTATGTAACATGATGGATGAATGGCATTATGCTGACTGCTGGTCACCATTCTTTGACCTTTTCCCTCTCCCATATTGGCTGCCATGTGGCTGGCAGCATCTGTGCACAAAATGAAATAAAGTTCAGGAACGATGTTTCGGGAAAATTTCCTGAACATACCTAGTTGATTAGTTACACCAGGAACTAAATGACTAGATTGTAAGCTCTGATGAGCAGGGACTGTCTCTTATATGTCTGTGCAGCGCTGCGTACGACTTGTAGTGCTATACAAATGCTCAGTAGTAGTAAATGAAAATCACAATTTTCATAGATTTTTCCATTTGTATGTAAACTAAATGCACATGCCTAGTTCACCTTTGCTGTCTTTTTTCCTTTCATCCCAGACTGTTCTAAATCCATTTTGGTCTGGCTTTTGCATTCTACATTCCCAGAAACTGTTGTGAAAGTCTCCAGTAAGCTCCTTATAGCCAAAGCCTAAGGTCTTTATTCTATCCTCTTTCTCCTTAACATATCCACTACTTTTGACCCTGTCAATTATCAACTACTCCTTGACACACTGTACTGTATTAGATTTGAGGACTCTGCTCTGTCTTGCTTTATTCTACTTACTTCTTCCAATCTGCTCTGTAATGTGTGCCTTTGAGTCAGACCTGACTCCTGGTGACCCAGAGGCTCCTGGGTTTTCTTGGCAGTGTCACTGGAAGTAGATTGCCAGGCCTTTCTACTGAGGCAATGGAGGGTGAAGTGACTTGCCCAAGGCCACAAGGAGTGCTAGTGGGATTTGAACCCTGGTGGCTTGGTTACCAAGCCAGTGTTCTAACCACTGGGCTACTCCTCCACTCCCATTTTGCTGGCAGTGTATCTTGTGATGGTTCTCCCTCTATTGTTATTCTATCAATTGGTGACTTCATCTAAGCCCTCTTCTATCTACATTTGACCCGTTGATGCTCTAATCTCCTCTCAAGGCATTCAGTATTTTTTTTATATGCCGATGACTCCCAGATCTACCCCTCTACACTAAACATTTCACCAAAACTCCTGCCCTAAAACTCAGGCTGTTTGTCTGACATCTCTGCCTGGATGTCCCACTATCACTTCAAATGTAAAATAGCCAAACAGAACACCTTATATTTTCATCTAAACTCACTCCCCTTCTTCTATTTCTGTGGATGGTATTCTCATCCTTCTGCTTCCCTCAGCTCATGGTCTTGGGGTGATCTATATCTCTCTCTCCTTCTCTATGCACAACAAAAACACCGCTAAAGTGCATGATTTCTTCTATTTCAGCATTGCTAAAATCAACCAAAACACTCATCTACTCTCTCATTATCTCCTACTTAGACTACTGCATCCTACTCCTCGTGATTTCACACAGAACCATCTTTCTCTGGTATAATCTTTTGAAAACGCAGCTGCATGGCTTATCTTTCTTGAGCATCACTATGACCATATAACCCCTCCCTCAAGTCATGACCTTGGTTTCCCATCTGTATCCACATACAGGTCAAACTGTTATTGCTTCCTTCAAATACATTCTGCTGTTTCTCGTTATTCTTTTTTTCTCTCTCCTTTTACACCTCTTCCTCGTGAACTCTGCTTATCTGTCAAGCCTTAGTCGTGCCCTTTTCCTTCATTGCTAACTCACATTTCTGTTCTTTCAACTTTGCTGCATTGTTTGCCTTGAGCAGACTCTTAGGGGCATCTTTACTAAAGGTTAAGCGCTGCAATGGCCCATAGAAAAGAACGGGCAGTGGCAGCACTTAAGGCGTGTTAACTTACACATGCTAACCTTTAGTAAACATGCTTCTTAGAGTCAATGCATCCTGCTCCCTTCTGGTCATATTCAATTTCATTTCAGACTAAGGTCTCAACTTCTTGACCACTTCTCTATAAAATATTCTCCTAACATCTCTAGTTTGTCATGTTTGCATGTCTTCACTATAGTTTAAGCTTTGCGAAGCAGGGATCTCTTATATGTCTCTATAGCATGCTGCATATCCCTGATAGTGCATTAGAAATGATAAGTAGTAGTAATAATTTATGAGAAATGGAAAAACTATGGAGGGCAATAAAAAGGAGCATTGAAAAGGCAATGAATCATTGTGACAGATATGCTAATGAGAAAAAGAATAAAGAGACCATTATGGTTCACCAAGAAAGTAGGAAAAAAAGAACAACAGAAAAAAATAGCATTCAGGAAATACAGGCAGATACAGAAGGAGGAAGATGGGAAAATTACCAGGAGAAATATAGGGAGGCATGGCGATAAATTAGAATAGACAAAAATTTGAATGGATTAGTATATTTCTCATTCAGTATAAAAAGAGGATACACCTATTTTAGGTATATAAATGAAAACAGAAAAGTGAAAAGGGGAACTGTAAGAACAAAAATATAGAACATATTTAGCATAGGGAGGGACAAAAAGAAAGCAGATATCTTAAACCATAGTTCTGTTTAGTTAAAGTGGGAAGTTTGGAGTATAGTCTAATTAATCAGTTAATTAGATGAATTATGAACTTTCTCTCTAGTGTGAGAAGAGTTGCTTGGGTCTCAGGCCTAGGCTGGTGCCTTATTTATTTTTATTTACTTAGGCATTTTAGATTTCTGAATTTTCTTCAAATACATTTGTTATCACCATTGATATTATTTCATAAATATTGTAAAAAGGTCTTGTAATTCCTGAACCTGAAAAGATTCTAGTCTCAAACATGTATTATACTATGACCTGCCCACCATTTCAGGATGCTCAGGGTAGATGAGGCATCTGCTGCTATTGATTTGACTGAGTTTTTAGAAACGTCAGCTGCTGTGATCTCCACTCATGCTGCTTTAATTGTTTCTTTTGCCACAGAGGCAGATAAAATGTCTGTCTTGCATCTTTATTTCCATAAGAAGGATTCATCTTTCTGTGGACAAAGGGTAACTGTGTTCCCAGATGTTTCACGTATTACTTAAGCGTGAAGGAGGTCCTTTCTGCAACTAAGGCTTCGTGTCTTGGCTGCGGGAGGGACTTTGACAATGTTAAATATGTATATACAGACCCTGTACAGCTTACTGCTTTTTTGGATAATAGGTAGGTTTTGTTTGTTGGCAGGAAGTAGTTTCTTTATTGATATGTTTTTTGGTTGTATTATTGTAATGAGGAAGGGGTCTTCTACTATAACTGATTGTTGATTTCACTCTCTTCATACCGTGGACTAATAATTGATTTTGGGGGTTTCCCTATTGGTACGAAATTACCTCTTACTATATTTCAGGTTTTTTTCTTGGCTTTTGTTGTACAAATAGCATTAATTTTAAATTTTTAAAAAGGAAAAGATATGGAGTGGAGGAGTGGCCTAGTGGTTGGGACAAGGTACTTCAGGCCAGAAGGTTGGGGTTCAAATCCCACTAGAGGACAGCAACCTTGGGCTGGAAGGACTGGGGTTTCTTGTCCCACAGGTGCTCCTTGTGGTCTTGGGCAAGCCACTTAACCCTCCATAGCCCATGTTTCCCTGTAAAATAGTTATCTCCAAGTTATAATGCCCTGTTCAATGTAATTTCAGTTTGTTCAATGTAAACCACACTGATGCAGAATAGCATGGTATATAAGAGAATATAAATAAATATACCTCCCTGTCTGTCTTGGCTCCTCAGTATGCCACTCTAGCCTTCAGAGATCAGACTTGTTCTTTGAGAATAAGTAGCTCTTTGCACATAGTGCACACATAAGATGTCTTATTAACTGGGAGGTAATCATACATGCAACGCTCAGTGCAAAAGACTGGAACTGCCCCTATCTCGCTGCTGTCTGCATCTTTGTTTTAATGATTTGTTTATATGCTTAAAGCTGTTCATTTATTTAAAGTGGCCTAATGGTTAGAGCACTGACTTAGAAATCAAACAACCAGGGTTTGATTCCTACTAGTACTCCTTCTCAAGTCACTTTATTCTCCATTTCCTTGGAAGAAAAGGTTTGCTAATCTACTTCTGGTGATATTTTGCCAAGAAAACCCAGAGGCAGCTGGATCACCAGGAATCAGCACTGACTTGATGGCAATAAAAAATAAAGTATTCCTTGTGTCCTTGACAAGTTACTTAACTCTCTGTTGCCTCAAAAAAAATAAACAAGTTATCAATGTCCCTGTTTAATGTACTTTACCGAGTTTAAGTTACAATGTAAACTGCTTTGACTGAAATGATAAAGTGGTATAAGTAAACTACAGGGATAGGGATACTTGAACCAATACAAATATACTTAATAGGTTTAAGGTATTTTGTTTAATGTTCAACTTGAGATGAACTGCAAGGACCTAATTAATCTATTTCTTAGGCCTAATAAAGTGCTTTAGAAGATAATTGGTTAAAGCTGAAAGTCATTAAGATACCGGTATCCTTTCCCTTAACTGGTTGAACTGGCATCAAGCAAAATGCTGACTCTATGGGGCATGTTTACTAAAAGCCGTACAATTGCGTGCCGCACAATAGCGCACGGAAACGCGGCACTCAAACGCTCAGAAACGCTCTTAAACGCCCCGCACAAGTGCGCTTGGGCCCCGCACAATTGCGCGCCGCACTAACGTGCCCCGCAAAAGTACCCGGCCCGCAAATGTCCGATAGAGGCGTGGAAAGGCATTCTGAGGGCGGAGGAAGGCTCCCGAGGGGCGGAGAGACGGGGTCAATGGGCGGGGAAGGGGAGGGGAGAGGCTCCCCGCACAGTATCGGGGACGAATTTGCAGGTTAAAAATAGCGCGAGTGAAACACTCACGGTAGAGGGCATTTAAAGGGAAGAGAAACCATTTCCGTCAGCAATGTACAGGGAAACCGGGGAAACCTGCAAAACGTGAGCAGTGTGATACATGTGCACAGAACAAAAGTGCAAATAAAGATAGAAAAAGACCCAAACAAACATATTAAAAATAGGATGTCAGCTGGGGAACCCTGATATTAATGGGCAAACATAAGAAACACACCCAGGAAAGCTCCAAAAAAATGAAATGAAGTATGGAAGGGGCTACGGAGCGGAGACCCTTCCAAAACCAATGTCCTTTTTTCTGAGCCTTCCTGGGAGTGTTTGCTATGGTTGCCCATTCATATCACTGTTGCCCAGCTTGGATATATTTATCCCCAGCTCGTCGTGGTCGGTTAAGGGGTTTATTTGCACGTTTGTCACCAGACAAGGTGACTGAGCCCACAGTACAAATGTGCAGAGCAGGGTTTGTGACTCATTTGGTCAGGTTTCCCACCCCCAGGGACTGCACTATCACTGTGGCCACAGTGTGGTGCAGCAGACAGAGGCAGTACCTCTAGGACCAGAGGGTCACAGGTTCAAATCCAAGCTAGGGCTCCTGCCAACCCAGTCCCCATATTTTACCCACCACTAAACAGAGATAGTAAAGACACTCCTGTATTGCAGAGAACATAAGCATGGTTCACACACCCATTTTGTACCCAACACCGCACACACACCATAACAATGAGCATTACCGACAGCCGAGTCCCCCAAATGCAGTCCTGGAGTGCCACAACTCAATCAGGTCATATGCTTTTCCAAGATACGGACATGCCAGCATGTTGGCGGTAGGGTACAGGTGGTGGAGGGGGCAGTGGCTGCTAGCCACAGAAGACAGTGGCCGAGCCATGTGCAGGCTGGCACGTCCACTGCAACATAGGCCCTGTCAGATGTACAGTCATGGACTTCCCAGGGAAATCAGCACATCTGTGGCAACACAGTGGTGCAGTGCACACAGACAGTGTGTGCAGGAGCAAAAGGTCACAGGTTCAAAGCCCAGCTGGGGCTACTGCCAATCCTGTCCACATATTTTCCCCACAACTAAACCATGTTAGTAAGGGCAATCCTTTATTGCTGGGGATATACGCATTGGTCATACGCCTATCTTTTACACCACCAAGCACAGACACCATGACCAGGGGCAGTACCTAGAGCAGAGTCTCACAAATGCAGTCCTGGAGGACCACACACCATTCAGGTTCCATGCTGCCACTCATACAAATAACCGTGCTGTATATCTATGCACCACCCCCATGGCATGTAGATGTAGCTCATGCATATTCATGAGGGACAGCAGGAAACCCCAACCAGTGTATTGCAAACCTGGACTGGATTTGGGAACCTCTGCCGTACAGCAGCAGCCAACAGGGACAGACACACCCACACCCACACCCACAGGCCCCATTGGCCAATGCCTCCTGGTGAGGCAGGACATTGGGCCCTGCGTGCATCTCCCAATACCAGCACTTGCATACCTTAGCAATGTCACCCTACACCAGGGTATATGGTACACAGCTCTCAAACGTTTGCTATGAGTACTGGCAGATAGATATCCCTACGTTACGCACAGTCTGCTCTATGAGCTCCATCATAATAATCTATCTGATGTCTGCGGTGTGTGCGTCAGGTCTGGCCCCTGACAGTGTTTACCACCCTAGGGAGGGACCCCCAATGGTATTGCATACCATACCCATGCCTGTACTGTGCCCAGGACTGGTGTGGTGGGCAAGGATTCTGAACCCCTCTATAGTAGCACAATGCTGGCATACGTGTGGGAGTGTGTGTCTGTCTATACAGTGTGTGTTGGCTGCAAACACTGTCCACAGTTTTGGCCTGATGATGTGCATAATGAGCAGCATGGTACCATGGGTATAGCTCAGACAGGGTGGGCTGGCCAGGATGCATCTGCACAGGGCATAGGGCACTGGCAGGGACATTGTAGTGGCCGTCCACCACCTCCACAGACAGGGTGACCTCTGTATGTGCTGCTGGGCTTTCACTCCACCCTGACTGTGCAGTGATGGCAGCATGGCTAGGCACCCCCATAGTGCTTCATAGCATTTTCCTCATGTGATATATATGGGTCACCTGTTGGGGCCTAGTCACTGATGTATCTGCTTGTGTGTGCTGCCATCCCAGTTGTGGGTGCATGCATTTCCAGTGGGACTAACCAGCAGACTGTTCACAGCTGGTATGTGCCCTGCTGGAGTGCCTTGCAGGGTGCAGTGGCTGATGGCTTGATGCAGGGGAATATCAGATAGTGGTGGGGTGCATCTTAGCATATCCAGGCCTACTGTCTGTCTGATATTGTGGTCTGGGTGTGTGTGGGGCTGCTTGGACTGCCCTGTAGGGTGTCTGTTCCCCAACAGGACTGGGGTTGATGGTCCACTCTACTGCCATCATTGCTGGGGGGGGGGGGGGGGGTATAATGGGGATCTGTTGATAGGAGACCCTGCCTGTTTGCCACCCTCAGCTGGGGGGGGGGGGGGGGTTGGGGGTTGGTGGTACATGGCCCACCTAGGGGTCTGTGGGGTTTCCCCTGACTGAGACAGACAGAGATATCCAAGGTGTTCCTGCAGAAACTCACAGATTATGACTGTTTTGGAGCTCTGCCATGGCCTCTCTCAGCTGTGGACCTGGTCCAGGGCGCCTCATCGCACACTCAGGGTGAGCACAGTTCCCGCACAGTGTGACTGTGTGTAGCTACTCTGTGCAAATTAAACACCCGGTCAGTACCTCCTACCAGGCCAAGGTGCTGTGTGGGTGCACACGGACACGTCCCCCTACCAGGCCGGGGAGCTGTTGGGGTGCATTCCCCATCTTGTGTTCATCTGTGGACAGCTGATTTGCATGTGCAGTGCATCATGGGTATGGGTGGCCTAACCCTATCCTGGTTCCCACAGCAGACTGTCTGTGTGGTGACATGCAGGCTCTCTGCAGCCAGCTAGGGGCTTGCTGGCAACTATATAGCTGTAGCCCAATGGTTACTTCACTGCCTGTGGAGCCAGCGGTAATGGGTTCGAGCCCACAGTGGGGTTCTTTGATAGGGTTGTCCAAAGCTTTTTTTAGATTTAATGTACATATGTTGCTGCCATCAAACACACCCTCAGTGTACTGTACCCATAAGGTGCCTCTGAGGGTGCTTTATAGGGCACCCTATAGGGCACCTTATGGTTGCCGTCCATATAAGGTGCACTATACATTATCCTGTGACGCAACATATATGGTGCCCTATAGGGGACATTCAAGGGTGCCTTGGCGGACAGTGAACTTTAACATGTGCCTTATGGGCCGCCTTATGTTAACACGCTTTGTGAGTGCGTTTGCTAGTAGTGATAACTGAAATAAAAATAGCTTGCCCCCTACAGCACTCATCCACATAATACACACTGCCTCAGTGAGCCTTCTTCATTGGGCACTGTGGGGGATTGAACCCCTGATCTCTGCACCATTGGTCAGTGTCTTAACCATTGCGCTGTGGCTCTGTTCCTATGCTTGGGCATCTGCGCACCGCCTTATGCCGCCCAAACCTAACAGTGCACCGCCTTATGCCGCCTGAGATTAACAGTGCACCGCCTTATGCCGCCCAAAATTAACAGTGCACCGCCTTATGCCGCCCAAAATTAATATGCCTCCTAAAGCACTTTTACCCATTACAGTTAATGCCTCAGCCAGCCCTTTTTGTTGTGCACAATGGGGAATTGAACCCATGGCAGCTGCACCCACAGTCAGTGTTTTAACCATTGTACTATGGCTCTGCTCATTTGTGTGTGCACATCAGGCGCCACTTAGCCTTCCCACGCACTATTGTGCCCCGCGCAAATGTGCGATCGCTTACCCCGTTTTTTTTCTTTTCTCTGCCTGAACCGCCCACTCCTTATATGGCACAGGCACACTACCACGGCCCCGCACATTAGGAATGTTTAGTAAACAGACCCCTATATCTGCTTTATCCATTGAAGAAAAGCCCGGATGCAGCATTTCTACCACCTGATTAAATGAGGCATACTGTACAGAGCACTGGCTTGGGTTGATGAAGGAGTTCACACTAGCCCCACAAGATAAGAAAAGTTGTGAATGAGCCAGGATTTGTCTGTCTCTGTCTTGGATATGAAATCCAGTGGCAAAATGACAAGATCCTCTAAGGGAGGCTCTCAAGACCTGACAACCTCCTTAGGTAGTTTATTATTCACAATGTACTTGTTGTTAGCCATCAATGGGGAATTATGGCTCATGCTGCAGTTATGGATCCTTATAAGGTATCTTGAAGTTCCTGAGAAACCCTCCCAAAAAAACAGTGCTCCCTTCCTTTCGGGGTAAACCAGCATCCCTCACCACAAGGCCACCAAGTTAATGGGGGAAGGAGTCTTGGTTAGTAGCCCCAGAGGAAGCTAGTAACTTCATATGTTCCCTTGTGTTCTGCTCCATCATCCTGGGGTGAAGCAGCAGAAGCAACAACCTGCTTATTGGCACCTCTCATCATTAATGTGGAAGGAGACATTAACTGCCCCTCTAGAATTCTGTCCAAAAGGCACTCCCATGTCCCTAGAATAGCCTCAAAGATTTCTAAGGTGGGAGAGCCTATCTGTGGCTGAAAACACACCCACAGGGGCCGTAGACCGAAACAGTCATGACTGCATTGGGTCATTTCCATCCACTAAATGTCAATGTCTCTGAAACCCCACGTGCCTGCTTTGTCTTTAGTCATCCCCTTCTGAAACTGCTCATCATAGTTCAAACAGGCTTATCTCCCATATGTTCAGTACACCCTCAAGATCAACTCAAAGATCAAGATCAAAGTAATTCAATAAGCCTGAGCATAAGGATGGATAGCCTTTCTGAGAATACCTGATTAGATATGAAAAGCGAGTAACCTATTGAAGATCATTTTAGTAACCTTTGGTCAATAATGTTTGTCTGAATTCTTCTGCTCCCCCTATTTTGCTCCCACACCAACAGCGAAAAAATGTTGACATAGTTACCCCTCAAAATTTTCTGTCTCAAGTTCTGCAGAACCTGACAATTCACTGGGGTAATCACACACAAGATGTGTCCTGTCATGACAATTGAGACCCATTTGCATTCTCTGTTCCATTTCCACCCAACCCTACTGACTCCCCAACTTCCCTGATTTATTTATTTATTTATTTTATTTATTACAGGCTCTTATATACCGCTCTATTCAGCATCAGCGCGGTTCACAATATAACAACAGACCAGAACAACAAACTGTTTGGTTTTACAGAGAACAAGGTCAGAGAACTTGGATAAAACATGGGACGTCATTTCTGCAACTATTTACATGAGTATTTACAAGTATACATGACAGGATTTGTTATTAGTTATAGGGTAAGGATCGAGATTGGTTAGCCCTTCTCTCTCTGTTTCTGATGACAATGAGATCCCTGAAGAATTAGAAGAGTCCAACTCCCATAGATACATGGAGTCCAGCTCCCGTATGTGCTACTCTCTTTCTCCTGGTCTAAGCACCTCACAACTCAGTGCAGATCACGTATGAACTTTTTGTCCAATAAACAACTCCCATCCTTCTTGATCGTTCTGCTGCTTTTTGACACTGTTGATCACAACCTTCTCCTTGATGATCTGTTCTTCCTTGAATTTAGAGGCTCTGTTCTGTCCTGGTTTTCTTCTTATCTATCCCATCGTACTTTTAGTGTATGCTCTGTTGGATCCTCCTTTTCCCCCATCCCACTTTCGGTCGGTGTACCTCAGGGCTCTGTCTTTGGACCTCTTCTTTTCTCTCTCTGCACTCAGTGCCCTTGGTGCGCTCTTCTCTTCCCATGGTTTCATCAGTATCATCTTTATGCTGATGACTCGTAGATCTACCTCTCTACACCTGAAATCTCCCCAGGAATCCAGGCCCAAATCTCTGCCTGCTTATCTGACGTTGCTCCTGTATATCCCACTGCCATCTGAAATTTAACATGGCCAAAACTGAGCTCCTTATCTTTCCTCCTAACCCCCCTTCCTCCTTTATCTCTGTTGAAAAGCACAACTTTGGGGTCATCTTTTGACTCTTTTCTCTTTCTCTGTATATATTTGGAGTGGAGAAGTAGCCAAATGGATAGCACACTGGCTTGGGAACCAAAAGACCAGGCTTTGATTACCACTAGCACTCCTGGTGGCGTTGGGATGTCACTTAACCCTCCATTGCCTCAGAAAAATCCAAGTTATAAATGTCCCTGTTTAATGTACATTATCAAGTTTAAGTTACAATGTAAACTGCATTGACTGAAATGATAAAGCAGCATAAAAACACCTGTTAAATAAATAAACATCCAACAGTTAGCTAAAACCTGTCATTTCTTTCCTTTATTATTGGAAAAATTCATCCCTTCCTTTCTGAACACATTACTAAAACCCTTATCCACTCTCTAGTCACCTGCTGTTGAGACTATTTGCAACCTGCTGCTTTCTGGTCTCCCAGAATAAGAACATAAGAACATAAGATATGTCATACTGTGTCAGATCAAGGTCCATCAAGCTCAGTATCCTGTTTCCAACAGTGGCCAATCTAGGTCATAAGTACCTAGCAGTTTCCCCAAAAGACACAGGTTCCACAATGCTTGTATTGGGTCAAACAGTGATATCCTGGGTCCCTTTTAATAATGTTTTATGGACCTTTCCTCCAGGAACTTGTCCAAACCTTTTTTAAACCCAGCTACACTAACAGCTTTTACTACATCCTCTGGTAACAAATTCCAGAGTTTGATTACATGTTGAGTGAAAAAATATTTTCTCTTATTAGTCTTAAATAGGTTATCCTGTAGTTTCATTTCATGTTCCCTAGTCTTTCTATATTCTGATGATGTAAACAATCGATCTATGTTTACCCGTTCCACTCCATTCATTAATTTATAGACTTCTACATACAGTATCTCCCCTCAGCCATCTCTTTTCCAGGTTGAAGAGCCCTAACCTTTTTAGCCTCTCTTCATCCCCTTTACTATTTTGGTGGCTCTTTTCTGTACCTTTTCTAATAACGCTATATCCTTTTTAAGATACAGCAATGTGAATTGCACATAATATTCAAGGTGCGGTTGCACCATGGAACGATACAGAGGCATTATAATATCCTTTGTTTTATTTTCCATTCCTTTCCTTCTGATACCTAGCATTCTATATGCTCTCTTGGCCGCTGCTGCACACTGGATGGAGGGTTTTAACATGTTATCCATGATGACACCTAAATCTTTTTCCTCAGTGTTGGCTCCTAATATGGAACCTTGGATCGTGTAACCATAGTTTGGTTTGTTCTTTCCTAGGTGCATAACTTTGCACTTGTCCACATTAAATTTCATATGTCATTTGGATGCTCAGTCTTCCAATTTATCAAGATCCTCTTGCAATTTTCCACAATCCTCATGGGTTTTAACAACTTTAAATAGTTTTATGTCAACTGCAAATTTTATAACCTCACTCATTCCCTTTTCCAGGTCATTTATGAATATGTCAAAAAGCAGCAGACCCAGCACAGATCCCTGTTCTCCATTGGGAAATTGGCCATTTAGCCCTACCCTCTACTTTCTATCTTTTAACCAGTTCCTGATCCACATTAGTACACTGCCTCCTATTACTTGACTTTTTAGTTTTGCCAAAAGTCTCTGATGAGGGACCTTGTCAAAGGCTTTCTGAAAGTCCAGATACACTATATCAACCAATTCACCTTTGTTTACCTGTTTATTCACACCTTCAAAAAAACATAACAGATTAGTAAGACAAGATTTTCCTTGTCTAAAGCCATGTTGGCTGTCTCCCATTAAACCATGACTATCTACATATTAGTATTTTTGTTCATTATGATGGTTTCTACCATTTTTCCCGGTACTGGAACCCTTTTTAAAAATTGGTGTTTCATTGCCATCTTCCAATCTTCAGGTATTACAGATGGTTTTAATGATAGTTCACAGATTACTAATAGCAGGTCTGCAATCTCATATTTCAATTCTTTCAGCACTCTTGGATGTATACCATCCGGTCCAGGTGATATGCTACTCTTCAGTTTATCAGATAGTTGTAACACATCTTCCTGGTGTATCAATACTTCTTTCAATTCTTACGCAGTATCATCTTTAAATACCACTTCTGTCATGGGTAACATCTCTACATCTTCCTCAGTAAAGACCAAAGCAAAGAATTCATTCAGTCTCTTCACTATGGCCTTGTCCCCTCTTAGTGCCTCTTTTACCCCTCTATCATCTAATGGTCCAACTGACTCTCTCAGAAGTTTTTTGCTATGAATGTACTTGAAAAAGTCTTTATTATGCATTTTTTGCTTCCACAGCAAACCTCTTCTCAAATTCTCTCTTTGCCTACCTTATCAATGCTGTGCATTTAACTTGCCAGTGCTTGTGCTGTTTCCAGATTTTGCCTTTTGGCTCTTTTTACCTTTTCCTGAAAGATGCTTTTTTGGCAACAACAGCCTCTCAGACATCAGCTTTAAAGGATGCTGGCAGTTTTTTGGACTTCCTTTCACTTTTCTTAAAGCATGGAATACAGCTGGTCTGGGCTTCCAAGATAATATCTTTAAACAACACCCAAGCTTGATATAAGTCTTTAACCTTTGCAACTTCTCCTTTTAGTTTTTTCTTAACTATTTTCCTCATATTA
Source organism: Ichthyophis bannanicus (assembly GCA_033557465.1). Taxonomy (NCBI): domain Eukaryota; kingdom Metazoa; phylum Chordata; class Amphibia; order Gymnophiona; family Ichthyophiidae; genus Ichthyophis; species Ichthyophis bannanicus. The sequence goes on from CM066031.1 coordinate 1,604,411,106, forward strand.
TCATAATCTCCCTTTCAAATTTATTAAATCAAAATGTGATCATGCTATGATCACTATTGCGAAGTGGCCCCAACACCCTTATCTCTTGCACCAGATCTGGTGTTCCACTAAGGACTAGGTGCAAAATTTCTTCCCCTCTGGCCGGTTCATGAACCAGCTGCTCCAAGAAGCAATCATTTATTTCATCTAGAAACTTTATCTCCCTAGCATGTCCTGTGGTGATATTGACCCAATCAATACCGAGGTAATTGAAATCACCCATTATTATTACTGTGCTGTAACTTTTTTTAGCTTCCCTGATTTCTTTGAGCATTTCATCATCCATTTGTTCATTCTGGCCAGGCGGTCGATAGTACACCACCACTGCCATCATCTTCCCCTTTTTACATGGAATTTAAATCCATAGAGATTCTACAGCAAATTTTGTTTTCTGCAAAACATTAATCCTTTGTGACTCAATGCCCTCTCTAACATATAGTGCAATCACTCTACAATTTGATCAGCTTTATCATTACGATATAGTTTGTACCCAGGTATCACAATGCCCCACTGGTTGTCCTCCTTCCACCATGTCTCTGAGATACCAATCATATCTAACCTCTCATTTAGTGTTATATATTCTAACTTTCCTATCTTATTTTTTAGACTTCTAACATTTGTATACATGCACTTTAGAGACTGTATTTTATTCTTATTAACCTGGCTATCAGTAGGCAGGGGTAATTTGGAATCACTAAGCTCTGTCTGCTCCTTACTCAAGGTCATTTGGGCTACTTTTGTCTTTATTGGAACCTCTCTGCTGATATACCCTAACTTAATTTTTTGGTAGTATTCTTCAAGGATACATTGTTTTGAATCATGCGCTCTTGGGCAACTGTTGGCTTTCCCCTATTATCTACTTTAAAAAGTGCTCTCTTTCCTTTTTAAAGGGTAATGCCAGCAGCCTGGTTTCCATCCCGGTTAAGGTGAGTTCCATCCCTTCGGAAGAGCCCCTCCTTTCCCCAGAATGTTCCCCAGTTCCTAACAAATCCAAAACCCTCATCCTTGCACCATCGTTTCATCCATGCATTGAGACTCCGGAGCTCTGTCTGCCTTTTGCGTCCTGCGCATAGAACGGGAAGCATTTTCAGAGAATGCTACTCTGGAAGTTCTGGATTTCAACTTCCTACCAAAAAGCCTAAATTTATCCTCTAGAACCTCCCTACAACATTTTCCTATGTCATTGGTACCGACATGTACCAAGACAGCAGACTCCTCCCCAGCACTATCTAAGACATTGTCTAGGTGGTGCGTGAGGTCCGCTACCTTCGCACCAGGCAGGCATGTTTACTAGACGATCCTCACGTCCACCAGCCACCCAGCTATCTACATGCATAATGATCGAATCACCAACTATAATGGCTGTCCTAACCCTTCCCTCATGGGCACATGGCCCTGGAGAAACCTCCTTGGTGCAAGAGTGTTTTACATCACCTGGAGGACAGGTCCTATCTACAGGTTCACTTCCTGCCACGCCAGGGTGATGCTCTCCTGTCACGTGACCTCTCTCCTCCATGGCAACAGGGATGCTGCCAGACTGGAGGTGGGACTTCAGGACTATATCCCTGTAGGTCTCGTCTATGTACCTCTTCCTTATGTCCTCCAAGTCTGCTACTCTAGCCTCCAGAGATCAGACTCGTTCCCTGAGAGCAAAGAGCTCCTTGCACCTAGTGCACACATAAGACCCCTCACCAACTGGGAGAAAATCATATATGTGACACTCAATGCAAAAGACTGAAAAGCCCCCTCCCGCTGCTGGACTGCTGTCTGCATCTTAGTTTTAAGGTTGTGTTTAGATATTTAAGTTCTTTACTTACTAAGGGTTGCTGGAGATTCTTATACTAATAAAAACTATACCTAATACATTTAATATACTTTGTTCACCTGAAGCTTATTTAATCTCAGGTCCTTAATGTATGCCTGATGAGGATAAACAGCTGCTAGGTTTAAGTACCTATAAAGCTACGATTATCCCAGGGGTGAGTGGGTGTCAGAGTAGGGAGGGAGGGAAAGAAGATTTATTAAAAGCTGGCTAATACACAGTACCCTGTCCTGTGCTTCTAAGGTAATCTGTGACAAATTTCCAGGGGGAGTTCCACAGGCCCTACTTGGATAGAGGGAGTCTTGGGGTCTAAATTTAAGCTTGAAGCTCTCTGCTGTGTTCTAAATTTAACCAGAAAGCTCTCTGCTGTAATTTAAATTTAAACTGAAAGCTCTTTGCTGCTACTAGGCCCTGACTGATTTAAACAAATACACTGGGTTCACAGATTAATCAGCTTTAATCTAAAGAATTCCTTTTTCCCTAAGATTTAGAAAAATTCCCAGAAGTAAATTGCAGATCTCTCTCCAGAAGTAGTAGTCCCCTTTTGTAGTCCTTCATTTCTCTCCTCTTCAATCTGTTTAAAACTCAGTTGTGCGGCTAATCTTCCACCAGTCTCACTATGCTCACATAATAATCCCTCTTCTCAGGTCACTTTACTGCTCCCTATCTGTGTCCATATTCAGTTGAAACTTCTCCTTCTGACCTATAAGTGCATTCATTCTGCAGCCCCTGACTGCTTTCCTCTTATCACACCTACACCCCTCCTTAGGAAACTCAGCTCCTCTGGCAAATCCCTTTTTATCTGTGCCCTTCTTTTCCACTGCCAACTCTAGACTTTGTTCATTCCACCTTGCTGCTCATGTTAGTACAACAGACTCCATCTTTGGCCCTATTCCTATCTAGGCTAAACACCTACATCATTGAATCTCCTTTTGGTTCCTGATTCCCTTATTCTCCTGCTCTTTACCTATCTGTATCTTGCCATCAGGGCTGGTGAAAGGATTGGTGGCACCCTATATGGGCCCCTCTATCCTGCTGGCCCCTCTTTCCACCACGGCTGCCCCTTTCTGGGGACAGCAGCAGTGGCAATGACCAAGGAACCTTGATGCAGAGCTTACCAAAGGCTCCAGTGCTGCATTACAGATCCTACCTGCTATCTTCAGGTGCTTCCATTCCCCCTCTTGCCAAACTTCCGGTTTGGCATAAACCAGAAGATGGCATTGGAGGGGGCGAAAGCACCTGAAGATAGCAGACAGGAACTGCCACACAGCTCTGGAGCATTTGGTAAGTGCTGTGTCATGGTTCTTTTGCCAATGCCACCACTGATGGCCCCGGAGAGGAACGGCAGCAGTGTAATGGATGCCCCCAAAGGACTGGTGCTGTAGGTGACCATCTAGGTCTCTTAATGGTAGCACCGGACCTGCTTGTCTTTCCCCTAGATTTACCCCAGTCTCCAGTTGTTGTGTGGTTTGTCTTCAATTGACTGTAAATTCCGATAGGTCTAGCCTAACAAGAGAACACACTCTCCCTACTAATCCTCCTACTTGCCTTACCAGAGCAAATGCCCCCAAATCAGGCACATCTGCTCCCAACTCCTTTCTCTGACCATCCATTTTCTCCTGTCTATTACTTTTCTACCACTCTCTCCCCTCCCTTTTTTCCCAGCCTGCTCAGGTGGGGGGTGGGGGGGGGGGTCAGCCATGTTATGGTGCCCTTGGCTTCAGGCTGAGGACAGTTCTTAGCAAATGCCATTACATTTGTTATTAATAACTAGATTCCATTGCATAAAATAGGACCTATGGTAAAACAATGCCCAGTAACAGTATTAGTGTGTACTAATGTGGTAGCCTTATCAAAGAACAAAGCACCAGGCATTGATAGCATTCCCATAGACGTATTACAAAAATATGATGCAGCTGTTACCGTACTTACAAGGCTCTGCCAAGAAATATGGAAGACAACATCATGGCCAACTGACTGGAAAAGATCTGTGTTTATACCAATACTAAAGAAAGGTGATCCAACTGACTGTGGAAATTATCGCACAATCGCTCTGATCCCACATACCAGCAAGATTCTACTGAAGATTATTCAAAAGAGACTACAACCATACCTGGAACAAGAACTACCTGAAGTGCAAGCAGGGTTCAGGAAAGGGCGAGGAACGAGAGACATCATTGCGGATGTGAGATGGATCCTTGAAAAGACTAAAGAATACCAATATTTGTGCTTTATCGACTATAGCAAGGCTTTTGACTGTGTAAACCATGAGAAACTCTGGGCCACATTAAGAAGCATGGGTATACCAGAACACCTATCATACTCTTGCACAATCTGTACATTGAGCCTGATCGTACTCTTGCACAATCTGTACATTGATCAAGAAGCAACAGTTCGAATGGAACAAGGAGAAACAGAATGTTTTAAAATAAGCAAAGGTGTAAGACAAGGCTGTATACTTTCCCCCTACCTGTTTAATTTATATGCAGAACAAATCATCAGAGAAGCAGGATTGTATGAAGACAACAGAGGTGTGAAGATTGGTGGAAGAAGACTCATCAACAACCTTCGCTATGCTGATGATACCACATTACTGGCTGAAAGTGAAGATGATCTGAAACATTTGCTTCTCACAATCAAAGAACATAGTCTCAAAATGGGCCTGCACCTTAATGTAAAGAAGGCAAAGATCATGACAACTGGCGTAATCAACAGGTTCATGTTGAAGGAGAAGAAATTGAAATCATAAACAACTTTAAACCTACTTGGATCAACTATCAATAAAGAAGCAACAAGCAGTCAAGAAATCAGATGACGCATTGCTCTTGTCAGAATAGCTATGAAAGACCGAGATAAGATTCTCAAGAGCAGAGATGTCTCTCTCCATACAAAGATTCGACTTGTTAAGCTATGGTATTTTCAATAACATCATATGGATGTGAAAGCTGGACAGTGAAAAAAGATAGACAGGAAGAAAATTGATGCCTTTGAATTATGGTGCTGGCGGCAAATACTGTGTATACCATGGACCTGCCTGAAGAACAATCCAGTTGGTACTAGAGGAGATCAAACCTTAAGCTTTCCTTTAGAAGCTCATATGACAAGACTTCGCCTTTCATAATTTGGACACATCATGCGAAGAGAGAGATCATTAGAGAAAGACATCATGCTTAGCAAGATAGAAGGTCAACGCAAAAGAGGAAGGCCAGCAATGAGATGGATCGAGGACAACAACAGCAGCTACGGGTACCAGTCTGTCAACAATGAGCCGCCTGACTCAAGACCAAACACAATTTAGGATAGCTATCCAGAGGGTCGCCATGAGTCTACTCCGACTCGACGGCACTTAACAACAACAAATGTGGTAGCCATGATACTTAAATTTTCAGTCAGGGGAGTTGCCACAGTCCAAGTAGGTTAAGCAGGAATTCTAAAACTAATGCCTTCACCAAGTTGCACAGTACTGTTTGCACCAAATAGTGGACTGATATAAACAGTGGCAACATTTTGCACTACTTTCTGCTGCTCTTGTATCTTCTGACGGTAGTCTTCCCCCACTCTGGAGCCCCTTTTAAAATTGTTGCTGGGGAATCCCATAATTTGAACTTCTGCCTCTGCTCCCTTCAGTAGAAAGGTCTCCATTTTGGAGCTCAGAAAGCAAGGCTCCACTGCTTTCTCCTCTTCTCCATCCCCTGGAATTTCATCATCTTCTCACCATGTCACAACATCTATTTCTTCAGGCTTCAACATTTTCAGTAGCCAGCTACATTCGGTCTCCATCCTTTCATCTCTTCATCAGCCACACCTGCTACAGTTTTCAGTATCCAGTCTTTCATCCACTGACAGGGCGACTGCTCCAGCTGGGCGATCACCCTGTCAGTGACTGTCAGCTGGAGCAGTTGATTCAGGACTGACTCATCTTACATGTTGAACTAGAAACAGTGCTGCACCTTCATTGCAATTACCACAGTAAATGTTTTATTCTGATTATTGTCATAAAAAGTTGGAAGTTAAGAGATTAGGTTCTTTTCCTTGGGCACTGAATTGATTTAACTAACTGGAGCATGTGGAAACAGGAGAACAAATATTAGATATTGTCACGAGCTAAGCTCCTCTCTTTGGGTGTAACCTGTAGTATTGAGTTCTGTCTCTTTCAGAAATTAAGTATTAGTATAATGTTTGGTAGAAGTCTGATTTATAAGATCTCAACATTATAGTCAGAGTAGAGTCTACCTCTCAAATGAACTGCTGTCTTCTCGACATCAGACAACGAAAGTAAATGGAAAACATATGTGCCATTCCCATTCAAAGCTATCATGGTACCCAATCACAGCATTCCTCTTCAACAAAAATGGTTGGCTTGTTTTATTCTCACAGCCAAACCCATTATGTTAAATCATCCTTCACAGCGAGCAAGAACCACAACAATATTATTCAAAGAAAACACACTGCTTTGTATCAGTGCCACCGCCACTAGGGATGCCATCTTCTCACAGAAAATGCAATTATTAAATCAGTTCCATAGCCAACAAAAATACATAGCATTTTTCCGTTAAACTAACAAATGACTTCTTATTGGTTCCACAGCCATTAGCACTACCATGCCAGACAGGCTATATGAAAACCAGGTCCACAACTAGCCCCAAAATCACATCATTTTTCCTGAAAAAACTACTAGTATTTGCTTCTGAAATACGATGTAGCTCCTATTTTCCAGAACACTCTTCTTACGCACAGATGCACAAGAACGTCTGGGCGACAAGGCCTCCTGTGATAGTCTTGTTTTCACTTTTAATTAGCCACGGGCCTCTGGGAACAGGGAAGTATTCACCGTACCTAAATGTAACCTACCTTGGGATATACTACTGAAAGACATGAATGAAATCCAAATAAATAAATATAAATAAATAAAATAATTTAAGGTTTGTTTTTTCACCGCCCCACTCATAAACAACAGACAAAAAAACAACCTCTCCACCAACAACCATCCAGTACCACACACAACCCACAGGTAAACAACACCCGCACATTAAGCGCCACATATCCGCGATATACACCAACCCACAACACCCCCTTTATGGCACAACCCCACACCCAACCCACAACAACAAAAAAACCCACAACCCACAACACACCCAGTCCCCCAACCAGAGAAAACAAGAACAAAAAAAACAAAAACACAAAAGGGTTGAACACCAAACACGCCTCATTTGTTTCCAATGCCCATTTATGGGATTTTTCCAATTTATTTGGGGTCTTTTTTAAAATTTTGTGTACCATCTTGTACAAAAAAAAACAACCAAACATACAATTCCACCCAACCAATTAACTTACCACCTTTCAAGTTGATTACACAACACACATTTTTAAAAAACACAGAGCATGGTACAACAAACCCCCCCCCCACCCCCCCCCCTCAACATTAAAACATCAAAACTATAACTCAGCCTAGTAACCCTCTCCCCCAAACCCATACATATAAAACAAATCTACCTATAAAATCAAAAACAACTCTTGAAAACTAAAAAGGCAGTCTTAAACCCTTCCTACCACAAAACTTCCAGTGCAGGGAAGATTTAAAATAGGAGTAATGGAATATTCTTACTGGGTTCCCAACTGCCTGAAAGCTGCAGTAGTTATCAGCTAGCGGCTGACATAGCTAATACTTGGGTAACCCCCATATTACAAATCATTACAATAATCAATAGCGATTTTGTGATGAGCACATGCACTACTTTAAAGGGACCACGCCCCCCCCCCCCCCTAAACTCTGGCATCATCAAACAGTGGTTTGGCCGATCGGAGAAGAAGCTGACTAGCAAAGCAAGTCCAAAACAACTCTTGAGATATGATCATACAGTAACAAATGGAGTAACAAAAGAAAGAAACATTCCCAAACTCTGGAAAGAGAACGAAACTTAATTGTCAAGGGCGCATCTTTCCCGGCAATATCTATAGGAGTATCTCCTCCCTTCTCCAACTACAGTAATAAATTTGTCCCACTCATATGCTCTGATTTCTCAAGGTTTAGCTTCAATTAATGATATTCAAGCACACTTTACTATTTCTGCCAAGCACATGTATCACAATTCATATAGGGGGTATGTTTACTAAAGTGCGGGGTCAAACGGTGAATAACGCGGCACATTGTATGACTGTTAACGATCGTAAGTGCAGTATAATGCGTTGTAATCACGCGCCAATGACTGTTAACGTCATACTACGCGCCGTTAGCGGCACTTAACGATCGTGTTAACAGCCCCGTTTGGCGCGTTAAAAACAGCACACAGAAGGTGGAGAGTCGGGCGGAGGAGAAGGGGTCAATGGGCGGAAGAGTGGGCGGGGAGAGGCTCCCCTCTCACTAACGCGTCTGAATTTCTGAGCTTAATTCCAACGCGAATGAAAACCTGCTGTTAAAGGCATATTACAGGGAAGCGAAAGGAAACCATTTCCGTACAGCAATTGTACAGCAAAACCGGAGGAAAACCCACAAACGTGAGCAGTGTGATGACCATGTGCATCCAGGAACAAAAGTTCAAATAAAACTTTAAACAAGGACCACAAGAAACAGTGTAGGAAATTATAATTCAGCTGGGGCAACAGTGATAGCAATGGGCAACAATGAAAAAACACACGCCAGGAAAGCACAAAAAAAAAAAAAAGAAATGATGTTTTGGAAAGGGTCTACACTCTCTGTAGACCCTTTCAAAGACTCATTTCATTGTAATGGGGCTTTACTGGGAGTGGTTTTCATTGTTGCCCAATGAATCTATTGTTACCCAGCTTGGTTTCATGGGGCGTTTGCCCATTTTTTTGAGGGTCTCTTTTGAGGTTGATTTGCACCTTTGTCTCCATACCAATGATAAATGAGCCCACAGTAAAAAACCTGGTGAAAGAGCAAAGTTTCTTCTATGTGCGAAACACGACTCAGGCCAGCTGTTTTTCCTATTATCCAGGTATAGACTGCACTGTGCTCTTGTCAGGAACCACAATGGGCAATGGTGACAATGGGACGACAGCCAGTGCCTGTACGGGACAATATAGGGGTCCCAACAGGTTCAAACATCCAGCTGAGGCTCCTGCCAATCACAAGTCCCCATAGTTTTAACCCCACCACTAAACAAGTGATTAAGTAAAGCAACAACCCGTTTATTTGACAGAGAACATACACACTGGTTAAATAATCGTCCCTATTATTTTACCACAACCAAATCATCACGAACCAGAAACAGGGCATATCTAGGCCGACACCAGAAACAGGCGCATTTCTAAGCAGAGTCGTCGCAAAAAAATGCAGTCCTGGGAGGGCACCCCCCACATACCGATTCAGGTTCCATGCTGCCTCTAATAAAGATGCCTGTGCTGCATTATCTATGCACCACCCCCCATGGACCCACAATTGCAGAGGCGTGAATAGGCTACATTGCATATAGTTATGAGGGACTTAGACATTAAACCACACAACACCGATGTTTGGAACACCACGGACTGCGAGTTGGGGGAAACTCTCGTCGTAAAGCGTCAGCAGCCAAACAGGGATGCCAGACACCAACACACACACCCCACAAGACCCCATTGGCCACTGCCCTCCTGGAGACGAGCAGGGACATTGGGCCCTGCCTGTACATATCATCACCAATACTAGCAGTTAGCATACCTTAGCAATTGCCCACCCACTAAACCTGGGTATATGGTACAAAGCTATCAAAAGTTTATATTGATAACTGTTGGCAGATATCAATGTCCTACGTTAAGCACAGTCTATAAAGCTCAAGTGAGCTCACACCCATACACAAGCATTCTGATGTCTGCGGATGTGTGACTGCAGGTCTGTCATCAAATCAATGACAGTGTTTACAACACGCCTGGGGAGTTCGACCCCCCCATACAGGTCCTTAAAGCGTAACCCATATATCCATGGCCACTGGTACTGTGCCACAGGAACGTTGGGTGGTTGGGATATGCGCATGCTGAACACCTACTATAGTAGCCACCAATGCTGGCAATACGGATGTGGGAGGTGGATGTCTGTCTATCCAGTGTGTGGTGGCTGGTCAAACCACCTTCCACAACCCACACCTGCACAACAATATTATTTGACCAGGTTATTGGGCTGCCAATGTGCATAATGAGGAAGCAAGGGTACACCACTGGGTATCACATAAAGGCCATAAAATAGGACAGGGGGCCTGGCCAGGGTGCATCTGCCACAGGGCATAGAGCCACTGACAGGGAACCATTTAGTGCCCAGGACAAGAAACCACCACATACACAGACAGGGTTGACCATTCAGTATGCATTCCCATGCTGCGAGATATCAACTCTCATCAACCCTGACTGTTGCGAGTGACCACATCCATGGCTAGGACCACCCCTGTAGTGGCTATACATAGTATTTCTCTCATGTGAAATAGATAGTGGTTTCCTTTTGGGGTGCCCCAGTCATCTGATGTATCTGCTTGCTGTGTATTCACTGACATCCCAGTTCTGGGTGCATGCATGCTCCACATGTGTACATGCACTATTGATTAGCTATCAGACTGTTTGCAGGCTGGTATGCTGTTGTGGATGGAGTGGCTTGCAGGGGGTAGCGGCTGATGGCTTTGCAGCAGACGAGGAATATCAGATAGTGGTGGGGTGCAGCTTACCATATGCAGGCCTAATGTTCTGTCCTGCTATTGTGTTTATGGATGTGTACAGAGTGCATCTGGACTGCCCTGTGGGGTTTGCTGTTCCCTGCTACTGCCACCTTTGGATCTATTGTTGGGAGGAGCCTGTTTGCCACCCTTGGCCCCTGGGGGTAGGAGGGTGGTGGTGTGGTGCATGGGCTCCTATGGGGTCCATGGGGGCAGCACCTGACTAAGCAGAACATAGGGGTCCATGGGGGCAAAGCACCGATGAAGCAGGAAGAGATATCCAAGGTGTTTTGTGCAGAAACTTACCTATCTCACACATTAACACTGCTTTGGACCTGTGCCATGGACGGTGCTGTGGACCTGGTGCTCGGGCCGGCCTCACTGCACCCTCAGGTGGTGAGGCAACAGTACCGCGCACAATGTGATGGTGTGTAGCTACTCTGGTGCCCAGTTACAACACACGAAAGGTCAGTACCCCTTACCCCCCTACCAGGCCGAGTGGTTACTGTTGGGGGGTGGGGGTTTGGGGTACATGCTCACACTTCCCCCTACCAGGCCGAGGTGCTGTGGGGGTACATTCCCCATGGTGTGTATCTGTGGATGGCTGATTTGCTCATGGTGCAGTGGCATCATGGGTTACTGATTGTGGACTGGCACTAATCCAACCCTGGGTAAATCCAAGCACGCTGCTCACAGGCTCAGAATCACCATAGGCCATCACCCATGTACAATCTGGTTAGCATAATGCATCAGGTGCAGGAACACCCTAAAGAGTCTGTAATATTTAGTGTGTCCACGCTGGTAAAAACACACGTACCTTACGCACGATTGTACGCAAACTGTCACCAATGCACGGGGCTACGCACGTTACCAACCGCACGCAGCCACCAACACGTGGCTAGGCACACTTGCGAGGGTGTGTTTCTGACACCACTACTCACACGTAAAGAAAACAAAAACATGCCTCCTCAGTTCCCTATGTAATGTCATCAGGTCGGTGATTGCCTGGGCCAAGCCTTCTGCGTTAAGCACACTGGTGACTCGAAATCATGGCTGCCTGTATAACAGCAGTCAGTTAACCTAAAAAAACCATTTGTGCTACAAAGCGCTGTTTCAGTGCTTTGTGTCTGTGATGCCGGTCCTTCATATGGATTAACGCGTCAGTAACGCGCCACGGCGCCCTGTACAACGCTCGTTTAGTTTTTGGAATCGCGCGTTAGTGGTTACGCTGTCCCGCCCATGTCCTTTTTTGGGACTTTCCTTTCACTAACGTCGGGCTCTCTAACGCGATTTGCACTAACGCAGTTTAGTAAAACATACCCATAGGCCTTACGCATCTAAATGTACTGAAAACTGGTAGGTCCCATTTCATTAAAGAGATACCGCACCAGGCGGAGGACAATAGGCCACATCTCTTAAAACACAAAAGCAAACCTTTTATTTCCCGTAAAACCTTCAAAGGTACAGACCGACCCATTGGCCAAGTTTCGACTGATGGCCCAGCAATAGCACACTTAAGCTTCACCATTACACTAATATCTATTCCGTAGTGCCCAGCTCTCAGTCGGACATTTGTAACCAAGAACTCCAGTAGTTGACTCCCTCTTAAGCCGCATATCAATAAAGCGGCTTCTCCACTAGGCCTGAAATTCAATAAAGGTTTCTTTGTTTTGAAGAGGGTGGCCGTGATCCTCACCTGCCGGCTCATTCTGGTGACTCTGTTTTTTTCTGCAGAAGGGTTGTTGCTCTTCTTTTTCCCTTGGTGTTCTCATCATTAAAGAGATGCCTGGGTAAAACCCAAATTGCTCAATTGGAAGGAAGAATAGGGACCAAATAAATGTCTTAAACAATGTGGATGGATAAACCGCCCGACTGATCCTTGAGGAAGTCCACAAGCTCAGCCCATTGGGAAATTGGCCATATCACCTACTATGTACTACCTTTTGAGATCTGTAATGGACAGGCATCAAAACTAGTCTTACCCAACCTCTTTCAATGGCTCTTAGAAAGGAGTTCATGGTCTACTGTAATCGAAGACTGTAAAAGTCCATTTAGCATTGTCTGCCGTGTTTCTGTAGAAGACTGCCAATCCTAATTAATGGCATTTTTTTTTGCTTCTCCTTTGCAGGAACGTGCATTGTAAAACATTCACCTGTGTGCATTCAAGTATTTCTGCATGTTCCAAAACTACTATGCTAGTGACACGACTTAGCATGGTTAGTAGGTGTAGCCTACAGCAGAGCTGTTGTCCCTTGTGTAGGTAACTGGTGGCCACTAGGGCTCTGCCATGGTACCAAACAAACATGCTAAAAAACCCACACATTTACCCTGTGATACAGCACTTTAGTAAACAGGCCCCTAGTGTGCTCTCTAACTTTTTTTGTTCTGTCGTCTTCCCTCTGTGATTTCCACTATTTCTGTGCCAACTGCAATTGTTTGTTTGTGTGGCTTAAACCTGATGTTACTAATGTCAAGAATGGTCTCTCCTCCACAAACCGGTATTGCTTTAAGAAGATGCTAACATATATCGAGAATTTTCTAAAAACAAAAAATAGAGTTCGAGATTTATCAAGTTGATCATCTAATTGGATCTCCCTTGAATAAAAATTTTCTTTTCGTTGTAATTGGGCTAAACTGGTGCTCAATCTCATGTGAGTACATCTTAAACACAAGAGGTTTCATTAATCTGCATCGAAAGCCTCAAACACACTACTGTACTGAAAGTGGATCACTCACATGAAACTGACTGTATACAGTGGCATAGTAACATCCAGAACTAAAAACTAAAAACAAGTTCCCTAAAAGTCATGTCCCTTTTGAGGAGTTTGCTCAGCTATGAATGCTGTCACTGAAAGCCTTAATCGACATTAGCTTGAAAAAAGCCTTCACTTCAAAACCCTTATTAATTAGTCCTTGTTCTTAAAATAAAAAAATTCCCCCCTAAAAACAATCAAGCAGTCCTTTAATGGAAGGAGTCTCCATTAATGATTCCATTAAGAGCAAAAGCAAAGATGAGCTTTGGACAATCTGGAGCTCTACAGACGCAAAAATGGTTACCCTTAGAATTATTCTTCCCAAAGTGAGGAAAAAAAAGGAACAACCGCCTCAGACACAATAACCTGAAACCAACCAAATAGTGTTTAACATCTTGAATTCATAACGAGACTTTATAGGAAAAGAGCCAGCTCACACATCCCTGTTTGTTTTGGCGGGGCGTTATGATGAAATCTATATCCTGAGGGACATGTTATACGGGGCAAATGTCATTGCTTGATATGTGGTACCTAGTGATAAAAGTGTGAGCAATAGGGTGCTTGAACTGAGCAAGGGGTAAACACCATTGTGCAAATAGTGAACAGTGCTGGATGGCATGGGGAAAAAAACCTAAATTTCTGTTAGTTTTCTTTTGTTTCTTTTCTTTAAAAATGGACATGGGGAAATGCCATTGAAATTTTTCCCATGTCATATCCAAATTAAATGTACTCATGTCGGTTGTAAATTTAAATATATCTTTTTTATGAACTAAAAAGCATCTTACGTGAGGAAAAGAGCTTTATAAAAATTAAGGTGATGCCTAAAAAATGGTTGTGCAGTGTAAGTTGGACATATAATTGTAAGACTGAGCTTGCCCAGGGGAAGAGTTTGAGTGGAGTTTGTGATTATGCACATATTATATAAAGTGCCATGTTAACTTTTTTGTAATGCCTGCTCTTGAGCAGGCTATTAATATGCATGCCTCCAATTAAGGAACCAGGCTGCAAGATTTCTGCTAGATTGTATAAAGCCACATGCGAGAAGCCCGATTTCTAAAAGGGGGCACGTCCAGGCTGTCTGGATGGTCCAAACACATGGACCGCTCAGATAGTACGCCTAATTCAAGCACCACGGGAAGCTAGACAATTCCTGGCTAGTTGCCGAATCAGACAACGGAGACAATTCCGGAACGTGCCCCATGAAATCCACCACAGGAGATGTCCTTAACAGCAGACATGGGACAGCCCCCCCATATGCACTCTTCTGGTGTGCTCATGCCGTAGTGGTCCTATTTTGCCCATGGCACAAAGGGCCGCCAAGCATTAGTGCTGAAGGCACCTGACATGGAGACCAGACAGAGGAGTTTTCCCCACCGCACCGACCCTAGGCAGGTCCTGCCAAGGCCAAGATTGGGCAGAGGGGGGCTCACCTTACGCTGCTCCTCCTGCTGTGCGGGGGGCTTCTGGAGCCCGATTGCTGTCATCCACGCAATTGCTTATTCGTTCCACCTCTGAGGGGGAAATTAGCAGCATGTCGATCCCCCACGGCACAGGACATACAGGGTCATGACCTGGAATGAGCCCTGTACATCCGGGGGTGCCTCAGCCCATCCTGTGGCTCCGTGGCATATGGGGAGGAAAAATGAGTGTGTTGGTAGCATACGGTCCCAATGAATAGCAGGTCAACACGTCCTACTGGAACGTTCCAGGCAGCCCTGCTATTTGGTGGCTCCAGCATCGGGCCTGTAGGTTCCTATGTGTCCCTTTATAAAATAAGCCTAAAAATAGGTAACTTCTCTGCTGCTATTTAATCTATGTTGCCTCTGTTATAAAATTACCTCCTTAGCTGCCTGCCGCATTCCCCCACTGACCGTTAAAAGGGGGAATTAAGGCATGTTAAGTGTCAAGCCACTGCAGTTAATATGCTACACTTAGTGGCATGCTAATCCCCATGGTTGAAATGAATTAATGCACTTTCGTAAAGTTGGTGTGCTATAATTGGCAGTTGTAATAACAGTACGTATGATTAATCTAAAGTGACTCCTTTTGGCTTCCAGGTTTATTTTTGGTATTGGCTATTCTATAGTTGTGCATTAGCAAACACACCAGGGCTGGTGCAAAGATATGAGGCCCTCTAGGTGAATCCTCCTTGGCCTGCTACCCACCTACTCCCATCTCCACTTTCCAGTGTTGCTGGCCTGCTGTCCCTCTCTGGACAACCGACAGTTATCAATAATGGACAATAAAACATACTGATGCCTACTTGCCTGGTTTGCATGGCGGCAGGAACTGACTGGTCAGGAGTGCAGTACCCATATCACACAGTGGCTCATCTCAGTGGTTCTGGATAAGTGCCTGTGTTGGCTGTTCTTTTATTATAATTGCGACCACTGGCAGGTCCAGTGAGAGGGGTGGGACCAGCTGCAGCAATGGGCAGCCCCTCTAAAGGTTGATACGCTAGGGGGCAAACACCAATTTGCCCTAAAGGGTCGAAGTACCAAGTCCTGGACCAGCATGCCACAGAGTAAATTGCTTAGGCATAGCATCAACATTTTTAGACCTTTGATAATTTAAGCAAAAAATAAAATATTAGCCACTAAGCAAATTGGACTATTATATTAAAGATTTAAACTTCAACTGAATTAAAAATGGCAAATTTATCCAAAACCAACATAGTTTGCAATACAAGGTCAAAAATACAAGTTAAAAATATATGAAAGATCCAATTGCCATACAGGGGTCAGACCAAAGGTTCCTCAAGACCAGTATCCTGTTTTTTCAAACAGCGGACAATTGTAAGAACATAAATACTTTCCAAAACATCAAGCTTTTTAATCTGTGTGGTTAAAGGAGAATGTAATCGAGGATTCCAACCTTAGTCCCCTTTCTAAGCTCATCCCAATTATGTTGGGGTGGCCCACTAGGAGGATAAGTTTATTAATCACAGGTTGCCTAGTTAAACAGGCCCTATGTGGCAGAAAGAAATGATGCCTTATGTTAAGTAATGTGCAGACATTTACAACCAGCCCTAGATTCCAGGGACATACCACCACTCCACTCAAACTTCTAAAGCATGTACATGCCCACCAGCCAAAGTAAGTGACATCAAGCAACACATGTACTTATATGCTGGTCCAGAATTTTATAAGAGGCCACTGCCATGTATTGATGTCGCCATTATCATCTTATGTTTAATGACTAAAATAACCCCAGTTAGGCACAAACTTAGCACCTAAAAGCATGTGCCTCTTATACAGTCCCCCCCCCCCCACCAAGTATCCTTTCACAATCTGTTTTAAGGGAAAAATCCTGGAGAATGTACGTGCATCCTAATAAAGGTATTTAACGACATAATAAACTACATTTGGTGCATATAAATGGTTATTTTTAGAATAGTGGTTCTCAACCCAGTCCTTGAGACCCCCAGGCTAGTCAGGTTTGCAGGATACCGACAATGAATATGCATGAGATAGATCTGCATGCACTGCTTCTATTGTATGCAGATCTATCTCATGCATATTCATCGTGGATATCCTGGAAACCTAACTGGCCTGGGGGTCCCAGAGGAACTGGGTTGAGAACCATTATTTTAGAAGCATCCCCCATGTGTAAATAGTAGTATTTACATGGGTAAATGGCAATAAATGTTCAAATGTCCTTGTAGAAAAAGGGCTTTTTACATGTAGGATGCTTACTACATGTAAATATCAAGGGGAGCATGGTTAGAGCAGGGAGAGGGGAGTGGTTAGGGTGGCCCTATAGTATCAATGTGTTTTCCCATCTTACAAGGGGAATATGCATTGCTATGAAAAAAATATAGATGTTGGCATGTTGTAAAGACCAAGGTCTGGCCCCTTCGATCATGCCCCAATAGTGATCCCTCCTCCAATTCCTCCCCCTTACAGCTGATCCCCCTGACACCCCCTTAAGACATCACCTCCATTTAGATCCTATCGCCCATTCTCCTGTGGCATAGGGTAACCTCATTATGGCTTTACCCCCCTGATCCCAGTTCCATCCTTACCATGGCCCCTGGAGTCTAGGGGAGAAGAAGAGAACCCCAGTTCACTTCTGCTCCATAAATTCTGGGTTCCAAATGGCACACATTATCCTTAGTGATAATCGTATGGTATTACTGCTAGGGGTCATAGCTGCAATTTGAACCCTGGTAGTTCTAAGGTAGGAATGGAGGGGACCTCTGAGGGTTGAGTGATGGGGAGACAGTCTGGGTATGTTTCTGGGGAGCTGCTCTTCCAGTGGGGGACTTCACTTTGTGTTGGATTCTGGTTGGGGTGCTTATTACAGGGACCTCCTGTTGGGGTGCTTATCTTGGGGGGCCTGCCTGTTGGGATGTGCTGATCCACATGGAGCAGGATATGGCTTAGCAGACTTGCTGGCTGGGGCGTGGGATGATGCTAATTGTGTTGGGGAGCTGATCAGCATGAGGGGGATCTGCACAGTGGGGAATCAGATTGAGAGAGATACAGTTGCACTGCTGTGGCTGTTCCTAGCATTTATTATTTTGCCCTAAGGCCACGTGACTTGCCTTGACAGGTAGCATGGCCGCAACTGTTTCCTGCCAAAGTATGGAATACAGGGTGTGCAGTAAGTGCCTGCCCTGTGTGGTAAATGCAGGCAGTTTCTGGGAAACACCCCCTGCATTTACTATACCTTAAGTTTTGCACTTTAGTAAACACGTCCCAAAAATAACATGTTGTTATTAATTGCTGCCAAGTAGTGCCGACTCATAGTGACCCTCTGGAAAGATGTCATAAACAGAGTTTGGTTTTCAATTTTTGATAATAGTTAATATAGTGCCATCCATAGCTGCTGTTATTGTATCAATCCATTAGCATTTCTGGCCTTCCTCTTTTGCGTTGACCTTCAACCTTGCCAAGCATATCTTTCTCTGATGATCTCTCTTTGCATGATATGTCCAAAGTAAGAAAGTTGAATTCCTGTCATCTGAGCTTCTAAAGAAATAACATTACATGCTATAAGATTATAAAATCACAATAAAATAATCCAAAAAATAAACCAAAAGAAAATATGATACAAAACAACATAACAATTTTATGATACAATAATTTGTCTCAGCAGCCTGAGACAATTTTATGATTTGTTTATTATACCAGTAATTTGTGATTCCAGTGAAAGATCAGAGTCTAAGAAGGTTCCAGATTTTTAACCTTAGAAGGAATTGGAATATGAACATTGTATAAGGCTAAACAATTAGTTAAGTCCAACTTGAAATGTCCAAGAAAAATATCCAAGATCACAAGGACCTGTCAGGTTCCCAAAAAAGTTACACAGGTTCCATGTTCCTTATCCTGAGGTAAAAAGTGGATTTCCCTGCTCCTCTTTAATAATGGTTTATGGACTCTTCCTCAAGGAACTTGTCCAAACCTTTTTTAAACCCAGCTACACGGGGTGTCACGTGATGCATGAGTGAGTAGGACGTGATTCTGCTCGCTCCGGGGCTGTCCCACGAATAATCTGCAAATTTAGCAAAATTTCCATCGGTGCAGAGAGCCGGTTGCCGCACGGAGTTATTGAGGACCGCCGAGGAAAGTCTCTCAGAACTTTTGAGCTTTTCAATGCCTCCTCCGTTGCGCCGAGAGCGGGGAGAAGCCACCGAAAGCTGGGGCCTCCTCGACTGTGGGCCCAGCTACCAGTTTGCCGCAGCAGCGTTCCCCGGGAGGTGAGAGCTCAGAGTCGGGGGCAGAGGAGCTCGCCCGGGACGTCGCACGATTCCTGGAGCCCTAAATTTGATCTCATACTGAGCAGACTGGAGACAATGGGAGAAAACGCTTACCGAGTACAGCCAGAGGCTGGATGAAGTAGAGCACCGCGTGTCGGTGTTGGAGGAGGAGGAGGGCCAGCGGACACGAGGAACGGCTCTGATGCGCAAGCAGTTGGACGCTCTGTTGGAAAAGGTGGATGACCTGGAAAATCGTTCCAGGCGTAATAACTTGCACATAGTGGGGGATCCCAGAATCTAAAACGGATGCCATGCTGGTGCCACTAGTGGAATCCTGGCTGCCCAAAGAGTTGGGCCTGGACGGCCTAGTAGGGCAGCTTAAAGTGGAGCGTGTGCATCGTTTGGGGCCACGGGCAGAGCACCAGCAAAAACCCAGAGTCGTCCTCGCGAGGATCCTGAATTTCCAGCATAAGGGGCACTTAGTGCAAGCGTTTCGGCGAACAGAGGACTTGCAGTTGGACAATCAGAAAGTGCTGTTATTTCAAGATTATTCAGCACCGGTGGCGGCGCAGAGAAAAGAATTTTCCCCAATATGTGCAACCCTATTTAAAAAAGGGCTCCGATTCACCTTGGCGTTTCCCGCGGTCCTTCGTGTAATGCACCTCGGAAAGACTCATGTGTTCCAAAAAGGCGGAAGCGGCACAGACATTTTTGGGCGGGGATGCCTAGTGCTGCGGAGAGTTCATCGGCTGGACATAGCCCAATGCCCGAGGCGGCAACAGTTGGCCCTTGTTTGGGTATGGTGTTGAAGATGGCAGCGTAACATAAGGGTTCTGCGGAGTGAAGCTTTTGAACCGGGACTTTGAAGCACTGGAGTGGGACAGTACTGTTGCCAAATTTATGTGTACACTGCTGTTTACCAATGTGCTATGCCCGCTGTTAACTCTTATTTCTTTGTTGTTTCTTCTCCTTTTCTTTTTTTTTCTTTCTTCCTTCCCTCCCACTTTTGCCTATGGAGTTTAATGTTGGTGATAGGACTATGGGGAGAATGTTATGGGAGGGGGAGGCTTCTGGGAGGTTGGTATATTGTGCGGGAGGGGGGGGGGTTTTGTTTGTGGATGGTAATGGGCTACCGGCCTGACTATCTGGGCTACATCTTACGTGGTCTCCACGAGTTGCCGATGTCTGTTTAACGTTGGCCGGTGGAATCATGGTCGGCCTGGTGGAAAAACAGGTTCTCTATGGGGAGATGGGTGGGACAGCCCTGTTGCGCACGATATGGCACTCCAGCCTGGCGCAGAAGGCCCGGGGGTGGATGAGTGGCAGTTTCTCGGGGGGAGGGTTGGAGGAAGTTATAGGGGGAGGGGGAGGACTGAGAGGTTTAAGTTAGGGAGCAAGAGGGGGTGGGGGGGGTCAGGGATTGGGAGGGGGTGGGAGGGCTGGGGGGAGGAGAGGGGTGGGAGGGGGTTGGGGATGCTTGGCAGCACATATCGGACTCAATGGGGGATTCGGGGGTTGAAGCTGGACTACAGTACAAGTGGAGAGCACAGCGATGGAGGCAAGTGTGTGAGAGTGTGGAAGAGGGGGGGAGCCCTAGGCTGGGAGAGCTCTCTCCATATCTGTATGTGGTGGTATGTCGAGGTTTGGTTAGTGGCTTGGTAGATGGTCATGGGTGATGGTTTGCGTGTGGTGACGTGGAATGTATGTGGCATAGGGTCCCCAGTGAAACGCTACAAGATCTTGCGCGCTCTCAGGGATCAAAAGGCAGACGTGGCCTTCTTGCAGGAAACACATCAGAGTGTTCTGGAACATGGCAAACTTGCAAGGGGTTGGGTGGAGAGGGTCCTATGGAGCTTCCTCGGGTGGGAAGAAAGAGGGTGTGGTGATTCTCATCAGGCGGGGGGTGGATCTGGTGGTCGAGCGTACCACTTGCGACCCGGAAGGGCGGTTTGTTCTCATAGTGGGGAACATCAAGGGGGTTAAATTAGGCTTGGCGAATATTTATGCTCCCAATGTTTATGATGCTAGTTTTTGTGCCAGGCTGAATAGGTGTTTGAATACCCTTGGTTCCACTCCCTTTATTTTGGGGGGGGACTTTAAATTGTGTGCTAGATTGATACGGTCGATCGATCTGGACGACGAGGGTTGACCAGGGATAGGAAGGCCCAGTGGATTCGGGGAGTATGTGAGAGTTTCAACCTATTGGACTATTGGAGGGTACTGCACCCCTTAGATAGAGATTACACTCACGTTTCCCGGGCACATGACACGGGGTCCCGGTTGGATTATTTCCTGGGGTCGCGAGAATTGTTCACTAAAGTTACCGGTGTAGAGATAGGGCCGATAGTGGTGTCGGACCATGCTTCTGTTAGGTTAGATGTGAGGTGGGGGGTCTCCCGAGGGTGTTCCCTGTGGCGCTATCCGCTTAGTTATACCCGGGGAGCCCAATATGAGGCCTTCTTACATTCTCAGTGGGATGAGTTCACTGAATTTAATGGGCAACACCAGGGAGACCCCACTCTCTTTTGGGAAACTGCCAAGGCGGTATTACGTGGACGAATCATTGAATATGGAGCTCGACAGAGGAAAGCCTACACGTCTCGTTTGATTGGGTTGGAAAGTCAGTTATGCCGAGCGCAGCGGGCGTTGATGCAACACCCCACCCCAAGCCAGAAACGGGAATATCGTAGGTTGCAGCAGGAAGTGAGCTTGCTTTTGCAGGAGCGGGCACAGCAATCTCTGCTCTACTATAGGTATAAACTCTATCGGTACGGTAGTCGAGCCGGGCGTATGCTAGCCAGGCTAGTGAGGACCCACCGCGGACAGACCACTGTTGGGGCCTTGCGGACACTCGGGGTGTGGTCCAGTCTGGGCAGGATTACATTGAGGGCAGAATTCCGTGAGTATTACCAGACATTATATAGTTCGGGCGAGGAAGACCTGACGCAAGCTGCACAGTTTTCTTGCTAAGGTGGAGATGCCTCGTCTTTCAGAGGAGGAGTGTGCAACTCTCAATGGCCCAATCACAGACGAGGAGATTAGGGGGGCCATAAAGATGTTACATTCCTGCAGGGCCCCGGGGCCCGATGGGTACCGAGGTGAATTCTATAAAACACTGGGGGAACGGGTGGTGAGACCGTTGTGCAGATATTACTCGGATTTAATTGAACGTCAGGTTTTCCCTATGAGAAAAATTGTGCAGTGATTACTTTGATACCTAAACCTGGTCGAGACGGGTTATTGGCCGACTCGTATAGACCGATTTCGCTCTTAAATGTGGATATCAAACTCCTAGCCAAGATCATGGCTGACCGACTGGCTGAGTATCTCCCCCAACTGATCAAAGAGGACCAGGCGGGTTTGTGTGCGCGGCAGGCATACTGTTAAAAATCTGCGTAAGATCATCTCGTCCTTATATATGTCCGCTGAGGCGGGGGAACAGGCCTTGTTGATCAGCTTTGACGCTGAGAAAGCGTTCGATCGGGTCGAGTGGTCATATATGTATCACCTGCTAGAGGTGATAGGAATCGAAGGGTTCTTTTTGGACGCGGTTAAGCTCCTATACTCAGATCCCCGCGGGCGGATTTTGGTTAATGGTTCCCTCTCCCAAGATTTTTCGATTCAAAGGGGGACTCGACAAGGTTGCCCCCTGTCCCCGCTTTTGTTTGTCTTGACCCTGGAGCCACTTTTGGAACGCATACGGACGCATAAAGGCTTGTTGGGAGCTCGGGTAGGCGCACAAGAGTTCCGGGTTTCGGCCTTCGCTGATGACCTTCTAGTGTACCTGGGCACGCCTAAGCAGACTTTGCCAGTCCTGCTGCGGGTGGTTGCCGATTTTGGACGATTTTCGGGTCTCAAGTTGAACTTGGATAAGTCAGAGGCCTTAGATCTGCGGCAGGAGTTGTCTGGAGACTGGGAATCTTTCCCATTAAGGTGGGCAGGGACGAGCCTGCACTATTTGGGGATATATTTACCTGCGGATATCACCCAGCTGCAGGTGGTTAACGTGGAGGTTTTGCGATCGCAGACTGCAGAGCGTTTGTATGGTTGGCGTGATCTGCCGCTTTCTCTGAGTGCCAGGGTAGCCTTGTATAAGATGGTTGTCTTCCCCAAATGGCTTTATATGATGCAGAGTTTACCTCTTTTGATGACGGGCAAAGATATAACCAAGGTGGAAAAATGCTTAAACTGCTTTTACTGGAGGGGGAAGAGGCCCCGGTTGCGTCTTCAGATTTTGCAGAGGCCCTGGGACAGTGGGGGTATAGGAGCGCCTGATTTGCGGAGCTATAATATGGCATGCCTATTACGGAATTTGCGGGACTGGCTGGCGACTTCCGGAGATTATACACCACTGGCATATGAACAGGAGGTGGCGAAACCTTTGGCATTACGCTATGTCCTACATGCGAGGGCGGCTGCTCTGCCCCCTCTGGTGGGGAGGCACCCTGTCTTTCGGGTGATGCGGAGGGTTTGGCGCCGGTTATGTTCCCTTTACTCATGGGACTTTCGGACGACCCCCTTTTTGCCGCTCTATGGCAATGGGGCATTTGAGCCGGGAATGTTCGGGGGGGCATTTCGCGATTGGGAGGCTAAAGGGATTGTGGCGCTGGAACAGGTGGTGAATGACAGGGGAGAGGTCCGGAGTTTTGCTGATCTCCGGAGTGACTATGGTCTGGTAACTCGGGACTGGTTCCCCTATTTGCAACTCCGCAGTTATGTTCGGAGTTTGGACAGGGGGCGTCTTTGCATGACCATTTGTTCTCGGTTTGAGGAGTTGCTATATGCCGGGAGTATGCATCGGGCCCGGGTGGCCCGCCTGCATAAAGAATACCTCACTCTTAAAGGATTCCCAGAGGAAAGAGCCTTGGCAGAGTCTTGGGAGCATGACCTGGGGTGGAGCTCAGGGGGGCTGATATGCGGTCTTTGTTAGCGGAGATCCCCCGGCGCTTTAAGTCGGTGGAGTTTCGAGACTTGCAATACCGTATTTTGCGTCGGTGTCATTTTGCTCCTTGTAGGGCGTATAGGGCGGGGTGTGGGGCTACCGCCAGCTGCCCACGCTGTGGGGTGGCCCGAGCAGATTTGGGACACATGTGGTGGCAATGCTCGGGAGTGGCTCGCTTTTGGAAGACTCTGGTGGGCTGGCTTACCAAAGTTCTGGGTTGCTCCATCCATTGGGATCCAGGGGTGTTGGTGTTAGGTATAACTGGGGGGGTGGTTGGTTTACGGGGCGGCCAGAGGCGTTGGGTCAGTAAGGTTCTCTTGGTGGCGCGGAGGGTGATTTTGTTGAATTGGTTGCTCCCTTGTGGCCCGACACTGGGTCAGTGGATGAGAGAAGTACATCAGTTGTTGTTGCTGGAACAACAGGGGGCCAAACATGGGGTTATCGATACTGACAGGTTCCTGGGAGAATGGGGTCCATATTTACATACTTTGTCTCCACGGGAGCGGAGCCGAATCCTCAATGTATTGGGTTGCTGATGCTGGGCGCGGGTTGGTTGGGGGGGGGAGGGGGGGGGAGAGGGGTGGGGTTGGTTACGGGGGATCTTTATTTGAGTGCTATCTTTCCTGAGTGAATACTCTTGGACGGAGCACTGGCGGGTGTAAGAGTACCCTCCCGCCGTGCGACACTACTGGTGGCATTGCTGCCCTGTGGGGGGATAGCCTACTTTGGTTTATAGGTAAAGGGAACAGGGGGGGGGGCTGTGGGACTGGGGTGGGGAGAAAATACAAACTGTATTGCATGTACACCTGCTTATTGTATGGTTGTTTGTTTTGCTGCGGAGTTGCTTGCTTGGTGTATTGATGATGTTGCATTGTTTGTTCTAATAAAAAAACAGATTTTCAACATAAACCCAGCTACACTCGTAGCTTTTACTGCATCCTCCGGTAATGAATTCAAGAGTTTAATTTTGTGTTGAGTGAAAACATATTCTTTGATTAGTCTTAAATTGGTTACATTGTAGCTTCACTAAGTGCCCCCTAGTCTTTGCACTTTTTCAGACTTATCTATTTTTACCTGTTCCACTCCATTAATTTATAGACCTCTATTATTTCTCCCCTCAGCCATCTTTTCTCCAAGTTGAAGAGCCCTAACCTTTTAAGACTTTCTTTGTAGGTATATCCTTCCACCCCCTTTAGCATTTTGGTCACTCTTCTTTGTACCTTATCTAATTCCACTGTATCTTTTTAAAAGATATGGTGACCAGAATTGCACACAATATTCGAGGTGCGGTCACATCATGGAGTAATACAGAGGGATTATAACATTCTTGTTTTATTTTCCATTCCTTTCCTTAAGATTCCTAGCATTCTATTTGCTGCTGCTACACATTGGGCTGAGGGTTTCAACATATTATCTATGATGACACCCAGATTCTTTTCCTGGGTGGTGACTCCTATGTGGAACCTTGCATTGTGTAACCATAGTTTGGGTTGCTCTTCCCTAAGTGCATAACTTTGCACTTGTCCACATTAAATTTCATCTGCCATTTGGATGCGACGTCTCCCCAATTTCTCAAAGTCCTCTTGCAATTTTTCACACATCATCTTGTGTTTTAAGAACTTTGAATAATTTTGTGTCGCCTGCATATTTGATCACCTCATTCATTATTCCATTTTCCAGGTCATTTATAACTATGTTAAAAAGTAGCAGGCCTATACTGGGGTACTCCACTGATTACCTTTCTCTATTGATAAAACTGGAGAAAGGTGAATTGTGGAGTACCCTAGTGATTTGTGTTAGGCTCCATTGAGCCTAAGCTCCCCTCCTCTCCCCAAATCATATTCCTTCCTCCAGCACTCATCCATTGAAAGCAAAGTCACAACCCTTAACCAACCCCCTCAGTACTCCCTATCCCCATAGAGGGCCTACCCCAACCCTCCTCCCTCCACCTTGATGGTCTTGAATGTATAGTCCATCAGTGTTTGGGGCAAAAGCGATTTGCCTCTGCTCCTGCCCATGCTGCAGAGACTTTCAATTTCTTTTGATTTTAAGTCCTTAGGCTGTAGGGCTTTACCTATTCATAACACCACAGATTTTTTAAAATTTAGTTTCAGCCAACTTTTTTATTAGTCATTTATCAGAAAATATACAAGATACTATTCATTTTTTAAAATCATATATTGAATTTATAAGTGGCACAAAAAAATGAACGTCATCATGTTATGATCGCTGTTGCCAAGAGACCTCAACACTATTACCTCTCACATCTCATCCAGCATCCAACTAAGGGCTAGGTTGAAAATAGCTCTCTTATCTTGTTGGTTCCCGAACCATCTGCTCTGTGAAACTGTAATTTATTCCATCTAGGAACCTTACCTCCCTACCATGTCCGGACATGACATTTATCTAGTCAATACTGATGTAATTGAAACCACCTATTATTATGTTGCCAAATGTATTTGCTTCCCTAATTTCTGTTAACATTTCATCATCTGTCTATTCATTCTAGCCAGGAAAATGGTAATATCCCCTCACCACTATTTTCTTTCCCTTCACACATGAATGACAGAAGCAGGTGGCATCTTATAGGCTATCCAATTTATTCAGGCATGAACGAGGACAAGAGTCCACTTCATCCTCGAAAGCTCATGCCTCAATAAATTGGTTAGTCATTTTGGTGCCACCTGCCTCTGTCATTTTTGCTGCTCTAAACTGTTACCTCACTGGAAATTTTCACCTTCACACATATAGTTTCTATCCATAAAGTTCCACAGAGCATTTTGTTCTGTTCGACTCAATGCCCTCTTTAACATATAGTGCCACTCCTCCAATAATTTGATCCACTTATCACTGTGCATTTGTATATAGACACTTCAAAATAAGAACATAAGAACTGCCATACTGGGTCAGACCAAAGGTCCATCAAGCCCAGCATCCTGTTTCCAACAGTGGCTAATCCAGATCACAAGTGCCTGACATTCCTCCAAAGTAGTCCGCTCCATGTTACTTATCTCCAGGGATAAGCAGTGGTTATTTTTTGGACTACCTTATTAATGGTTTATGGACTTTTCCTCCAGGAATTTGTCCAAACATTTTTAAACCAAGCTACACTACTTGCTTTTACCACATCCACTGGCAATGAATTCCAAACACTAATTATACATTGACAGAAAATATTTTCTCCTATGTGTTTTGAAATACAATAAGTCAGAATCATTGAGACAGGTTTTAGTTATAAAAGCAGAATAGGCACCATCATTCAAAATATGATCATGTAGTTAATGGAGTGAATTAGCAATTGATTTCATGTTTAACAGCAAAAACTAAATCTTCCCATCTGCAGGGAAGCAGAGCTAGAATTCATAACACAGGTACACTACCAAAAAACTGCCTCCAGTTTTGCCACTGATTCCTATAGATTTTGGGGTGCTGAATCAAGGTAAAAATAGCCAAAAATGTTCCATCACGTCACGTTTTCTTGCAAAATTAGATTTCTTACCCATATAAGGAATGTTCACATAATTTCTTTTTAGCCGACTGCAGTTTATTTTCTTGGCCCAAAATAGAGGTTGTAATGGTTAACTAACTAGAAACACTCCCTCATGATATTTTAGAGTGTTTTGTATTCATTTTATACATTAACAGGACAATTGGGAGGCGGGGGGCTAAATCCAGTACTCGCGCTGGCGCATGTTCTTCCTGTTCGCCTCGCCTCGTTCGCTCGCTCAAACACGGTGGTTGCGACATGAACGTTCCTGTCAAATTTCAGTTTCTTGCAAGTTCATTATTACCTTTTGTTTGCTCAGTCGTAATCCAGCTTTATTCCAAAAGTGGTTCACTACAGTTGTAGTTTGCAGTGCTGTGTATTTGTGATGGCTCACAGAGCCAGAGGTTGCGTCAAACTCTCCGGACAGTTTTTGTTTTATTTGTGGGGAATATACCGTGAAAAAAGCGGCAGATGAACATTTCTGCATTTATTAAAAAAGTATATTTCGCCTATTTCTGTTTGAAGTTAGGCGATCAAGACAAACCGTGGGCTCCTCACAAAGTGTGCAAGACATGTGAGGAAGATCTACGCTTATGGATGAAAGGTAAAAAACAAGCATTTCGTTTCGGAATACCTATGATGTGGCGTGAAACAAAGAGACCACAGCAGTGACTGCTATTTTTGCTCTTGCATTGTGAAGGGATACAACTTAAAAAAATAAGAACGTAATAAGTTACCCCAACCTTCCCTCAGCAATTAGGCCTATGCCTCATAGCAACGAAGTACCTGTGCCTGAAACCACCAAAATCTTTGGATCATATTTGTGTGGACGGTTCTGATCATGATGAGACTCATCAGATGGCTTTTCCCGATGAGTCCAGTACTTCCGAGTTTGAAACTGAACCAGATCCGAAACCTGAACTTTTCTCTCAAGCTGAATTGAATGATTTAGTCCGGGATTTAGGACTCCCAAAAGATGCTGCCCAACTGCTAGGTTCTCGGCTTAAACAGAAAAATCTATTGTCACCAGGAACAACTTTTTATTGGTACCGCAACCGTGAGACACAATTTTGAAGTATTTCAGCAAAGAGGAAGATTTGGTATTTTGCAACGATATATACGGAGTGAGTGATGGAAAAGTTTAAACTCAAGTATGATCCTGCTGAATGGCGGCTGTTCATTGATTCGTCAAAAGACAGCATAAAAGGTGTTCTTCTTCATAATGGCAACACATTCGCTTCAGTTCCTATTGCTCACTCTGTTATTCTCCAAGAAAAATACGAGAATTTGGCCCTGATTCTTCAGAAGATTCATTATGATGAGCATAAGTGGATGATTTGTGGAGACTTTAAATTCTAACCATGCTATTAGGGCAGCAATCCGGTTTCACCAAATATCCCTGCTTCCTTTGCTTGTGGGATAGCCGGGCCCGCGACCTACACTGGGGGAAAAAAGACTGGCCAATTCGGGAGTATTTGAGACCCGGTGAGAAAAATGTTCTTCATGAGAGCTTGGTACCTCGTGATAAAATTCTATTACCACCTCTCCACATTAAGTTGGGTCCCATTAAGCAATTCATCAAGTCCCTTCCAAAAGATGGTGAGTGCTTTCGGTACCTTTGCTCAAAGTTCCCCCGACTTTCTGAAGCAAAGCTAAAGGAAGGAGTGTTTGTTGGCCCTAAGAACATAAGAACATAAGACATGCCATACTGGGTCAGACCGAGGTCCATCAAGCCCAGTATCCTGTTTCCAACAGTGGCCAATCTAGGTCATGCGTACCTAGCAATATCCCCAAAAGACACAGGTTCCTCAATGCTTGTACTGGGTCAAGCATTGATATCCTGGGTCCCTTTTTAATAGTGGTTTATGGACCTTTCCTCCAGGAACTTGTCCAAACCTTTTTTAAACCCAGCTATACTAACAGCCCTTACTACATTTCAGATGGAGCATTCGCTGAAACGATGTCTGAGAAGGAAAAAGAATCCTGGGATTCCTTCAAGGATGTTGTTCTCAAATTCTTGGGGAACAGGCGGGATAAGAACTATAAGGATATTGTTGCCAGGATGCTCAATGCCTTCAAAGAACAAGGCTGTAACATGAGCCTGAAAGTCCATTTCTTGCACTCCCATGTGAACTACTTTCCTGAAAACTTGGGGGCGTACAGTGAAGAACAAGGTGAAAGGTTTCACCAGGACATCAAGGACGCAGAGAGAAGGTACCAAGGAAGATGGAACACCACTATGATGGCTGATTTCTGCTGGTTGCTGCTGCGGGAAACCCCAGATGAAAAATACGCCAAGCAGCGCACCAAGAGAAGCATTCGGGGGGAAGAAGAAACGGGCCCACCAGGAGATTGATTGACCCAAGAATGACCTTAAAATCTAAACTGTGTTGACAAATATCGTGTTTTTACTAAACTTTGAAATAAAAATTTGCTAGTTATTACCACAGTGTCGGATCTCATTTATTAGAATTTTATTTTCACACCATCGGGTGTTTGTCTTCATGTATTGCAATGGTTGCAGTTTGCGTTTTCTATTCTTACATACATACCTGTACAACATTTTTTGCACATTTCTTTGCTTTGCTTTGTGTCTAACCTCGCTCTTATATGCTCAATGTTTGTGCACATGTATGTGGCTGTTTTAAGTGCAGACAATTTTGCTACCATCACAGTGTGTTTTGTTGACATTACTCTATTCTTATGTGCTGCCTTGTTACAATTTTCTTTATTCTTATTTGAATAACTACTAAACAATTAGTATAAAGAATTCATCCAAGAAACTTTTATCTCGATCGCACTCAATCTGAAACGTTCACCTCAAACTGCTAACCCAATGTAGCAAAAAATCTGTACGTGATGGAGCAAATTGGTTACCAGATTTGGATTCAGCGCACCAAAAAACGTAAAAATCAATCGAAACATTAGAGGCAGTTTAAAAAAAAATTTTTTTAGTGTACCTGTGTAATCTGTGTTTTAGTAAGGATATGGAATGTTCCCTTTAATCTTTTACAAAAATACCTTTCCCTTCCCTACTCCTCCCTACTATAGCAGGGATAGGGTTAGAAAAATGGAATATTAAGCACAAGTACAGAAAAGCCACACATGCTTACTACTCTAATCTAATAATAGGAAAAAACAATTTACTCCCCCAATATTGATAAATCTATTTTAGTCCTATTTAATCTACTAGCCAATGGATTTAACTAATGAGATTACTGACAAATACAAATCTCACTTATTCACTCCTTCATCCAGAAATCAGCTGAAATAATAATCATATAGCAGCATTGCAAAGGTGCCCACAAAAGGGTACAGAAAGGAGCCTTCCCCTCTAGTGGATCCATCAGTATGCACTATCCAACACACTCTGCCTGTCATAAGATTTAGCCTAATAGCGAATCAGCTCCAGAGCTGGTGGAGAAAATAGTGCTTCTAAAGACAGACCTCCTCTTGTTTGGCTTCTCTGTTTCCGTACGAATGGGAGGAGGGCTCCAGTAAAGCACAGTTGCATACTCTAGTAGTCTATGCCATCAGTATCTTGCTGTGTTTTGGCCTGTTTTCACTGCAGTCTCTCTGGTCTGCTGCATTTGCAGTGTGTACTTTTAATCTTCATGCCAACAATTAAAATAAAGAAAAGACTAAAACCCTCCATTCCTTTGGCATCTTTGGCATCTCTCTGCTGCTGCTGTCTGTGCCAGTGATGCCACCTCTGTCATTGCCTTCCCTATTGCTGCCTGACCTACTCTACTTTATTGTAGCTAATGCCAATCTTGCTGCTTCCTGCCATCAGTGATACTACTGCCTGTGCAGCCACTCTGTGACTTATCTAGTATTCAGTAGGTACCTATAAATCCCCATGCAAAACTTAAAAAAAAACACACACAAGAAAAGAAAATCCCCTTGCCTATCTCTGCTGCTGCCTGTGTCATTGACAGCACCTCCATTGCATCGCTGTTGGTGCTACTTTTCCACCTTTCTGAGTACCTTGTCGTTTTCCTTGTCATTTAACAGTGCCTTGTGAGGAGATACCAAGATGTTTATCATGACAGCAGGCACTGCTGTTTGGATGGTAGGGCCTTCCAGCCTATCCTTGCTACTGCATTGGCACTCTTCAGCTGATTAAGAGCCTTCCATTCTGTCTTGCTGCTATGTTGGCACTGCTCAGGTATTTTACGGTCTTCCAGCCTGTCTTGCTACTGCATTGGCACTCTTCAGCTGATTAAGAGCCTTCCATTCTGTCTTGCTGCTATGTTGGCACTGCTCAGGTATTTTACGGTCTTCCATTCTGTCTTGCTGCTATGTTGGCACTGCTCAGGTATTTTACGGTCTTCCAGCCTGTCTTGCTGCCAGGGCTGGTGCAAGGAGATGAGGTGCTCTTGGCGAACCTCATTCCTTGT
This sequence comes from Ichthyophis bannanicus, assembly GCA_033557465.1. NCBI lineage: Eukaryota > Metazoa > Chordata > Amphibia > Gymnophiona > Ichthyophiidae > Ichthyophis > Ichthyophis bannanicus. The sequence continues at coordinate 1,604,442,886 of CM066031.1, forward strand.
GCCCCCCCAGCTGCCATTGCCATCTCTGCTGCCCCTCTCCAGGACCCACAGCAGTGGCAGCAATGGGTGAAATTAGCCCCAGGGCACTTACCTTAAAGCTTGGGAGCCGTGGGACCATCCTAACATGGTTGACGAGCCTTAAACTCTTTCTTCAAAGTTTTTTTTTCCCCAAATTTTAATTACTGTACTTACTGACTTTGCTGCACTCCAAGAAAATTAGTTCTTTAAAAGTTCCTTAGGAATAGATACCTGGCTTTTCTCAGTGACTGAAGTAGACTGGATTTTAACCCATGCTTTTTCTCAGAAGTTGAAGTAGCTCCCTGTTCTCAGAGGAGTTACAATCTAAGTATGCACCTTAGGCAATACTAAGTTAAGCAACTTGCCTAAGATCACAGGGAGAATCAGTATAGGTTGTACCTAGCCTCTCTGTTTTACAAACTGCTGCTCTAACCTTTAGGCTACTCTGCCATGCTGATAGTCACCCCTCAGTGCTTTCAGGTATTTCTATTCAAATGTAGGGCCTTTAAGCCTATTTACCTGCTATGTTGGCTCTCTTTGGGTGTTCTAGGGACTTCTGGCCAGTCTTGTGCTGCATTGGCCTTGCAGCCAACCAGACTTGAGCCCCTTCCACCCACTACCACTGCTTTTGAGTCCTTCACTGCACTTCTTCTCCTCTCTTCCTGATCTGATTCCACACAGGCCATGAAGTCTTTCCCCTGTCCGTGAGATCTTTACCACAGGCTCCTATACTGAGAAAGAAGTCCTCAGTGCCAGGACTCTAACTTGAAGGCATACAGCATAGTTGACCTCACTTCACTTTTGCTACTTGGACTTATTTGGCCTATTTTCTGTTGTGTTGGCACATCCTTTGGTGTTCTTGGCTCTTGGAACCAGTTTTTTCACCAATTTCACCCACTCCACTACTTTTGCCACTAGTAGAGGGGCTACTTAGTGGTTAGAGCAATGAGCTGAGACCCAAGGAAGCCAGGTTCAAATCCCACCACTGTTCTTTGTGATAGTGAACTAATTGTTGAATTATCTGTTGTCTCAGGTGCAAACTTAAATTATAAGCAATCTGGGGGCAGGAAAATACCTACTGTATCTGAATATAACTGATATTTAACTTCTAAAAATGGTGTGGACTAAAATCCAATTCCTTTTCTTGGACCCTTCATCACAGTGCATCCTTTGATATTTATGTAAATCTCTCAGGATTCCTTTTCCAGCATAGAAATATAGAAACACGGCAGCAAAAAAAACAACACATGGCCTGTGTAGTCTGCCCTTCCATATTGACTACTACAATAGTCCCCTCTTTTCCCTTAGAGATCCTCTGTGCTTATCCCATGTTTTTTTGAATTCAGATACTGTCCTAATCTCTACCACCTCTACTGGGAAACTATTCCATGCATCTATCACTCTTTCCTTGAAGAAATATTTCCGCATATTACTCCTGAGTCCATCCCCTTTCATCCTCATCTTATGTCCCCTTAAGCAGAGCTTGCTTTCAATCGAAAGAGGCTCTTCTCCTGTGCATTTATGCCATGGAGGTATTTAAACATCTCTATCATATCTCCTCTATTCCGCCTTTCCTCGGAGGTGTACATATTAAGATCTTTAAGTCTGTCCTCATATGCTTTATAATGAAGACCACTAACCATTTTAATAGCCACCCTCTGAACCGACTCCAATCTGTTTTTATCCTTTTGAAAGTGTGGTCTCCAGAACTGCACACAATACTCCAAATGAGGTCGCACCAAAGATCTATATGGAGGCATTATTACCTCCTTTTTTCTGCTGGCCATTCCTTTCCCTATCCACCCAAACATCCTTTTAGCTTTCGCCGTCACCTTTTCTACCTGTTTAGTTACTTTAAGATTGCCAGGCACAATCACTCCCAGATCCCGCTCTTCTTTTTCCCCCCTACACTGTACCTCTCCTTTGGATTTTTGTAGCCCAAATGCATGACCCTGAATTTTTTAGTGTTAAATCTCAGCTGCCAAATTCTTGACTATTCTTCAAGCTTTGCAAGATCCATCCTCATGTTATCTACTCCTTCCTAGGTGTCTATTGCAGATTTTGGTATCATCCACAAAGATGCAAACTTTACCCAATAGCCCTTCTGCAATATCACTAACAAAGATGTTAAAAAGAATCGGACAAAGCACAGATCCCTGCAGCATACCTTTGGTAACCTCTGTCTCCTCAGATTGAGCTCCATTTACCTGTACCCTTTGTTGCCTCCTTCTCCCTAGGATCCATCCCTAGGGTGCTCAGTTTGTTGATAAGTCACCTGTGCAGAACAGTGTCAAAGATTTTACTGAAATCCAAGTACATGACATCTAGGGCTCTCCCTCGGTCCAACTCCTTGGTCACCCAGTCAAAGAAATCAATCAGATTTGTCTGACAAGACCTGCCTCTGGTGAATCTATGTAATCCATTGAACGCCAGAAACCTCACTATTTTCTCTTTGAGCAGCATTTGTTTATTTATTTTAATAGTAGTTTTTATTCAGTTTTAACATATAAAATAACAATACAAACGATCGTGCTATAGCAGGATACAAGCAGATGTTATTGATCAAAATAGCAAAAGAATATAATAACTTGAACAAGACAGTACAATAACGTTAACAAGAACTAGTATCAGTCCATGCCAGCACGCCACCCTCCCTCTCTCCGTTCAATGTGGTTACAGCAGAGACCATTCCACAAGGCAGCCTCCAGCAATCATTTTCATCAAACATAATTTTGTAAAGCTGACCATTTCTTACTTAGTTTACCAGACCATGGGTTCTTGGCTATATAGATCTCTTCGTAGGTCTTATGTAGGATTAAGAGACTCCACCAATGCTCGAAACAAGCTTTGTCGAGATTCTTCCAGTGTATTAGAACTATTTTAAGCGCTATCCCGAGCATTAAGTCCAGCAGTTTACCATCCCATTTCATCAGAGTAGGTTCCAGAGCTATGGATTTATATATCACTATCCGATAAGTGATAGGTGTTTGTAAGTTGAGGATCTGTGATATGCGTTCCCAAACTCTGTTCCAATATATTTCCAGGGATTTACAATGGAACAACATATGTGCCAGTGTCCCAATTTCCATGTTACAGGACCAACATCGATTTCCCTCCTGTAGTGTCCATTTCATTTTCTTAGCCGGTGTAATATGCGCTCGATGTGCTATAAAGTACATAGATTGTGTGAGAGACGCTGCTCTCGTGGCACGTATTTGAGTTCCCCAAAAAGTGTCCCAATTTTCCGGAGGTAGATCTTGACCGGTTTCAGTAGCCCACACCGACTGTATCTTAGAACATGTCTTGTCACTTTTGGATCGGAGAATCGCAACACATCTTGAAACAGCTTTAGCATCTGTTTGTAATTCTTGAAGTTTCTGTCGCAGTGGCCATCCTGTACGTATCAAGACAGGTGACACACCCGCTTTGCTCATGCAGGATCGGAGCTGACACCATTGGAAATAGCATGTATTAGGCAATCGGAATTCCGTTCTTAATCTGTCAAAGGTTTTAAATGCACTTCCATTGATCAGTTGTCCAATGGTGATAAGATCATGTTCCACCCATTTTTTCCATAAGACAGGCTTTCCCTCCGATGATAAGGCGCGGGTTCAGCCATAAGGGCATATCTGCGGCAAAGTCATCCCTCCATCGATACATGATGCCAATAATCGACAGGCATGCTGTGTTTCTCGGATAATAGCATTATGTGGTGCAGTCTGGTCTACTACTGTGCCTACCAGTAGCCATGTGGGCAGGGGGGAATGTAGGGCCCGCTCCACACTCAGCCATCTAGGTCCTTTATCCGTGTCGTCAGAGTCGACCCATTGAGCACCCTGCTTTAAAAGAGAGGCAGTGTGTAGCCAGCCGAGATCTGGGAAATGGACACCTCCTTGTGTATTAGGTAACTTCAGTTTCCAGGCAGCTATTCGGGGTACTCGGTTGTTCCATAGAAAGGCTATTAGTTGACTATTCATTTTCTTATAGAAGGCTGTCGGGAAACGTAAGGGTATCATACTTAATATATAGCTGAGTTTTGGTACCAACATCATTTTATCGTTTCTAGCCTGCCCCACCAGCTCAAATGAAGGGGGGTCCACTTGCAGATGTTTATCATGTACAATTTCTTGAAACATCTTAATGTTGATTGCGACAGTCTCTTCCAAGGTGGTGCCATAGGTCACGCCCAGGTATCTAAAGGATGACTTCTCATATTGAAAGGGGTATCCACGCATCATTTCTTCGCTGACCTGTTCATTCAGAGGAATAATTGTTGTTTTATTCAAATTTACTTTATATCCGGATATCGCTGAGTATGCATCTATGAGTTGCAGTGTTTCAGGAAGGTCTGATGGTTGTAGAAAAATGAGCAGGTCATCGGCATATGCTGACAATTTACAGGGACCATCAGCTAACTCAATTCCTTTTATGTTTTCCTTCTGTCGGAGCGCTATTAATAAGGGTTCCAGGGCTAAATTAAAAAGCATCGGTGACAGGGGGCAACCCTGTCTGGTCCCTCTTTGCAACGGAAAAGGGGCTGAGAGGTGTGAGTTGACCGCTATTCGAGCTGTGGGTTTGGTATATAACAATTCAACGCGTTTTAGGAACTTTTCTCCTATCCCAAACCACCGTAGGGATCGAAATAGAAAGGACCATTCCAGTCGATCGAAGGCTTTTTTCGGCATCCAATGCTAGCCCTATCAGGGGCTCGGCCTTGGTCTTGGCAGATGCCAGTACATGTGCCAATAATCTTCCATTATCTGTAGTGGATCTGTTTTGTATAAATCCACATTGATCCTCATGTATCAAATCTTTTAAGATCCGTCCTAATCGGTTAGCAAGCACTTTAGCATAGATTTTATAATCAGAGTTTAGGAGAGAGATGGGTCTGTAATTCTCTATCTTTGTGTATCCCTGCCCGGTTTCGGGTGAATTACCACCACAGCCTCTGCCAGGGCTCCAATCTCTGGAGATTCATCTTGCAGGCCACTGTAGTAGATCTGTAGCATGGGAGCCAATTGAATGCAATATTTATTATAGAATTCCAACGGGATACCATCTGGACCGGCGGCTTTGCCACGAGCCATCTGTTTGATCGCATCTTGTATTTCAGTTACTGAGATCTCTTGTTCCAGCGTTCGACTTTGATGACTGGTTAATGTGGGTCCTACTATCTTGGAGACAAAATCTTCAAAGGCTCTGTCACTACATTGGGTATCTGAGCGATATAGTTCCTCATAGAATTCTTTGCAGCGGTCTAGTATTTTGTCAGATCTCAGGAGAAGGCCCCCGGAATTGTCCTGCAACGCCGCTATAGCGGTCTTGCTGGTTTTTGGTCTGAGCTGCCGAGCTAAGAGGGATCCTGAGCGGTTGCTGTCATAGTAGTATATACTACGTTGTAGCTGGATGCCACTCAGTGCTTCTTTGTTGAGGAGAGCATTATATTGGTATCGCAATTTTTGGAGTCTAATCAATATCATTGAGTCAGCTCTTTTGGCTAGTAACCTTTCCCCAGCTTTTATTTGGAGTTCCAATTCATCTTTTTCTTTTTTCCTGGCTTTACGCCGTCTAATGGTGTAGGTGGTAATATGAGCTCGTATGGTCGCTTTAAAACCTTCCCACCAGCTCCAGATGGAAGTATCAGTGGGTGTATTATATTTAAAATAGGTCTCAATTTCCCCTGACAGTAGCTGTACAAAGGAGTCATCTGCTAGTAGGGATTTATCAAATGTCCATCTTGGTGGAACATGCTGTGTAACGTTGGTATTCAACACTAGGGAGACAGCGGCGTGGTCCGATACCGTTGTAGCATATATCTCTGCGGACAACACTTGGGGCATCAGCTCTGTGGACAGTAGGAAGAAATCGATCCTTGTTTGGGTATTATGTGGGATGGAATAAAATGTGTAGTCTCTTTCTTGGGGATGAAGTAGGCGCCAGGGGTCTACCAAGTGTAGCTCTGTTATGATGCCTTTAAGAATCGCCTGCGATTTGACTTTGTCTACAGCCCGATAGGGCGTGCGATCTAACAGTGGATCCAAGATGACATTGAAATCGCCCCCTAATATGATATTGGTGTGAGCCGCGGCTGTAACTTCTTTAGCTATCAGTTTGAAAAAGTTAGGGTCATCGAGGTTGGGCGCGTAAATATTGAAGAATGTGTAAAGCTGTTGATTTATTTTCATCGTCACTCTGGCCCATCGACCTAGCGGATCAATCCGTGTGTCGGTAATGGCGGATTGCAGGAATTTGCGCACTAATATTATTACCCCCCCTTTGCGTTGAGTGGCAGAGGCCGAGGCCGCCACCAGGAAGTATTTAGAGGTTACTTTCTGCGATTCAGTATCTGTTAAATGTGTCTCTTGTAAGAGGGCAATATCTGCTTTTTTTTGCTGGCAGTACGCTAAAATCTTCTTTCGCTTGACAGGGCCAGTAATACCTTTTACATTTAACGAAAGCATTAAAAGATCACTAGACATCAACGTTGGGATAAGCTGTCTTATAGGTGAAAGCTATCCTATGGATAGGCCTGCCGCGTACTTGCATTTGCGTGTATGTGGAGGGTTTTGTACTGGACTGGACTGACACAAACAACTGCATAACTGGCAAACATTGTATCGCTAAGGTGAACACAATCCACTGAAACAGTAACCAACCCCGACCTCCCGTTGCCACCCCTACATTTCAAGCAGAAATATCTGTTTAATTAAAACTATTTAGAACAACAGAAATACAATCAATGAGGTGTTTAACAAGGCTTAAGGCGTTCTAAAATTTGTGAGAACGCACGGCCGCACCCCCTGAGTATATGCTGAGTTCTCTACACTGCGTGAGAGATCAGAATATTGACCTCAGGTTTCCATACCGCATTTTTCTTGTAGGAAAGTTTTCAGTTTTTCAGCATCAACAAAATTCCTCGTTTCATTATGCAGCGTGACCCGCATGGTTCCTGGGTAGTATAGCCCGTATCTTGCCTGTGCACTTTGTAGCATGGGTCTACAGGCCAGCAACGCTTTTCTCCGATCTACCGTTTGCTTGCTCAAATCCGGATAAAGTGCTACTTTGTGTCCCTGGATTTGCAGTGATCCGGCCTTCCGTGCAGCTTGAAAGATCTGTAGGACCTGTGGGTATCTCAGTACCTTCATTATGAGTGGGCGCGGGTATCGTGTGTTTTCAGCTTTGTGTGCTGGGATTCGATGGGCCCGTTCTAGTTCAAAAGGCCTTGCAAAGACAAGCTGCAGCATCTCCGGTATGGTTTTTTTCCAGAAATCCAATCGGATCGGTACCTTCAGCGCCTTCAGGGACTCCAACAAGGCGGATATTATTTCTTACGGAATGGTTATTTTGATCTTCCATCAGATTTTCTATGTGCCGGACTCGTTTGGCCAAAGGGCCCAGCTGTTCTAATGCAACGCCATGCTTCTGGGTTTGTAATTCAACTGCATTAAGTCGAGTGGTGATGGTGAGGAGTTTCTCTTTTACCTCCAGCAAGTCTTCTTGAATCATGTTCAGTGAACTAGAATTGGCTGCAATCATTTCTTTAACGCATTTCAATTCCTGTAGCACTTCACGTAGGCCACCGGCAGTCACTCCCTCCTTCTCTCCCGCGGCCATTTTCTGCGGGGAACCCACTTCGGGTTTGGATCGTTTTCGCTGCTGAGCCGGATCCCTGTGGAAATTCCAGCCGGGCAGGCTTCAGGGATGCCATCCAGCTGTATTGCGGTGTTATTGATGTAGGTAGGGGGTACAAACTTCAATGGAATACCGGGATATGTTCAGGATTCTTGGGCAGCAACGGGAGCAAAAATTCAGGCGTCCATTCTGTTCAGTGGCTAGCTCCGCCCCTTTGAGCAGCATTTGAACAGCAATCTGTGAAGTCTCCCTCAAAAGAGGGGAATCGTCACCACAGGTTTCAGTACTGAGACAAAGTCCTCAGTGCCGGGATTCTAACTTGCAGGCACACAGGTCAGCTGATCTTTTGGGGTTTTTAACGCATCATCAGGCCAGTGCTGACTCCTGGCGACTTAGCAGCCCCTGGGTTTTCTTGGCAAGGTATGACTGAAAATAGATTGCCTGGCCTTTTCTTCTAAGGCAATGGAGGGTAAAGTGACTTGCCCAAGGTCACAAGGAGTGCCAGTGGGAATTGAATCCTGACCTTACCCCACTCCTTGTTCCTAGGTTTTTCCAGCCTATCTTGCTACTGTATTGGACCGTTTTTGGTATTATTGATCTGTCCAACCTAAGTTGGTGCTGTGTTGAAACTTTTCAGGAGTTTATAGTCCTTCTATCCTATCTTGTATCTTTGATGGTCCTTTTTAGGTGTTCAAATCTGACTCCAAAAAAGCAGAACCTGGCAAGCCTTGCATTCTCACTTCAATGTTCTCTTCAAATTTCCATTACTGTAGTTGTTGACAATCAGTCTCCTGCCACTAGAATTTGCCTTTCATTTTAGGGTTATTCAGCCTTTCTTGCTGCTGTGTTGGCATTCTTCGGGTGTTTGGGACCTTCTAGCTGATCTAGTTACTGTACTGGTCCTCTTTTGGTGTTCTATCATCCACTTTGGGATACAGTGCAAAACAACCCAAATCTAACAAAAACTGAACCTGATCTGGTGGGGAGCAGCTTGTAGCCTAACACCATCAACAAATCTTGAACTATCTCTTCAAAGTTCTTTTCAACTTTCCATTATGGTACTTACTGAGTTTGCTCTACTCCAAGAACATTGGTTTCCAAGGTCTTTTAAAGTTGTCTGAAGTCCTTAATTGCTTGAGATGTTTCTATTAGTAGTGGCATCTTTCAGCTGATCTAGGTGCTGTGTTAGCTTTTTGAGTGTTATTGGGCCTTCCAGCCCATTTTGTTGCTGCTTTATCGTTTCTTTATTGTTCTGAGCTCTCACAGGCAGTGCTGCCTCTGTTTCAATGCATTCCCACTGCCTTTGGGGCCTTCATCAGAGCACACCCTCTGTTCTCTAAATCCTACAGCATCCCATTCCAAGCAGTCCATGAATACTTCTTTGAGCCAACTGGGATCTTCCCTACATATTCCAATGCCTAGACTCTAACTTTCAGAAGACTGGGCATCCAAATGGCAGATGAAATTTAATGTGGACAAGTGCAAAGTTATGCACCTAGGAAAGAACAACCCACACTATAGTTACACGATGCAAGGCTCCACATTAGAAACCACCACCCAGGAAAAAGATTTAGGAGTCATCGTGGATAACATGTTAAAACCCTCCGCCCAGTGTGCAGCGGCGGCCAAGAAAGCAAATAGAATGCTAGGTATCATAAGGAAAGGGATGGAGAATAAAACAAAGGATATTATAATGCCTCTGTATCGCTCCATGGTACGACCTCACCTTGAATATTGTGTGCAATTCTGGTCACCGTATCTTAAAAAGGACATAGAGTTATTAGAAAAAGTACAGAGAAGAGCCACCAAATTGGTGAAGGGGATGGAAGGCTACTCCTATGAAGAGAGGCTAAAAAGGTTAGGGCTCTTTAACCTGGAAAAGAGACGGCTGAGGGGAGATATGATAGAGGTCTATAAATTAATGAATGGAGTGGAACGGATATAAACGTGGATCAATTGTTTACGCTATCAGAATATAGAAGGACTAGGGGACATGTAATAAAGCTACAGGGTAAACTATTTAAGACAAATAAGAGAAAATATTTCTTCACTCAACGTGTAATCAAACTCTGGAATCTGTTACCGGAGGATGTAGTAAGGGCTGTTAGTATAGCTGGGTTTAAAAAAGGTTTGGACAAGTTCCTGGAGGAAAGGTCCATAAACCACTATTAAAAAGGGACCCAGGATATCAATGCTTGACCTAGTACAAGCACTGCCGAACCTGTGTCTTTTGGGGAAACTGCTAGGTACGTATGACCTAGATTGGCCACTGTTGGAAACAGGATACTGGGCTTGATGGACCTCGGTCTGACCCAGTATGGCATTTCTTATGTTCTTATGTTCTTAAGCATAATTCAGCTGGTCTCCCCCCACTCTCACAGCCTATCTTGCTGCTCTGTTGGCCCTCCCGTAGTGTTTTATAGCCTTGCAGCCTCTCATGGTTCTGTGTTTGTACTCTTCAGGTGTTTTAAGACCTTCCAGTCAATCTGGGTGCCAACACCACAGTGCTTTTGCTGCTTTATCACTCTTCCAATGTCAGTGCTGTTTTACTCAGAGGCAGCTTCTCCAAACGGGTTAGTTTTATGCATACCATAATAGTCATAAAGCTTACTCCTACTCCTCTGAAAGTACCTTGGTGTTCTGCTGATTTTCCCTCTTTCCATTACCTTGGGATATTCATTCCACTCTTTGTGCTGCCTTGTCCTTCTGATGGTGGCCCTATAGTCTTCCAGCCACTATAAATGACCTTATCTCCTCTTGTGGTGCCATGGGGTGTTTGTGACATTCTTTATTGCTTGTACGAATATTGCCTCTCTTACAGGTGTCTGCCTGCATGTTTATTTTCTTTTTCAAATTTCCAATTTACATGCATTGCCAGCTAGCACGGAGACATGGCAGTGCAGGCTGATTCACGTGCTAACTGTACATCCAGCATTAGGGATACGAGTGGGCAGGTTAGGGGCAGTATGTAAGCATAGTGATCTTTGTGCAGTTAACATGGGGTACACACCACATGCTAACTGTGTTCCTTGCAATTAGTGTCAGTTCAGCTAACGCCACTTCAATAGGTGGAGTTAAGTGCACCTGTGCTAATATGGCATGCGTTATGGGACAGGGCAATGCATTAACTGCTAGGAAAATGCTATCCACAACCCCAACAGTTAACGTGGTAGTGTTGCATCTAATGTGCTATGGTTTTGGAGCTATTTTATTTATTTATTTATTTAATGGGGTTTCTATACCACTTTATCATACATTCAAAGTGGTTTACAGTGTAACTTGAAGTAAAACATACCTTAAAACAGGGAGAATAACTTGGAGGCTAACAATCAACAGGCGTTAAGAATTTGGACTAGTAGAATGCAAAGGTATACATTGTTTCTTGTTGGAGAGCAAATGGGTATGATGGGAAGGGTAATAGTGGGGAAATTGTATGGGTATATTTGAGATCCTTAGGCACCATTAGATTCAACAGCTTAGTGCCATTTAGTAAAAGATCCTCAAAGTCTCAAAACAACAGTTCAATCTGGTTCCATGCAACCAGAGTAGTTCTCTCAGTTATTACTTCCAAAGAGTTTTCAAGTAACTTAATCATGTTCATTTCAGCTGTCTTCCCCCTTGGACTCTTTGTCCAGAGCCACCGCCATCTTTACCCAAGGCCAAGTATTGAACTCCAATAATAGGAGGCAGCTCTTTCATTGACATTTTCAAGATCTCCTGCATGTATTAATAGGTAGATTAAAAAAAAAGGAATTTCAGGTTATTTATCCTACTTTGATTTTTCAAGAATTCCAATTTTTGATGTAATAGGTCCTTGTCTTTAATATGAGCAGAGCTGAGGGTTTGCAACTCCCCCAACTTTGCTTGTAGGGAGTTCATCCTTTTAGACTGCTGACTCACTACTCATGCCTGTTCTCCCACCAAAGTATCAAGTTTCTCAACATCATCTTTAATTTTGCCAAAAAGTAATAGAAAAGATCAGTCCAAACCTTTAATTACATCCCAGAATGATTCCATGTTGACTATAGCCAGTTCTTTCACTGCAGTGACATCAACAGGAACTCCAAGCCCCTGATGTACTCCCTCCAATACCTCTTCACATTCTAATGAGGAAGAAGCTGTCATGGGGATCCTCTCTATGTTGACAACTGAATATGAGACTAACTCTTCCATCAAGCCCTGAGTTCCTTCATAGCAGATTTCACTTCCATATCTTGGTGGGGCTAAACTCAATACAAAGCTCAAAGAGATCCTTTCAGGAAAACAGTCTTGGCAAGAACTCATGGACCCTGTAGAGACAATAGTCCCTGCATGGTTGAATACAAGCCTTGCCCAGCACCACCTGAGCCATTGGCAAGGGCCCTCTGGGGCAGAGGGGCATGTTTGAGACTTGACTTTCCTCTTCTTCATCAGAGAAAGAGTTCAAGGACCAGTAAGCATATATTTCATGTGTCTCTCTCAGATGCTCTCTGCCTGCAAGTTTCAAGAAGGTTTGATTGAAAATTAATGGCAAGCCTCGCTGTTACATAGATTTGAATGGAAATGAACAAGACAAATACATGAATGATTCGGTGTACCAAAACTAACCAAATGGGGTCTGAGGAAGAATATTAATTGATATGAAAATTATTGGCATGCACATCCCTACATATGTGATTATTCCATTATTTTACTATAGGTTTAGAAGGAAAATTTTACTTTTTTCAGATGATATGAAGATTTGCAGCAGCGTGGACATCCCAGAGGGAGTAGATACTATGAGACATGATCTACAAAAGTCAGAACAGTGGTATAACACTTGCAGTTAAGATGTAATGTAAAGAAGTGCTGAGTTATGCACTTGGAGTGTAGACATCCAAAGGGGTTACATATGCGATAAGGGGCAAGGTCCTGATGTGCATGAATCAGGAGAGAAACTTTAGAATGATGGTGCCTAAGAATCTCAAAGTAGCAAAACAATTTGACAAGCCATTGGCCAAAATGAGAATCTGCATGGAGAGGGGCATAACCAGCAGAAAGGAGGATGGGATATATTCCCTGCAAAGGTCTTTAGTGAAGCCTCATTTGGAGTACTGTTTTCAGTTTTTGAGGCTGTATCTAGCTAAGAATATAAAGAGACTTGAAATCGTTCAGAGGAAAGTGACCAAAATGGTTTTGGATTTGTACCAAAAGACTTATGAGAAGAGAACTTAAGACCTGAATATTATTTATTTATTTATTTATTTATTTGTATTTCTTCTATACCGCACTCTTTTTCATCAGCGCGGTTTACATTAAACAGGAATACTCATTTCAATCAACAGACTGTGGTGAGCTTACATATAACAGGAAATATACAACTGGGATTATAACTATGTATATTTTATAACTATGTATATGTAACTATGTATTATAACTATGTATATTTTAGTTGAAAGGTGGGACAGGGAAATAGGATGCAGACATTTACATACTTGAAAAGTATTAATGAACAATCATTTTTCATAAGAACATAAGAACATATAAGAACATAAGACATGCCATACTGGGTCAGACCAAGGTCCATCAAGCCCAGTATCCTGTTTCCAACAGTGGCCAATCTAGGTCATAAGTACCTAGTAGTTTCCCCAAAAGACACAGGTTCCTCAATGCTTGTATTGGGTCAAGTAGTGATATCCCGTGTCCCTTTTAATAATGGTTTATGGACCTTTCCTCCAGGAACTTGTCCAAACCTTTTTTAAACCCAGTTACACGAACAACTTTTACTACATCCTCCGGTAACAAATTCCAGAGTTTGATTACACGTTGAGTGAAAAAATATTTTCTCTTATTAGTCTTAAAAAGGCTACCCTGTAGCTTCATTGCATGTTCCCTAGTCTTTTTATATTCTGATGACGTAAACAATCGAACTATGTTTACCCGTTCCACTCAATTTATTATATTTATTATTCCTGACATTACCTTTCAATTTACCACCTTGCAGCTTCATGTTATGCCCTCTAGTTTTACCGCTTCCCCGTCTTTGGAAGAGGTTTGTTTGTTCATCATTTCTCTTTAAGTATTTAAAGGTCTGAATCATATCTCCCCTGTCCCTCCTCTCTCCAAAGTGTACATATTTAGGTCTTCAAGTGTCTTCTCATAAGGCTTCTGACCCAGGCTCCAAATCATTTTGGTCGCCTTTCTTTGAACAGTTTCCAGTCTTTTTACACTGCTCCTTTTAACTTTTTCTTAGCTATTTTCTTCATTTTATCATAGTCTCCCTTTCAAAAGTTAAAAGGTAGTAGTGTGGATTTCCTTACCTTTCCTCCTCCATTAATTAAATCAAATGCGATCATGCTATGATCACTATTGCCAAGTGGCCCCAACATCCTTATCTCTTGCACCAGGTCTGGTGTTCCACTAAGGACTAAGTCCAAAATGGCTTCCCCTCTGGTTGGTTCATGAACCAGCTGCTCCAAGAAGCAGTCATTTATTTCATCTAGAAACTTTATCTCCCTAGCATGTCCTGCCGTGACACTGACCCAGTCAATACCAGGGTAATTGAAATCGGCATTATTATTACTGTTTCTTAACTTTTGTTAGCTTCCCTGAGTTCTTTGAGCATTTCATCATCCATTTGTTCATTCTGGTCAGGTGGTCGATAGTACACCCCCACTGCCATCGCCTTCCCCTTTTTACATGGAATTTCAATCCATAGAGATTCTACAGCGAATTTTGTTTCCTATTGAACTTTAATCCTTTGTGACTCAATGTCCTCTCTAACATAGAGTGCAACCCCCTCCACCAAATGCCCTCTCTAACATAGAGTGCAACCCCCTCCACCAATTTGATCAGTTCTATCATTACGATATAGTTTGTACCCAGGTATCACAGTGTCCCACTGTTTTGTCCTCCTTCCACCATGTCTCCGAGATACCAATCATATCTAACTTCTCATTTAGCGCTATATATTCTAACTCTCCCATCTTATTTTTTAGACTTCTAGCATTTGCATACAAGCATTTTAGAGACTGTATTTTATTCATATTAATCTGGTTATCGGTAGGCAGGGGTAATTTGGAATCTTTAAGCTCTGTCTGCTCTGTACTCAAGGACATTTGGGCTACCTTTATCTTTATTGGAACCTCTCTGCTGATGTGCCCTAACTTCATTTTTTTGGTAGTATCCTTCAAGGATACATTGTTCCGATCCATGCGCTCTTGGGCGACTGTCGGCTTTCCCCTATTATCTAGTTTAAAAGCTGCTCTATCTCCTTTTTAAAGATTAATGCCAGCAGCCTGGTTCCATCCTGGTTTTGAAGAGCCCCTCCTTTCCCCAGAATGTTCCCCAGTTCCTAACAAATCCAAAACCCTCATCCTTGCACCATTGTCTCATCCACGCATTGAGACTCCGGAGCTCTGCCTACCTTTTGGGTCCTGCACATGGAATGGGAAGCATTTCGGAGGATGTTACCCTGGAAGTTCTAGATTTCAACTTCCTACCTAAAATCCTAAATTTAGCCTCCAGAACCTCCCTACCACATTTTCCTATGTCATTGGTACCGACATGTACCAAGACAGCAGACTCCTCCCCAGCACTATCTAAGACCTTGTCTAGGTGGCACATGAGGTCCGCTACCTTCGCACCAGGCAGGCATGTTACCAAGCGATCCTCATGCCCACCAGCCACCCAGCTATCTACATGCCTAATGATTGAATCACCAACTATAACGGCTATCCTAACCCTTCCCTCATGGGCATATGGCCCTGGAGAAACGTCCTCGGTGTGAGAGGGTTTTACATCACTTGGAGGACAGGTCCTAGCTATAGGATCACTTCCTGCCACACCTGGGTGATGCTCTTCTGTCACGTGACCTCTCTCCTCTATGACAGGGAAGCTATAGTATTAGTGGGCATGAAATGAAACTCCAAGGAGGTAAATTTATAAGCAACATCTGTAAATACTTTTTCATGGAAAGAATAATAGAAGCCTGGAATGTCCTCCCAGTTGGGGTTGTGGGGACAAGAACAGTGACAGAATTCAAGAAGGCATGGGATAAGCACAGTGGATCCCTATATAGCCAGAGGATGGATTAAAAGCATAGAACATTTTCACTAAAAGCAAATCTTAAATCATTTTCACACTTCAAAAAAAGGCATGGGAGGGTGATAACCTGCATGGAGCAGCACACCCTTGACACATTATTGGTCTTTCTCTGCCATCATTTAGTATGTTACTATGTTAGAGGGCCTTTCAGGTTCAATAGTTGACTGCATGATGGGGCCATGGAGAATATATGCTCACTGGGCAAACTAGTTGGTGGGCTGGACAGGAAATGCTGGACACTTTTGGCCTTGTGTGGCCAGACTGCCAACTTGTGTGCCCAACATATTGAGAGAACTGTGGCCATAGCTTCAATGGGCTCTCCAAGGTAGTGTGTCACTGAACGTTTTGCAGGGCTCTGACTGGTATCTGCTGCTTATCACTGTAGCTAGGGATTCAGCCACCAAATGTTTTTCTATGCTGGGTTTCACAGGGGACTGGCACAAAAAAGAGTGTGTGATTGGTGGGTCGGGGGGGGGGGGTGGCGTTGTAGCTGGAAGGATGGTGCTCATGTTACCATTACTGCTTGCTGGTGTGTCTATTCATTGTGCTGCTGCATCACCACTGCCCCTCTGCCTCTGAGGAAAGAGAACACCAATCTGAATCACCAGCTTCCCCTTCAAGTAAGTCAGTGTGTTTCACTGCAGAGTGATGGTTCCTTTCACCGGTGGGTCATGGAGAATAGCTAGCATATTAGCATACTTCTTCATGAAGGGTTTCAACCATTTCTTCAGTCGAACATACAAGAAATCCACCAGCACCAAGATGTTTGCTACAATCCCTGATCACTGCTAAAAAGCCTCTACTGTAGCTTTGCCTGTAAAATATTTACTATTGGGCTGAGAAGGCTCAGGAGAGCTCTTCTGGAACTCAGTTTCTCCAAGGCATCCATTAAGGGCTTTAAGACTTTGTTGACATGAGTCATATTTTCCAATTATGATATCCCAGTACCAATCTCCGTGTTGTTTAAAGGCATCCAATGCAGAGCTACTTGTTGTTCTACTAACCTCTCTAGCATCAGATAAGTGGAATTCCACTTGGTACCAACATCCTAAATGAGCTGGTATGCTGGGGTCCCCGCTGCTTCCTACTTCTGATGCAGCCCATGTCCACCCTTTACAATCTAGTGAAAATATCCTTATAATTTTTGGCACCTCTCAATCAGTAGCTTCAGGAATGGACTGCCACTTCCCTTGATCCCTAGGCCTAGGGAGTCTCTAACAACCAGGTGCAGCAAGTTCCAATGCACCTGATAGCATGAAAGCTCTTCGCGTTCACTGTCTTAACCCTGTTTATTCCACCATCTGTTATTTAAAAAACTCAACAGGATACACGATGCTTTTCTGTGACCTCTCTACCAGCCCTACAGCATTCCCCTTATTTTTGCTAAAATATGGGCACAGTTATGGTTATCATTCACTACCTACAGATATTCTCTTCCTGGTCTTATACCTACAGCCTGCCCCTGCCTCTTTTAGGTGCTATTAGTGTGTTGTCAGATAGAGGTAGGCATGTTCAGCATTCTGACTAGTCCAGATGATGCTGGTAAAATGCATGCTTCTACCCTCTGACTTTGCCAGTTCTGCCTGAAGCTGGGCATGCCAATGGTCATAAAGGCTGGGGATCACCTGCCTACTAAACATTGCTCTGCACGGATGGGTTCCCATAGTACTATGCTCAACTGTATGCTATCGGGGGTTTGGACTCAGTCCATTTGTCAGCCTTAGGGGAGGGGGGGGGGGGAAAGGAGAATCTAGAACAACATCAGTAAATACTTTTTCACGGAAAGGGTGGTGGATGCTTCGAATGCCCTCCTGATGGACGTGGTGGGGGGCAACTACAGTGATGGAATTCAAAATGGCATGGGACAGACACAGTGGATTCATTTATTGCAAGAGGATGAAATCAAAATAAACTTAAATATATTTTATATTTCAGCAAAAAGAGGGGGGTGACCTTCATGGAGTGGCAGGTACAATCCTAAACAAGGACATAGTGGGGAGTGATTTGCACAGAGCGGTGGGTACAACCATTCTAGCTATCATACTGGGCAGACTAGATGGACCATACTGGTCTTCATCTGCCGTCATATACTATGTTACCATGTTACTATATTACTAGAAGGGGAGATTACAGAGGCAGAGGTACATTTTGTAAATCTCCAGAAATTGGTGGGTTTACATCTAAATTCTATAAGACCTTCATGGACATTGTAGCTCCATATCTGGTTAATCTTTTGCTCAGGCAGGAGAGCCCCTTCTAGAAAATCTTGGGTAGTCTAGAATATGAGTGCTCCCAAGAGGGGAAGGATCCAGACTGTTACGGGTCCTATCAATCCTAGGATGCTTGCAGCTAGACTGCATTTGGTGCTCCCTTCACTTGTCCACAAAGACCAAGCAGGATTTGTCCTCAGCTATCAGGCGGGGGAAAATGTAAGAAAGGTGTTGAACCTGTGTTGGTTTCCTAGGAAGGGTCAGCAGTTCACCCTCCTCTGGTTTATAGATGTGGAAAAAGGTTTCTACAAGGTGGAGTGAGAGTTTATGTTTAATGTGCTGAAATGAAATGGGTTTGACCCTCAATTTAGGCAACAGTTCAAATGAATGAGGGATATTTGAAGCTTTTCCCACTACAGATTGGTTGAGACAGGGCTGCCTACTTTTCTCACTCCTTTTTGCTCTGTCTAAAGAGCTTTTGGCTGTGAGAATACTATTACGACTACTACTATTAATCATTTATACAGCGCCACATAGCGTATGCAGCGCTGCACAGATACATGTAAAAAGACAGTCCCTGCTCATCAGAGCTTACAGTCTAAGCAAGACAGAAAATACAATAGTTGAAAATAAGGGGAAATGGGGATGTAAATGGTATCTAGATAGGCTTTGAGGAACATAAGTTCACACTCTTTGCAGATAATATCCTTTTTACCTTGACACGGTCACTTATTACTCTCCCTGTGGTGATTAAAGAATTGAGGGACTGGGGGCGGAGCCTGATGTCCAGCGGGTAGGACGCTTTGCGTTGAAGCTCCCGAGAGGCCTACTTAGAATCCTGACTTAATACCTATACAAACTTACTATTTTGCTCCGAGCTGACCGGGGTACCTCGGGGGGGGATGGCGGCCCATAAACCAGCGCGCTTGGACTTCGGGTCTCCTTCTTCTTCTCACGGAAAACGCTCCAAAACAGAGGTGTCCTCCCCACAGAAGATGGTTCCATTTCGTGAAAACCCCGAAATGCACCTGGAGATTTTGGAGGAAATACGCGGTGTGAAGGAATTGGTGCAGTCCAATGGAGAAGCGCTTCGAGCCATGCGAGAAGACTTTGGAGTGCTCCAGGACCGACTTGAAAGTCTTTCATTACGGCAGGACAATATGGCGGGGGTCCTCGACTCGCACGCGGTGCGCTTGGGCAAACTGGACAAGGCTGAGCGCCAGATACAGAATCTTCAAAAGGAGTTAGAAGATAGCAATAATCGAGCCCGTCGCAACAATGTGAGGCTCCTCGGAATGCCGGAGGGGGTGGAAGCAGGAGATATAAGAGAATTCTTGCTCAAAACTCTTCCCTCCTTGCTGAAGATCACTTTTCATAGAGAACTGGAAATCGATCGAGCACACCGTGTTCCTGCCCACATGGCGCCCAACCGCACGACCCCCGGCCTATTATCTTTAGCTTGCTACGATATCAACAAGTGGAACAAATTTTAAATGCTGCCCGAGCGAATCATCATTTGGAATTTGAAGGTCGTAAAGTCTCCTTCTTTCCTGATTTGGCAAAGCCTACCGTTGACCGTCGGAAGAAAACTCCTTGCTCTTCGCCCTCGACTTCAACAGCTACAGGCTCGCTTTGGCCTGTTGTATCCAGCGAAGCTTCGAGTGACTCTCCACAACCAAACCAGGACGTTCGAAGATCCTGATCTACTATCAACATTTTTAGACTCCAAAGAAGCAGAGCAGATGCGCTAATCCCAAATCTTGGACTCTTATCTGTCGGCTCTGTCCGCCATTTTGAAGGGCCCGATGCGGCGGTCATAGCCACGCACAGAGATTGCCTGGACTTTCTTTCTTTCTCTATATGACTTTTGTTTTTTGGTCTCCTATCCCTTCATGATGTGTGCCTCGGTCGGATTCGGAGCACGCACAGTCCTACAGGTTATGTGTTTTTTCAATTTCGGCCTTCTCTGGGGTTTCTCCCCGCAGACACATGGTCGCCAGTAATTTTGGGGTTTTGCTTCTCCTCTACCTTACTGCGGTTTTCTTTGTTAATGTGGGGCGCTTCATTGTATTATATTAGCTTATTTTTCCTTATGTCATGTGTACAGCCAGATACAGTCAGTTTGAGGGACATAGTGAAATTATGTGTGCTATAATGCTCAGAATTTTTAACTTTTCTGAATGGCCTTATGTAAAATCTTATCAATCATCGTAAAAGGCATTAATGGTCCACTCAAAGGAAAGAAAATCCTTAGCTATCTTAGCCATGAGCATGTTGATTTAGTGTTTCCTCAGGAAACGCATTTAAACTTTGTGGAAACACTGAAACTCAATGCTAAGCTTTACATGGTAGCTGCCTATTCTCCCACCGTTTCCAAATGGTACGGGGTAGCCATACTGGTTAAGAAGTCTTTGCACGCTACTGTACTTGATATTAGCGTTGACAAAGAGGGTAGATGGGCCCGTGTACACCTTGAGGTTGGAGATAGTGAATTCACGTGTATTTGCATTATGCCCCGAATGTGGACAACCCTGCTTACTATGCAAGTATTGCGCAGTTGGCATAGGCCTCCGCCAATGCTCCATTAATACTTGGTGGCGATTTTACTCCAGTGTTCCCTCAATCTTTTCTTCTCAAATAAAGCGCTCGTTGGCTGGAAGATCCAGTACCGAGTAGACCTGTGTGGCTAGATATAGAAGCGGGCCTTTGCAAACCGATTCCTCTTACTTTTCTCCCTGGTATGACTCTCCCATCAGACTCCCACTATCCACCAATGCTTTTAGACACTTTAGGTGCCTTTAATACTCTTATGCAATCTTTTAGACTCCCGACTCTGGTCAGTGCAAATTCAGCATCGCCTTCGGAGTACTAGGGTACTCCCGCCATTGGCATTCTCTACATAAGGTTGATTGGAGACTTTCCGATCTATCGGTAGTTCATCGGGTGTAGCATCCAATTTTTACTAAACCTTTTGTAATGCTATAACTAGAGATACCCCTATAGCGCAGAAAGTCTGGGAGAGAGAATTGCATGTGACTTTGACCTCGGAGCAATGGAGCCTTATCTGGAGTAGAGGGACACGGGTTCCCGATCCGCCTCACTCACTCAGACCCTCTTCTTTCTAGCCCACCGGTGTTTTTACACTCCTCACAGATTAGACAAATGGAACACTACTCAGGGCAATGGTTGCTGGACATGTCCTGCGGCCATTGGTTCATTGCCTCATGTTATGTATGAATATCCCGTACTACAGTATTACTGGCGTCGGGTCTGGGGTCGAAATTAGTCTATCTCGCACTCTCAGGAGCCCCTTTCTTGGAGGATAGTGGGACTTCGCCCAGTTGCGGGGATCCCCTCTCTCCCAAAAATGGCTTATCTCCTTTCGAACTTTATGCTTGGCATTGCTATTTCCCTAATTAAGTAATACCGGAAATTTAGCTCCCAGCTGAGCCCCAATGAATGGCGGAATCATGCCCTGTCTTTACAGTAAATATGTACAAATACCTCGTCTGTTCGCTTCCCCTGTTCAGACTCCTTTTCATTGGTCTCAATGGAAGATGCTCAATGACTATGTACATTTTGCTAAATGCTCTCATCTGACTGTCTAACTTTGTATATATCTCTGTCTCATGATCATGCTGTATCGTAGATGCTCTTTTGATCGTTTGATGTATAATCACTGTTAATTGGAAGTGCCCACATGCTGATCTAATCGGGTAGAGAAGAAGCATCGGGGTGGGGGGTAATTGGGTTTACTTTTCCTTATTGTATACTTGTTTTGTCTCCTTTGGTGTGTTGTTTCTTTTGTTTGTTGCAAAATGAAAATAAAAGTTTAAAAAAAAAAAGAATTGAGGGACTTTGGGAGGTTGTCAGGATTCAAGGTTAATGCCTCTAAATCTGAGATATGGAATGATCGCTCTACTCCAGGAGGTGGTGCATAGCAATTTTGCATTTAGGTGGGTTAAGGATAGTAGATGGTACTCAGTGGTACAAATAGGGACAGATTAAACAAAGATGCATACTTTAAATTATGGACCTCAGGTTGAGAATATAAAAGGGAATATTAATAAATAGGAGTAAGTTAATTTACGATGGATGGGTGGGATGGTGACAATCAAGATGAACTTTATTGCCAAGATTATTGTATCTCTTTCAGGCCTTGCCTATTGCCCTACCAGAGAGGATTCTTAAAAACAGAAGGACTCCATTTTCCATTAAATAAGGAGGTGCAACCTCGCAGGGTCCCTTGGCAGGGCCGGATTTACCTATAAGCCATCTACGCCGTGGCGTAGGGCCCACAGCTGACAAGGGCCCACAAAGATTGAAAATTCTTAAAATTAAATTAAAAAAAAAAAAAGCTGGCTGCTGCCGCGGCAGCATGGACTGTCCCGCGGGGCCCCCTTTGCTGCCGTGGCACAGTCCATGCCCAAGTTGGCTCCCACTTTAATAAGCTCCGGGCTCTCCCTGCCTCCTTCCACGCTGGTTGCTGCTCCTCCCCTTACCTTGGCTCTCCCTCCCCTACACACAATCTATAAAAAGAGGCGAAGCACCCAGCGCAATTAAGAATAATCATCGTAATGAGAAAGTAAGAGCCAGCGTCCCCCAGACAGATCGCCAGCCCTGCCCCCACCTGCGCGCCGGCCCGTGCTGACTTCAGATAGGCGCAAGGAGACGGCATAGTGCGGCCCCCTCCCTCCCCCCTCCGTGCCGGCTTTGAGAGGCGCGAAGGGAGAGTGTCTCCCTCGCGTCTCTGTTAAGCCCGCAGAGGTTGATGGGAATCAGCCCCTGCGGGCTTAACAGAGATGCGAGGGAGACACTCTCCCTTCGCGCCTCTCAAAGCCGGTACGGAGGGAGGGGCCCCCGCGGGACAGTCCATGCTGCTGCTGCCGCGACGGCAGCGGCAGCAGCCAGCGTTTAATTTTATTATTTAATTTTACTTGAGCCGATGGGGGGTAGGACTGGTAATGGGCTGGGGGGGTTAAGACTGGAGGTGGGCTGATGGGGTTAGGACTGGTAATGGGCTGTGGGCTGGGGGGGGGGTAGGACTGGCAATGGGCTATGGGGGATTAGGACTGATAATGGGCTATGGGGGGGCTAGGACAGGACCTGGGCTGATGGGGAGGGGTTAGGACTTGAGGTGGGCTGATGGAGTTAGGACTGGTAATGGGCTGTGGGCTGATGGGGGGGGGGTTAGGACTGGCAATGGGCTATGGGGGCTGACTGGAAATGGGTTGATTGGGTTAGGACTGGAAGTGGGCTGATGGGGGGTTAGGACTGGTAATGGGTTATAGTGGGGGCTTAAACTGAAAATGGGGTGATGGGGGGTTAGGACTGGAAGTGGGTTGTTGGGGGGGGCTAGGACTGGTATTGGGTTGGGGGGGTTGCTAGGACTGGAAATGGGCTGATGCAGGGACTAGAAGGGAATGGATGCTGGGTGAGGCTGGAACTAGAAGGGAGCTGATGTTGGGGGAGGATTAGAATGGGATGGGGCTGGAAGAGTAAAATGGAGAAGGGAAAAATATTTTGTGTGGGAGGGATAAAAAATCTACAATTGGCCGGGTATTGGGAGAGTAAGTGGGGATTGAGGATGGAGGGGTAAAATTTGAGTGGATGAAATAGGAATGAGGAAAGAGCAAAAGGAGAAAGATTAGTATGTTAAAGCAGATGTAGAGAGAGAATGGAAAAAAACTAGAAGAGAGAAGAAAGGACAAATGGACAGCAGACGATGGAGAGTTAGCAGAAGACACAAAGAAACCAGAAGAAAGTGGCTGGAGCAATTGCAGCTGAAAAAAAATGCACAAAAGGTAGAAAAATCTCTCTTTATTTTGAATTTATTAATTGGAATATGTCAGCTCTGGTAAATGTGCATCATTAACGTCTGCGCTTTGTTTAGTACAAGAGCAAATTAATGTATAGTTTTATTTCTACAGTGTTGTACATTCCAAGTTTGGCTTTTGGGATTCCCAGTTTAATTATGACATCAGGGCCAACAGCGCGCAGCTGATCCGGCGTGCTCGTTTTTATCTTTTCTGGGGGCCCACAATTTTTGTTGGCGTAGGGCCTCACTCAAGGTAAATCCGGCCCTGTCCCTTGGAAAATGTTTTTACAGCCAAGGAAAGGTGAGGATGAGGGTTCCCGACCTGAAGAAGTATTTTCAAGCAGTGCAAGTAAAGGTGGTGAAAGACTGTATGTGGTCTCCCGCTATATGATAGGTGGGGTAGAACAAGAGTTGGTGGGGGAATTAGGGGTACTGGGGTGTGGGTAGTGGGTAGTGCAAGAGAGAATCTTTTCTTGGAACTGACACTGAAACTGGTGAAAATTGAGAAGTCCTCTACTGGCGGGTCAGACTTATTCTGGGGCTAGGCTACTGAGGTTGATGTAGATATGTTTCCTCAGGGGGTGGGGATGACCCAGTTTTGATCAGTGGAAAGTCAAAGGCTGGATACGGTGAGACAACTATGTGAAGAAGATGCCCCAATAGATTTTTATGAGTTAAAAGAGGAAGACACATTAAAGAAGAGCAATTATTATGGGCTGCTGCATATGGCAACTATTGTGAGGAGCCAGAGGTGAGAGTGGACCTGGTTGAGGACCCGACTTTATTAGAGGCAATGATACAAGACTAATTGGTAACTAAACAAGCAACTTTGAGGATATATAAGACTGTGTTTTTGGGAAGTGGTGAGACTCTGGCACCTAGTGATATGGAAGTATGACTTGAATGTCCAGGTCAGTGATAGGAATTCACAGAAGATGTTTTCTAGTATAGCAAAGGTAGCTATCTTGACAAATCATATTGAAAATGCATTTTAAATTACTTTATCATTAGTATTTGATTCCTCATAGATTAAGTAAAATGTTCAGTTTGATGCCGAATGAATGTTGGCGTGGGTGCAGAGGTGTAAGGACATATATTCATATTTGGTGGGTGTGTCCTGTAATAGGTGGATTTGGGGATTCATTTGTGGATTTCTTAGAGGAAATGATGGGAGGTTATGAAATTGAAAGAACCACTGGCCTTATTGTTAGGCAAGCCACCCGAACTGAATTCAAGACTGGGTAGACTGCTTGTTGCTGTTCAGCAGTAGCAAGAATAGAGATTGCTAGAAGTTGGTGACAGAACGTTATACCTTTTCTGGAGGACATATACACAGAAATTTGGGACATCTATTTCTTAAGCAAGCTGACTGTGATCTATTAAAGCGAGATGGATAGATTTTAAAAAAACTATGATCCCTTTGTCATATAGTTGAAAAGGACTATGAGGGTCATTTTGGAAGCCCTTTTTGTGTTTGGATGTCTGAAAAGGGGCAACAAGACATCCACAGCACAGTGACATCTCCAGAGTCATTTTAGAAGCTGGTTCTGGGGCCATCCAAGTCTGAAAGGAGCCATGGTACAGGCGTTCTGATCTCATAAATGTCTGGTGTCAAGTTTAAGTTTAGACTTGCTCCAGGCATGTACAGGTATCTGAAAAGTACTTGTTTTGGCTGAAAAACATCCAGAGGGTGTACAGAAGAGCACACTCTACCATCCCCAGTACTCAGCAACAGTGGGATTTAAACCCTGGTTACCTTGATCTTAGTTTACTACTCTAACCATGAGACTATCCTAGATACCCAGGTTCTGAAACATGGTTCTGGGGATGTCTATGTAGATGCCCTCGCAGATATCCACGTTTGTAAAATCATGTTTGCATCTGGACATGCCTGCTTGTTCTTTTCAGAGGTTCTGGCTCAGACATCCCAGACTGCACTTAAACATCCCTTCTAAAATTCCCCTGTACAAGAGTAAAAGCTAGCTAGCCCATGAGTTCAGGGATGAAGGACTGGGCAGTTGAAAGGGGAGGATTTTTTTTTTTTTAAGGAAGGTTTGGTGGTTGGGCTGTATATTTAAGTTGGTGAAAAATTAAAATTAAAATACTAAAAAAAATTGCCCTGCAGGGCACTTGGGAATTGGGAGCCAAGAGATGTACAGTCTCTTAAATTCCATGTTACATAGTAACATAGTAACATAGTGAATGACGGCAGATAAAGACCAGCATGGTCCATCTAGTCTGCCCAGCACGATGGCAAGAGTAGGTGCACCTGCCGCTCCGTGCAGGCCACCCCTCCCCACGTCCCTGTTTAGGGGGGAACCCACCACTCCATGCAGGACACCCCTATTTGTTGAGAAATTAGATGGTTCAGTGTATTTTGATTTTATCCTTTTGCTGTAAAGGGATCCACTGTGTCTGTCCCATGCCATTTTGAATTCTGTCACCGTGTTTGCCCCCACCACTTCCATCGGGAGGGCATTCCAAGCATCCACCACCCTTTCTGTGAAAAAGTATTTCCTGACATTGCCTTTCAATTTACCACCTTGCAACTTCCTGTTATACCCTCTAGTTTTACAGTTTCCCCATCTTTGGAAGAGGTTTGTTTGTTCATTATTTCCCTTTAAGTATTTAAAGGTCTGAATCATATCTCCCCTGTCCATCCTCTCCTCCAAAGTGTACATGTTTAGGTCTTCAAGTCTCTTCTCATAAGGCTTATGACGCAGGCTCCAAATCATTTTGGTCGCCTTCCTCTGAACAGTTTCCAGTCTTTTTACATCCTTTGCAAGATATGGTCTCCAAAACTGAACACAGTATTCCAAGTGAAGCCTCACCAGTGACTTGTACAGTGGCATAAGTACCTCTTACTTTCTGCTGGTGATTCCTCTTTGTATGCAGCTCAACATCCTCCTGGCTTTTGCCACCGCCTTGTCGCACTGTTTTGCCACCTTGAGATCTTCAGAAATAATCACAGCAAGGTCTTTCTCCTGATCCATGCACACCAACCTCTCGCCCCCTATTGTGTACAATTCCCTTGGATTTCTGCTACCCATGTGCATGACTCTGCACTTCTTTGCATTAAATCTTAATTGCCAAGCATTAAACCATTCTTCCAGCTTTTGTAGATCTTTCCTCATGTTAACCACTCCTTTGGGGAGTCCACTCTGTTGCAAATTTTCGTGTCATCTGCAAAAAGACAGACTTTTCCATTCAGTCCTTCAGCAATATCACTCACAAAATGTTCTCAATTATCTGCAGAAGCTGGTTATTCAGGGCAATCATTTCCTTAGTGCACCTCACCACCACCTTTGCTACTGCTGAGCAATGCTGTGGGGCAAAACACCACCCCACCTCTTCTCTGGTGATTTGCCTAATGCATATCAGGATTGCTAGAATGTCACCTTACTAGGGGGAAAGGTTAGGGACTCCATTGAGGACCCTTTTTTTTTTTAGTTTTCCATCTGCTGCTGTTTTTTTTATTGCATCAAGTCTCCTGCCTAGGATTAGCACCCTCCTTTTTACTGAGCTGAAAGGATGCTGTTTCTGTAAATGATGCTGCACACTACTGTTAGTAAGATGGCCCATCAACTTTCCTTTACTAATGTGCTTCCTTTAGTAAATGCATTCTGCATACAGTGGATCTTCAAGCACTTTGAAAGGTTTCCACACTTCTGAGGACTTCCTCTCTATTTCTCAATGGAGGACTAATGCTATTGCTACTACTGCTGCTACTTCTCTGGATTTGAGGCTGATGATGGAGGAGACGACGAAAGACAAGGAGCATCCTTCCCATTCTCTATTGTGTGTTCAGTTATGGGGTGTTTTTGTCTCTGGCCATGTCAGTATCACTTCCTACTTTCTCACCACTTTGCACTCTAATAAGATTATCAAGACTCTCTTCAACCTTTAAACTTTCAATATTTGATGATTCTAATATAAATCTCCTGCATGAGGATTCATAAGACTTTGGGGTATGTTTACTAAACCGTCTTAATGTGCGCTCTGTGACGTTATCGCGCGATAAGGTACCTTATCGCACGATAATGGCACTTTATCAGGCACACAGGTACCTTATCGCACGATAACGCGCGCAGCGGCGCAAACGAGCGCTGAAGGCAGGGAAAGGCTCCCGGAGGGCTGAGGAAGGCTCCCCAGGGGCGGAGAGAAGGGGTCAATGGGTGGAGAGTGGGAGGGGAGAGGCTCCCTGCACATTAATGCTGTGAAATCCGAGGCTCAAAACTAACGCCAGTGAAACCCTGGTGTTAGAGCTGATTTAAAGGGAAAAGAAACCATTTACGTCAGCAATGTACAGCAAAACCAGGGAAACCTACAAAAAAGTGATAAGTGTGATACATGTGCACAGAACAAAAGGGCAAATAAACCTTGAAAATGTACAGAGGAAAATGTAAAAATAAAATAACCAAGCTGGCCAATAGTGATAGTAATGGGAAACATCACAAAGCACTCTCAAGAAAGCTCCAAAAAAAAAGATATGAATTTTGGAAGGGTCTATGCTCCGTCCCCATACAAGATGAATGAGCCCACAGTGTAATTGCGCTGAGCAGGGTTTCCGACTCCATTGGCCAGGTTTCCTATGGCGTGCACATGTTCCACAACAGCAGGGCGGGCATGTCGGAATGGGCACCTGGACAGATGCTGGAAAAGGGGACATAGAGGGCTGCAGGCGGCACATGCTGCGGTGCAGCTGGCCCACAGTGCGGACTAGGGTGATGCCTAGGTGGCTCATAGGAATGCTGAAACAGTAGAGCAGCCAGACAGCAACTGCTGAGTGCCCAACATGGGCATGAGTGTGCTTCCCACAGTGTCACAGGGGATAGTACCCAGCAGGTACCCCGAAGGGTACGGAACATTGGCATGCGGTGCTGGGGGGAAGCGTGGACAGCTATGCAGGCACCCCTACCCCAGAACCCACACCATAGGCAGCTGCCTACCCGCACACTGGATGGCCTGAGACTACGCTCCACCAGCACCACCAGCAGAAGGGCATGTCAGCATGGTGGCAGAGGGATACTGGTGGTGGAGGAGGCAGTGGCAGCTGCCCAGAGCAGACCGTGGCCTAGCCCTGTGTAGGTGGGTGCCATGCATTACAACAGACAGGCCCTGTCTGACAAACAGTCATGGTATCACCAGGGAATGCAAAGTCTTTGCGGCAACACAGTGGTTCAGTGCACACAGCCAGTGTGTTCAGAAGCAGAAAGTCACAGGTTCAAGACCCAGCTGTGGTTCCTGCCAACCCAGTCTCCATATTTTACCAACTACTAAAACATGCTAATACAGACAGAACCTTTATTGCAGATGACGTAAACATTCCCAAAGCACCTACATTTTACCCTACAGAGCACAGACACCATAAACATGCGCTTTACCTAGAGCAGTCTCCCAAATGCAGTCCTGGAGGGCCAAACACCATTCAGGTTCCATGCTGTCTCTAATAAAGATGCCTGTGCTGCATTTCTATGCGCCGCCCCCATGGTATGCAGATGTATCTCATGCATATTCATGAGGGACAGCATGAAAACCCGAATAGTGTCTGGCCCACCAGGACTGGAGTCGGGAACCTCTGCCCTAAAGCAGCAGCCAACAGGGGCAGACACACCCGCAACCACAGGCTCCATTATCCAATGCCTCCTGGAGAGGCAGGATGTTGGGCCCTGCGTGCATCTCCCAATACTAGCACTTGCATACCTTAGCAATGCCACCCTAAACCTGGGAATACGGTACACAGCTATCAAAAGGTTGCTATGATTACTGGCAGATAGCACTTCCGAAGTTACGTACAATTTTCTGAGTGAGCTGCATCATAGCAACCTTTCTGATGTCTGTGGAGTGTGCTACAGGTCTTGTGTCTGACAGTGTTTACCACCCTGGGGGGTGACCCCAACAGTATTGCGTACCATAGCCATGCCTGCACTGTGCCCAGGACTGGTGCAGTGGCCAGGGATGCCAAACACCTCTATAGTTGCACGATGCTGGCATAGGTGTGGGGAGTGTGTGTCTGTCTATCCAGTGTGTGGTGGCTGCAAACACCCTCCACAGCCCACACTGCTAGCACTGTTGCCAGTATTGGCCTGCCAATGTGCATAATGAGGAGCAAGGTACTGTGGGAATAGCCAGGATAGGGTGGCCTGGCCTGAATTCATCTGTACATAGCATAGGGCAATGGCTCGGACATTGTAGTGGCCGGCCACCACCTGCACGGACATGGTGGCTACAGCATGTCCTGCTGGGAGGTCACTCTCACCCTGATGGAGCAGGGACCATGGCATGGCTAGGTTCCCCCAAAGTGCTGTATAGCATTTTTCTCATGTGATATTTGTGGGTTCTATTTTTGGGGTCCAATCACTGATTTATCTGCTTGGTGTGTATTTCTGACATCCCAGTTCTGGGTACAAGCATTTTCTCCAGGACCATGGACTAGCTAGCAGACTGTCTGCAGCTAATATGTGTCTTGCTGGAACACCTTGCAGGGTGCTGTGGCTGGAGAATGTCAGATGTGCATTTCCAGGCCTACTGTCTGTCTACTATTGCTTTATGGATGTGTACAGCTCTGCATTGCCTGCCCTGTAGGGTGTTTGTTCCCCAGCAGGACTGGGGTTGATTGTCCCCTCTACTGCCACCATTGCAGTGAGGTAGAATGTGGATCTGTTGGTGGGAGATCCTGTTTCCCACCCTGAGCCCCAGAGAGTGGGTTGTGTGGTGGTACATTATCCGCTTATGCGTCCAAACACCCCCCCACCCCCATGCCTCATAAGGTTCCTTATAAGGTGTCCTATAGGGGACATTATAGGGTGCCTTGGCAGACAGTGCACTTTATAATGTGTCCTATGGAGTGCGTTATGGGGTGCCTTATGCGGCACCATAGGTTACGCCCCCGTGAGGGTGTGTTTGCTGGTAGCACTAATTAAAATAAAAGTTAAATGCCTCAAAAAGCACTACTTAAACATAAAGGGTTATGCCTCAGCCAGCCTTATGCATCAGGCACACTGGGGGATCAAACTCATGACCCCTGTACCATCAGTCAGTGTATTAACCATTGTGCTACACCTCTGCTTCTATACTTGCATGTCTGCACGCCTACTTAAGATTATCGCGCGTTAACGTGCTTAGCAGCATTTCACCCGATAATGTGCGCGATAATCCCGTTTTGCTATGTTAAGACCGAAACGCCCACTCCTTTTATGGCATCCTGCACACTATCGCCGGGCACACGTTAAGACAGTTTAGTAAACATA
Organism: Ichthyophis bannanicus; assembly: GCA_033557465.1. Lineage (NCBI taxonomy): Eukaryota > Metazoa > Chordata > Amphibia > Gymnophiona > Ichthyophiidae > Ichthyophis > Ichthyophis bannanicus. The sequence continues at coordinate 1,604,473,878 of CM066031.1, forward strand.
CCCCTTTGTATCTGCCAAAATCATCTGCATACACTTCTCAGCAGGAAATAGGGTGCACATGCTGCTCTGCTCTGTTGGCTTTAACTGTTGCTTTTCTCCTGTCCACCCACTCTGTACCTTCTCTGCTTTCTGTTGCACCTCTGTGGAGGAGAGATCTTAGACCTTTTCTTTCACAATTACAATACACTGGAACCTGCAACTCTGGCTACTCTCAACTTGGAGAAATCTCTCTTTAGCTTGGTTGGTGGACTCCAGGTGGCCATAGGCATACTCCTGGAATAACAGTCTCTTCCTCTGCATTTGTGCTGCTGCTGGTCTTACCTGCCTTCCCTTCTTTCTTTGTATGGCCCTTTCTACACTTATCCTTTCCAAACATTATGATGCAATCAGACTAGATTTTAAGCTCTAAGGAACATCTCTCTTATGTGCCTTTACAGCACAGTAGCACTTTAGAATTTAGTACTAGTAGGGGTTGATATAACAAAAAAATGGCTAGGGGTCTTCTGGAAAGGGGTAATGCTTAGCTACTCTTGTCCCACTATCACCAAAATTAAAAATGGTGTCTATTTTTGTAATATTATGCTATGTGATGACTGCATTTATTATTTGTTAGACAATTTGCTTCCTATGTGGGTAATTATGGGATATAAATATTAGAAAAGGCTAAGTTTATTTGTTAATCTTATATATTTGATAGAAGAGTGTCTGTAGTTTGCATGACCCTTTACATCTAGCAGGCCGGGGCGCCCTGAAAGCATCGCAGATGCATTACCTACCAATGTTCTTAGTGGAAAGTTAGCAACATGTCTTGAGGAGCTAATCATGAACGATAGATGCACCTCATCTGGGTTTCTTTTTGGTAAGCAGTACTATCCTATTTGCATAATAATGAGCTTCTTTGCATGCATTTGCATGCAGCACAACTCATAATGTTTTTACTCGTTGCACCTAATTTAAATTGCATTAAGGGAAATAATCCATGAAATTAGCACATAGCACATGTTATTTGCCTAATTATGTGCATCATTTGCCAATTTCATACTTTACCTTTTTGCAGCTTAAAAAATAGGTCCCTTGGAGATCGTTAAGGCAGAATATTAAAGCTATACAGTGTTTCAGGTGCTTCCCTTTTATTTTTTGAGCCTAATAATGATTCTGTCAAACATCCCTTCCTATTCCCTGATATGCACTGGTCAGTCAGTCTGCCATATAAGGCAATTGTTGCTTTATATGGAAGACTCACCCCAGGGGTGCATCCTGGAAAGCAGTGTGCAGACTGATATCACACGGTGCATCTCCGGATGTACCCTGGGGATCAGTCTACCATATAAGGCAAAAAATTGCATTATATGGCAGACAGACCTACCCTGTTCCTTCCAGGATGCACCTTGTGGGGTCAGGCACTGACATTTTTCAAGGGGTGTGGGGGTAAAGAGAAATGGGTCATCAGTGATATTTAGGTGATGTCAGGGTTGGGGGTGAGGTGGGAATGTGTGATCAGGAGATATATTTTTTATTTAACAGTTTTTTTATACTGCTTTATCATTTCAATCAAAGTGGTTTATATTGTAACTTAAACTTGGTAATGTACGTTAAACAGGGACATTGATAACTTGGATTTTTTTTTCTGAGCAATGGAGGGTTAAGTGACTTGCCCAAGGCCACAAGGAGTGCTAGTGGGAATTGAACCCTGGTTCCCAAGCCAGTGCTCTAACCATTAGGCTACTCCTCCACTCCTTATATGTGGATGTAATGTTGATCAACTGGCATGAAGTGTCAAACATCATCTCAGATGACCTTTTTTTTCCGGCGATCTTGATACATGCGTATGGGTGCCAATCTGGTAACGCAATACTCTGTGGGCATATATCTTGCTTACTCTCCATGTTTAATGGAGACTTTTTTGCACAGCTCATTTGCATTCTGTTGGCTTACAGCATGCATGAGTAAAACATCTTCATAAAATATGTGTTTAGAAACTCTGCATTAGAACTTTAGTGCTAGGCTCTAGCAGGGCTAGTGCAAGAAGAGGTGCCCTAGGCGAACCTCATTCCTTGCCTCCCCCCAGCTGGCCACTCTCCGGGACCTACATTGGCGGCAATGTAGATAAACAGACCCATGGTGCTTACCTTACAACTTCGTGTTCACACAATATTCTTTTGGTCACTTGAACGATAATTAATACAATACTATTCAAAAAATATCGTTCTTCTTTAGGAGTAGAAGCATCCATTGCACTTCAGGTCTCAGTTTAAAATAATACCGCTACATCGAGGTTAGCACCCTATGGTAGCGTTCGTGTTTTTTCACATCAATGACCCCGTGCTTTTTAATAGTAATATACACTCTAGAAAAATTTTCAGCTTTAGGACTTCATTCCGTTCTAAAATGGTAAATTTACACAAAACATGTACTCAGCTTTGAGAAAACGGATGAAGTCTTGCAGCTCTCTCACTATCCCGACATTCAGTCCCGGTACCAGCTGACGTTTCAAAGCTTTTCATCAGGGGACTTATGTTTAAGCTGTAAAACCAATCACAAACAACCCATAAAAATTATCACTCACTTCCACTCTATTCATTCTAATATATAAACATCACTCTACAAACCTTAACCCCTAAAAACCGTTTATACCTTTTGATGCTGCTCGCGTCCTCTCACTCCCGATAAACCAGGTAACTCTGAAAACTCTCCCCAGTAAAAAACGCCGCGCATGCGTATCGAGGCTGGAGCGCTCCTTATAACGCCTACAGCTGTCAATTACTTAATACCCTTCTCTCCTTTTTACAAGGTTCCTCACAATCATCACCCCTCTATAAACAAGCCAGCCAGTCTATCTCACTATTTAGCCCGGCTGGATTTAGAGTATTCAAATTAAAGATTAATCGCTGTTCTCGTTTTAGGAGTGTTTGATCTAATGTACTTCCTTGACTCCCAAATTCAATTTGTTCCAAGCATAGACAGCGTAGTTGATCAAAAGTGTGAGCTTTTTCTAAACAATGTTTAACTATCGGTGCTTGCAGATATTTACAGCGCAACCGGCTCCTATGCTCTCTCATACGGACTCGAAATACCCGAATCGTTTTTTCCGATGTAACATAGCCCACAAGGACATATCACTGCATAGACTACATTTTTAGAGTCACACGTTGTAGAACTTCGCAGATATAGCTTAGTTCCATTATATTCAAAAACCTGTGCTGTCAGGGTAATAGCACAAATATCTCACCTCCCACAAACTGAATGGCCTCCTGAGTTGGGAGCACATACCATATGTGTTCCTACCGGTGCCTGTGCAGGACTAAGCATGTCCTTTAAATTATGAGCTCGCTGCCAAACACACCTGATCGTTTTATCTTCTAACCCCGGTACTGTAGCTATAATCTTTCCATGTTTACGCATAATTCTTTGTAACTCACCACTCAGGGGAGAATATCGCGTGACTAGATTTACTGCACTATTATCCTTACCCACACATAGATTATTGTTATTGACTCTCAGCAGGGCAGAGCGATGATTGTATAACGCTCTAATATATGCCTGCCGGACCACCTTCTTCGGGTAACCCCGCTGTCTAAAATGCTCCTGAAGAAATTTCCCTTGTCGTTTGTGATCTGTCTCATCAGAACAATTCCGCCTGAATCTTAAAAACTGAGATAAGGGAAGCCCTAATTTCATTCTTAGAAACTTAGAAACATAGAAACATGATGACAGAAAAAGACCACAAGGCCCATCTAGTCTGTCCTTCCATAACAACAACTACAACAGTCCACTTTTTACCTTTAGAGATCCTCTGTGTTGGTGCCATGCTTTTTTGAATTCAGTTACTGTCCTCATCTCTACCACCTCCACTGGGAGACTATTCCACGGATCCACTACTCTTTCCGTAAAGAAATATTTCCGCATATCACTCCTGAATCTATCTCCCTTCACCCTCATCCCATGTCCCCTCGTCGCAGAACTTGCTTTCAATTGAAAGAGGCTCTCTCCTGAACATTTATGCCACGGAGGTATTTAAACATCTCAATCATATCACCTCTATCCTGCCTTTCCTCTAAGGTGTACATATTAAGATCCTTAAGTCTGTCCTCATATGCTTTATAATGAAGACCACTAACCATCCTAGTAGCAACCCTCTGCACCGACTCCATCCTGTTCACATCCTTTTGAAGGTGCGGTCTCCAGAATTGCACACCATACTCCAAATGAGGTCGCACCAAAGACTTATACAGAGGCATTATCACCTCCTTTTTTCTGCTAGCCATTCCTCTCTGTATGCACCCAAGCATCCTTCTAGCTTTTGCCGTCGCCTTTTCTACCTGTTTAGCTACTTTAAGATCATCGGACACAACTACGCCTAGGTCCTGCTCTTCCTTAGTGGACAAAAGTACTTCACCTCCTATACTGTATTGCTCCCCTTGGATTGCTGCAGCCCAAATGCATGACCTTACATTTTTTAACATTAAATCCCAGTTGCCAAATTCTAGACCATTCTTCAAGCTTAGCTAGATCCCTCCTCATGTTATCTACACCTTCCTGGGTGTCTACTCTATTGCAGATTTTGGTATCATCCGCAAAGAGGCAAACCTTACCCGACAGCCCTTCCGCTATATCACTAACAAAGATGTTAAAAAGAATCGGACCAAGGACAGATCCCTGGGGCACACCACTGGTAACATCCTTCTCCTCAGAGTGAGCTCCATTTACTTGTACTCTTTGTCGCCTCCCACCCAACCAATTTCTAACCCAAGCAGTAACTTTAGGGTCCATCCCTAGGGTGCTCAGTTTGTTTATAAGTCGCCTGTGAGGAACAGTGTCAAAGGCTTTACGGAAATCTAAATACACCACATCTAGAGCTCTCCCGCGGTCCAACTCCCTGGTCACCCAGTCAAAGAAATCAATCAGATTTGTCTGACAAGACCTGCCTCTGGTGAATCCATGCTGCCTCGGATCCTGTAATCCGCTGGACTCCAGAAACATCACTATTTTCTCTTTCAACAGCGTTTCCATTAATTTACTCACCACTGAAGTTAAACTAACCGGCCTGTAGTTTTCAACCACATCCTTACTACCGCTTTTGTGTAAAGGCACCACATGAGCCTCTCTCCAGTCCTTTGGCACCACTCCCTACTCCAACGAGGCATTGAAAAGGTCAGTCAGTGGAGTTGCTAGAACATCCCCAAGTTCTCTCAGTATTCTTGGTGGATGCAGACTAGTGTATTGTAAATAGGTGACCCTATTCGTCGGCTTTCTATACACTGTAGTTTTCCACCCCTCTACATCTCGACTAATACTCACATCTAGATAATTCAAGGTGTCTGTATGATGTTGAGAGGTAAATTTGATATTTATATCTCGGGTATTCAGCCAGCTCAAAAATTCCCCTAATAACTGATATGTGCCCTGCCAGAGTAAAAAATATGTCGTCTATAAACCGCTTCCAAAGTATTATAGAAGATGAATATTGTGAAGTTTCTAACCATGTTTTTTCAAAAAACCCCATATAGAAATTGACTATGGAGGGGGCACATGTCGCGCCCATAGCCACCCCCACCTTCTGTTGGTACATAACTCTTGAAACTCGAAATAATTGCGATTAATAGTTAAAGCCGCTAGCTTAAGTAAAAAATCTTTCTTTAGCTCAGTCATATCTTCATGTTGGCTAAGCACCTTGTCCACCACTGTTAAAGCCTCTCCCTGAGGTATGTTAGTGTATAGGGAAACTACATCTAATGATACTAACTGGACTTGAGGCTGAGTAGCCATTAGTTTATGCTCTTCCAAGATATTCAAAAAATGTGTAGTGTCCTTCAGGAAAGAGGATATTAAAGGTAATAAAGGACGTAAGAAAGAATCTAGAAAAACTGATAAAGGGCTCTAGAATACTACCACGGGTGGACACAATGGGTCTACCTGGAGGTTTTGATAAGTTTTTATGGATCTTCGGAACCAGATATAATCTGGCTGTACTTGGCGCTTTCACATTCAAAAATTGATGTTCACGTTTAGTAATAAGTTTATGCGTTAATGCTTCTAAAGTAAGACTTTTTATCTGCTGTTGCAATTCCAGAAGAGGATCAACTTCTAAGCGGGTATACACCACTGAATCCTGTAGCTGCGATAGAGCTTCAGATACATAATCAGCTGTTGCCATAACTACAATCGCCCCTCCTTTATCGGCCCTCTTTATCACTATATCTGTGCGAGTTTTTAATCTTCGCAAAGCTCGATGTTCATCTGGAGTTAATACTGTGCGATGTAATGGTCTACTAGTCTCCAACTTCTTACATCTTGTAGCACCAGTTGTTTAAATACTTCAAGTGCTGGAGGAGGGCTCCCTGGGGGACACGGTGTAATCACTGTGATCTCGTTGAAATTTTCGTAATTTCGCTGCCATCACTTCCTGATGGAAAGACTCCATTTGTTTCTTCACTTCCTCCATTTTTAAGGTAAAAACTCCTTCTTGTTCCACCAATTTAAGATCATCTTCCATAACTTTCAAATCCTCCACCAGCTTATTCAGATCTTTCTTAGCTGTGTCAACAATCAAGACCATAAGGTCTAAGGAGCACTTGTTTAGTATTTGATTCCATTGCTCCACAAACTCAACTTCCATAGCAGGTTTTTTTGGCTCCTTGTATACCCGTAACCCACGGGGTATTTGTTGACGATTAATATATTCTATCAATGAATAACGATGTAGCTCCAGACGTATTTTCTTCTTTTGGAGTTTCAAGAATGTTTCCCATGTCATCTCTTGAGAGGAGCTTAGCTGTACATCTAATTGTGAAAACTGAGTTTTTTCTTTATTAATCATCAACAAATACCCCGTGGGTTACGGGTATACAAGGAGCCAAAAAAACCTGCTATGGAAGTTGAGTTTGTGGAGCAATGGAATCAAATACTAAACAAGTGCTCCTTAGACCTTATGGTCTTGATTGTTGACACAGCTAAGAAAGATCTGAAATAAGCTGGTGGAGGATTTGAAAGTTATGGAAGATGGTCTTAAATTGGTGGAACAAGAAGGAGTTTTTACCTTAAAAATGGAGGAAGTGGAGTCTTTCCATCAGGAAGTGATGGCAGCGAAATTACGAAAATTTCAACGAGATCACAGTGATTACACCGTGGGTTATATCTACCCTTGGATGAACACAAAGAGAAAAATAAAGAAGACAGATAAAAAAGTTAATTTTGATGATACATCAGATGAGGGAGCGTCTTCGGACTCAAACCGATCCTCCAAAGGAAGTGAGGATTTTTTAGAGGACACCGCCAATGGCAAGAAAAAGAAAAAAGAGTCAGATCGATCGAAACAGAAACAACTAGTCAAGAAGAAATGAATTCATTGCAGTCTTCACAATCTGGTGCCAGTTTAGTGGTTAATATATCTGGAAAGTCTTTGACCTCCTTGGAGATGGATGTTCTAAATAAAGGTTTATCATTTGTGCCTCGTTGTGAATTTGACTCTTTCCAATTCAGAATTGATCTGGAAGTGCTAATTCGTTAACTTTGGTTGCAAGCTTATTTTTCATCAACATCACTAGAGTATAATGATCAGCAAATTGAAACTCAGTTAACTGTAAGTTCTAAGCGAGTACGCTTGCCATTAAAGTCAAATTGGTGTCCCCCAGGGAGCCCTCCTCCAGCACTTGAAGTATTTAAACAACTGGTGCTACAAGATGTAAAGAAGTTGGAGACTAGTAGACCATTACATCGCACAGTATTAACTCCAGATGAACATCGAGCTTTGCGAAGATTAAAAACTCGCACAGATATAGTGATAAAGAGGGCCGATAAAGGAGGGGCGATTGTAGTTATGGCAACAGCTGATTATGTATCTGAAGCTCTATCACAGCTACAGGATTCAGTGGTGTATACCCGCTTAGAAGTTGATCCTCTTCTGGAATTGCAACAGCAGATAAAAAGTCTTACTTTAGAAGCATTAACGCATAAACTTATTACTAAACGTGAACATCAATTTTTGAATGTGAAAGCGCCAAGTACAGCCAGATTATATCTGGTTCCGAAGATCCATAAAAACTTATCAAAACCTCCAGGTAGACCCATTGTGTCCACCCGTGGTAGTATTCTAGAGTCTTTATCAGTTTTTCTAGATTCTTTCTTACGTCCTTTATTACCTTTAATACCCTCTTTCCTGAAGGACACTACACATTTTTTGAATATCTTGGAAGAGCATAAACTAATGGCTACTCAGCCTCAAGTCCAGTTAGTATCGTTAGATGTAGTTTCCCTATACACTAACATACCTCAGGGAGAGGCTTTAACAGTGGTGGACAAGGTGCTTAGCCAACGTGAAGATATGACTGAGCTAAAGAAAGATTTTTTACTTAAGCTAGCGGCTTTAACTATTAATCGCAATTATTTCGAGTTTCAAGGAGTTATGTACCAACAGAAGGTGGGGGTGGCTATGGGCGCGACATGTGCCCCCTCCATAGCCAATTTCTATATGCGGTTTTTTGAAAAAACATGGTTAGAAACTTCACAATATTCATCTTCTATAATACTTTGGAAGCGGTTTATAGAGGACATATTTTTACTCTGGCAGGGCACAGATCAGTTATTAGGGGAATTTTTGAGCCGGCTGAATACCCGAGATATAAATATCAAATTTACCTCTCAACATCATACAGACACCTTGAATTATCTAGATGTGAGTATTAGTCGAGATGTAGAGGGGTGGAAAACTACAGTGTATAGAAAGCCGACGGATAGGGTCACCTATTTACAATACACTAGTCTGCATCCACCAAGAATGAAATTAGGGCTTCCCTTTTCTCAGTTTTTTAAGATTCAGGCGGAATTGTTCTGATGAGACAGATCACAAACGACAAGGGAAATTTCTTCAGGAGCATTTTAGACAGCGGGGTTACCCGAAGAAGGTGGTCCGGCAGGCATATATTAGAGCGTTATACAATCATCGCTCTGCCCTGCTGAGAGTCAATAACAATAATCTATGTGTTGGTAAGGATAATAGTGCAGTAAATCTAGTCACACGATATTCTCCCCTGAGTGGTGAGTTACAAAAAATTATGCGTAAACATGGAAAGATTATAGCTACAGTACCGGGTTAGAAGATAAAATGATCAGATGTGTTTGGCAGCGAGCTCATAATTTAAAGGACATGCTTAGTCCTGCACAGGCACCGGTAGGAACACATATGGTACGTGCTCCCAACTCAGGAGGCCATTCAGTTTGTGGGAGGTGCGATATTTGTGCTATTACCCTGACAGCACAGGTTTTTGAATATAATGGAACTAAGCTATATCTGCGAAGTTCTACAACGTGTGACTCTAAAAATGTAGTCTATGCAGTGATATGTCCTTGTGGGCTATGTTACATCGGAAAAACGATTCGGGTATTTCGAGTCCGTATGAGAGAGCATAGGAGCCGGTTGCGCTGTAAATATCTGCAAGCACCGATAGTTAAACATTGTTTAGAAAAAGCTCACACTTTTGATCAACTACGCTGTCTATGCTTGGAACAAATTGAATTTGGGAGTCAAGGAAGGACATTAGATCAAACACTCCTAAAACGAGAACAGCGATTAATCTTTAATTTGAATACTCTAGATCCAGCCGGGCTAAATAGTGAGATAGACTGGCTGGCTTGTTTATAGAGGGGTGATGATTGTGAGGAACCTTGTAAAAAGGAGAGAAGGGTATTAAGTAATTGACAGCTGTAGGCGTTATAAGGAGCGCTCCAGCCTCGATACGCATGCGCGGCGTTTTTTACTGGGGAGAGTTTTCAGAGTTACCTGGTTTATCGGGAGTGAGAGGACGGGGCAGGGCAGCATCAAAAGGTATAAACAGTTTTTAGGGGTTAAGGTTTGTAGAGTGATGTTTATATATTAGAATGAATAGAGTGGAAGTGAGTGATAATTTTTATGGGTTGTTTGTGATTGGTTTTACAGCTTAAACATAAGTCCCCTGATGAAAAGCTTTGAAACGTCAGCTGGTACCGGGACTGAATGTCGGGATAGTGAGAGTGTAGCAGCAAAGCGCAGACAAACCAATGATACCAGGAGTCTGTTCAGAAGGTCCAAATCATTTATTTGTGCACAAGTCTCGAACCAGTCAATTTCAAAATGGCTGAGCAAAGTTTTCAAGCATTACAACAACTTTTATAGACTTCTGTTCCATTCTAGGTATAGAAAAACATTTCATTGGTCCCGGTAATCTCCCGTACCTCCCGTACCTCTTCTATTGGTCCCGGTACTGATAAGTTTATCCAGTTATGTCCCTCCAGTGGGCATGACACCTGCATACCCCCCTTCTAGTCCCAATTACAATGGTCAGTTCATCAACTTGTTACTTTCACACTCTCAAGGTTATAGAACCAATTTGTACGTGCAGAGGAGCTGGGCTCTGCAACTCATCTGTCAGCACTCCTAATTATTTCTTTGCAGATGTACTTTTTCTTATCAGTAACTTTTAAACATGTTTTCTGTATTTTTCCATCTTTCAATACTGCAGTTCTGCTTACCTAAGCTAATTCAATACTTCTACTGAGTTCTATCTTACAATAGCAGCATATTGGGGGATGTGCAATCCTATATGCCTCTCCACAGGCCTCATTTACAGGTCAAGCTAGCCATGCTGGCCTGCTTATGTTCGGACACTGTGGGTCACTGGCCTGCACAGGCCACATTCCCCCCTTGATTAATCTCACCCTATTACTTAATAAGGTGTGAGAATTAAATCACTTTCTGAAGAATCACATCCTGGCTAAAGGATTTCTACCAGGACTGGCTGTATATAAAGCCATGATTTTTGTTGCGGTCTTCCGCTCTACTGTACTATCAATAGTGTTATGAATGGAACGCATACACATGGGATTAAAACATGGTAATAAGAAGATAACAGCAACAAGGATTAGTACCAATACGATGAAAGTCTTAAATCCTCCCACCCATGAAAAGAGGTTAGCAAACCAGTTAGGAAATTTCAATGAGTGCCACGTCTGTACTGGCACATAAGCATGTCTTTGCATATCTTTAGCAATTTCTTCAACGACTTGACCTTTATCATCTATTTTCAAACAGAAATTGGTTAAGTTCAGCTTACCACATACTCCTCCTTCAGCTGCTAACAAATAATCAAGTGCTAAGCGGTTCTGATATATCGCAGTGCGCATCTGTGTACTTTGTCTAGCTAAAAGCGTGAGAGCATGACTAGTTTCATTGGTTATTATTTCAACTACTGCTTGTAAGCGAATAATACGATTAATCATATAAATTGGGGTACGATAACCATACATACCATCATCATTCCAAGTGGCGGGTCCATAATACTCAATAATTCTTTCTGGTGGCCAATCCATCACCCTGCCATTTCTCCCACTTGCCTATCTGTAAGGCCTCTTTCTTTTGTCTTAGTGCTCTTTTGTGTCGGTGGGTAGTGTATACTGGGTATCCTAATTGTTCCTCCATGTTCAGTGTTTAAAAGAAAGAAAGAAGGTCTGATGGTTCCTAAGACACATGCTCCTCCCCAGTGTGGTGGGAGTTGTGCATACGCTCGGTTTCCACAGATCCAATATAGGCCAGGTGGGGCTTGCCAGGCTTGGACTTCAGCAAGGTTAGTCCATAGACCTGCAAGTTCAGGAAATCTGGCTAATGGGTTAGGAGGTTCAGGATGTCCAATTCCTGACCACCATGCTGTCTTTTTGGTCGTGGCATTATAGTACTTCTGGCTAAGACAGACCAGCTGTCCTACCTTTTGGGTGAACTGGGGTCCAGTTCTGGCATAGCAAAGACGTCCAACGATTGAGTGCGCTAACACCCATTCACTGGTAGTCTTGTGTAATTCAGTCTGATTGTAAATCATGGAATAATTCAATTCTTGGGCTTCCCATGGCCACTGATCTCCCATTTGGGTTCCGCCACAGAAATAACAATCTGTGATCTTAAGACTAGATACTACTGCTCCGGCTAATTCTAGAAATAAATTCTGTGAGGGGTGAGGGATCTCAAACTTATTTACATGCATGGCTTCATAAAAAGTATTATGAATATGATATTTGGATGACTTGTGGGCTTGGGTATTCAATCTGATATACACAATGGTCCCTGGATCTATTGCTCCTCCAGCAATACGTAAACCAAACTTATATCCATGTTTCCATGCATGGGGATTGTGTATACGTAAGTGTAAGGGGTTACAAGCATCTTTCTGACATTTATCATTTGTGGTTGGCTTGGTTAAAGTAGCCATTCGTTTATCTATTTTCTCATCAGTTATACCAGTATTCCAGGTAGCATAAAAAACACATCCCCAATACGGGCAATAGTAGTCTGCTGCTGGGGCAGTACTATAGCCTGGTTCCTTTTTACCTGTACACTTTCTCCATCCCGTGGCACCTTCTGGACACATATACTTATGGTCATTCGATACGCTTTCTCCCATGTACCACAGGTGGAATAACTATCTCTATTAATAGCATTGCATGCATCAAAATTCAAAACAGCAGGTTTAGTAATGTCCTTAAGTGGCGGCGTTGCAGCTAATATAGGTCCATCTGCATCCTTCCATCTTATTTCCATCGTGTAATAGGATGGATTCTGATGCGGATTATAGCATGTTTTAATTTTTCCATGAGTGCAAACATTTAGTTCAGTGGTGTTATAGATACACCGAGTTACTGTCCCCTTGCAGGTATAGTAAGAATGATAAAGCAAAGTCTGAGTTACTTTCAGTCCAATTCTAGTAGAAGTAATGCAGGCAGTGCATGGAGGTAAAGCATGAGTCTGTTCAAAACCTCCAAAGAAGGCAACCAAAGCAAAGCAAAAGTAGAGATGCATGTCGATGTTGATTGGAGTTCTTCTGAATCCTCAGCTTGCTGATCTTGATCACGACGATCTATTATTCTTCGTCCCGTTTGCTAATGAAGCAATTTAACGGGTGCTGAGTGTTGATTGAAGATCCTCAGGTTGTCCAGTACACATTAACCAACTTATTAGTAATTCAGTTGGCTTGTGAAGTCTGGCTTAGTCAATGTAGTCTCAAAGTAGTGTGTCAAATCACACACAAATTGGGTTCGTTGAAACAAAGCTGTTGCTGCATGGAAAACAGCAATCCTCTTCGAAAGACTTGGCTGCTGCAAAGCACTTGTGATGAAGTGTCTAAGCTGCTGGTTGTCGTCTCAAAGTAACTCGCAAGGGTACATCAGGGTGCTGTTCTGCCGTCCACTGCTCAGGTTCAGGATTGGCGGCGGGCTTGACTCTGCTGTGGTGGATCCAGGCGTCGATCTCGGCTACCTTTACTGCAGTTGGGGTAGACAGGATGAAGGTGTAACGGTCCCTTCCAATGGGGTTCCAACGGTGTCTTCTTCCAATCTTTGATCCACACCGAGGTACCAGGCTGGTAGGGATGCAAGGGTTCCGTCAAGTTGATAGGCAACTGGTCTTGGATCCACGTATGGAGAGTCTGCAGAACAAAACTAAGAGCTAGAAGTTCTTGTCTGGTTATTTCTGAACCAATTTGGGCTAGACTTCCTTTGATTCCCTGCACTATTGGTGGGGGTTTACCATACAAAACTTCAAAAGGGGAAAATCCTGTTGACTTTACAGGAGCTGAGCGTATTCTGAATAACGCTATGGGGAGCACTTGGGGCCACTTCAATTGTGTCTCCTGACAAGCTTAGACATTTGGGCTTTCAAGGTACGATTCATTCGCTCAACTTTCCCTGAACTCTGGGGTCTGTATGCAGTGTGGAGTTTCCATTGTATCTGCAAAGCTTTTGCTAACTGCTGAGTAACTTGGGAGACAAATGAGGGTCCATTGTCTGACCCTATTACTGCTGGAATTCCGAATCTGGGGACAATCTCTCTCATTAAGACTTTGGTAACTTCTCGGGCTTTCTCAGTTCTGGTTGGGAAGGCTTCTACCCACCCAGAGAAAAGTACAAACTAATACTAATAGGTAATGGTACCCATTGGCTTTTGGCATTTCGGTGAAATCAACTTGGAGGTTGTGCATGGGGGTCACACCTCTTGACTGAACTCGGGGTGCTGTAATAAGGCCTTGCTTGGCATTATTCTTGGCACAAGTTTGACATTGTCGTGCTACTGAAGCTGATATGGTTGTCATCAGAGGGATGTAGAAATGTGGTCTGAGTGCTTTTTCCATAGCACTTTTCCCATAGTGGTAGCTTCGTGGAAAGCTTTGACAAAGGATGGTCCTAACAGTTCAGGAATTACTATTCGTCCTGGAGGTTGACTGCCCTCTTCTGGTGGCAGCTCAATCCATCCGTCTTTCAATACTCCATTTTCTTTGTCACAATAGTAGTCCAATTCTTTGGTGGTATATCGTGGGGTCCATAGATTCAAAGGTACTGGAAAACATGCTGCTTGCATTGGCATAGCTTGTGGGGCAATTTTGTCCTGTCATAGCTGCTTGTCGTGCTGAGGCATCTGCAAATCTATTCCCTCCTCGGGCAACTTCTCCTTTTCCTGCCTGATGTCCTCTGCAATGCATGACAGCTACACGTGTTGGGGCCCAAACGGCATCAAGTAACATCAATATTTCGGGACCATATTTGACTGATTTTCCTCCGGATGTGATGAGTCCTCTTTCTTTATAGAGAGCTCCATGGGCATGCAGGGTAGTGAAGGCATATTTGGAATCTGTATATACATTCAGTATAAGTTTTTCTCCTAACAACAATGCTCTGGTGAGTGCTATCAATTCGGCTTTCTGGGCTGATGTGCCTGAGGCTAGGGCTGATGATTCAACTACTTCGTGTTGAGTGACGACTGCATATCCGGCACAGCGTCGTCCATCAAGGATGAGACTGCTCCCATCAACATAATAGGTTTGGTCAGGATTGTCTATGGGCACATCTGTCAAGTCGGGTCGGCTGGAGAACACAGTCTCCATGACTTCGATACAGTCATGTTCTGGGAGTTCTTCACTGATGGGTATCAAGGTGGCTGGATTCAGGGCATGGCTCACTTCAAGTTGTATCTGGGGGTTTTTCACATAACATGCTCTGGTACTTCAACATTCGGGAATTGGTGAGCCAATAATTTGCTTTCTGTTCCATAAGGGCAAGGACTGCATGTGGCACAGTGACTCGTATGTTCTGTCCTAGTGTGAGTTTGTCTGCTTCACTCACTAGTAGCGCTGTAGCTGCAACTGCTCTCAAGCAAGGTGGCCATCCTTTGGCCACAGGGTCCAATTGTTTCGATAGGTAGGCTACAGGTCGCTCCCAATTTCCCAATTTCTGAGTCAACATGCCTAAGGCATTTCCCTGTGCTTCATGTACAAACAAGTGGAAAGGTTTGTGGACATCTGGTAGTCCAAGTGCTGGTGATGACATTAATTCTTCTTTTAACGTCTTGAAGGCTGTATCCTGCTCAAGTCCCCACTCCAGTGGCGACTTCTCTTCTCCTTTTGTGGCTTCATACAGTGGTTTGGCAATTTGGGCAAAGTTGGGTATCCAAATTCGGCAATATCCTGCTGCTCCCAGAAAGGCTCTGACTTGCTTTCTGGTTGTTGGAGTTGGAATTCTACATACTGCTTCTTTTCTTTCTCTGCCTAATCTTCTGCTTCCTTGGGTGATATGAAAACCCAGGTATTTCACTTCTTTTTGGCATAGCTGTGCTTTGGCTCTGGAAACTTTGTATCCAGCCTCCTCTAGTAACTGCAAGAGATCTTTGGTGGCTAGTATACATTCACTTTCTGATACGGCAGCTATCAACAGATCATCCACGTATTGGAGAAGCACTCTCTTTCCCGGGGCTACTGGATAGCTTGAAAGGTCTTGATTCAGTGCGGCACTAAAGATGGTAGGCGAATTCTTGAATCCTTGGGGTAATCTTGTCCAGGTAAGTTGGCCCCCTCTTCCAGAAATGGGGTCCTGCCATTCGAATGCAAACAATATTTGGCTTACAGGGGCTAATCTTATGCAAAAGAATGCATCTTTCAAGTCTAATACAGTGAAATGAGTAGCTTCAGCAGGTATCAGTCCTAGGAGGGTGTAAGGATTGGGTACGACTGGATGTATGGTCTCAGCTGCATCATTCACTCTTCTCAAATCTTGCACTGGGCGATAATCATCTGTCCCAGGTTTCTTTACTGGCAAAAGTGGAGTGTTCCATGGGGATTGGCATACTTTCAGTAGGCCATACTCAAGCAATCTTTGTAGGTGGCGATGAATGCCTTCAATTGCGGCTCTTGGGAGAGGGTACTGTTTGACGTGCACTGGTGTAGCACTAGGCTTGAGGGTTACAATCACTGGAGCTATATGTTTGGCTAGGCCTGGGGGGCTGCCTTCTGCCCATACTCCAGGTGGTGCATCAATACTTTTTCAAAGTTTGTTCAAAATAGGTATCTTGTATCGAATCATCAATGTAGTATCTCCATTCTTCTTCTCGAGGAACCGTCAGCAGCATCACTCCTGCTGGTTTGGTTTGGGGATTTACTGTCATTTGCATTTCTCCTTGCTCAGAGAAAGATATTTGTGCTTGAAGCTTGGCTAACATATCTCGTCCCAGTAGTGGCACTGGACATTCGGGCATGTAAAGGAATTGATGAGTTACTTGCTGTCCTCCCAGACTGCATATTCGGTTTTTGAAGGAAAGACTTTGTGGCTTTGGCACCAGTTGCTCCTATAATGGTGACTGCTTTTGTAGTGAATGGGGCTATCTTTTTGTCTATTACTGAATGTTGTGCTCCAGTATCAACCATAAAGTCCATAATTTGGTCTCCTATTTGTATTCCGACCATAGGCTCCTGGAGACCTAAAGCAAACTTGGAGCCCGGTCTGTCCTAATCCACGTCATTCTCATCATGGGCTGGTGTGGCCAATGCTCGAATGGTTCCTCCTCTCTCTCGCTGGAATTGTTCTCGATTGGCTCCTCCTCGGCTTCGGGGATAGCTTCGTCTTTCTTCTCGCCACTGATGGCTGCTGTCGTCATCATGCTGGGCGTCTTCGAGTTGCGGGCACATATCTCTCCAATGTCCTTCCTCTCTGCAATAGGCGCATTGGTTCACGCCTAGTCTCTGGGTCCGGCCTCCGCCTTGACCCCGCCCTCTTCCTCTGCTCCTTCGACTAGGGACACCTCCCCTTTTCTGTTCCACTATGGCCGCAGCCAAAAAATCAGCTTTCTTCTTCATCTTTCTATCACATTCTCTCTGTCTTACAGTATCACGATTCACATACACTTTATGAGCGACTTCCAATAACTGTGTTGCATACATGCCCGCAAACCCTCCGAACTTCTGTAATTTTGCGTCTAATGTCTGGTTGAGACTGGTTTACAAAAGCAGAATTCACCATACATAAACTTCCTGGTGCCTCGGGATCATAGGGAGTATACATTCTGTAAGCTTCAGTTAATCTCTCATAAAAATCTGCTGGGCTCTCATCTATCCCTTGGATAACTCCTGCAACTTTGGAAAGGTTCATAGCTTTCTGGCCCCCCCTTTTCAGGCCCTTGTAAAAAGCCTTGGCGAAAACGGCTAGGGCTGTGGATCCTTCATCTGTATTTGGATCCCATTGGGGGTCTTCATTCGGGAATTCTCTCTGAGCTGCTTCCCTAACGATCTATTATATTTTGCCCCTGTGCCGGAGCTGCAGGGTTTTCTGCCATCCATTCAATAGCTGCTTTTCTAATTCTTGCTCGTTCTTCTGTAGTGAATAGGGTGGTCAGGAGCTGACGGCAATCTGGCCAAGTGGGTTGGTGAGTTTCCATAATACTAGTTACTAATTCTGTCAGCTCCTGGGGCTTACTAGTATAGGAGGCGTAATGCGACCTCCAATTTAATAAATCAGTTGTAGAGAAAGGGATATACACATAAGTTAGGGGTCCCGCTACCACTTCATCATTATCATTCTTTACGGGCACTCCCGGGACTTGCCGTAAGGGAAACAGTTTGGCTGCTATGGGTGTCTTTTGGGATCTAAGGGTTATTGTCGTTGCCTTTGCAGGAGTCACTTTCTTTTTCTCAACAAGTTTTGCTTTGGGTTTCGCTGTCACTGGCGTGCTAGTGCTAGTGCTGGCTTTCTCAATTATTTGTACACTTTCCTCATCTGGGGGATTCTCTCTTTCTCCTCCTTCTTCAGTCTCCACTTCTGACTCGCTTTTTAGGTCCTCCTCTTCTTTTCTCGCTAATTCTTCCTTTTTCTCTTCTCCAGGAGGGGGATCAGGGGTTGGGTCCCGCCTCGGCTCTGGCCGTCTCTGGGTTTCTGGGGCAGGACGCCGGGCTACTCTCACTGGACCTGGGGTTCGGGGCTGCCTGAGAGTTATTTCTGGGGAATCAGGATCTGCCAGGATGGGCTTCTGTCTGGCTTTCTTATCCTGCTCTTCATTCTAGGCTGTTCCGTTTTCTGTCTAGAATTCTGCTTTAGCTAACATTATTCTGCACTGTTCCTCATAACAGCGCTGCGCCCAGGGGGGGGCGGATCTTCACAAATACTTAACCAGGAATCTATATAGGGGTACTGGTCGGGGTGCGCTATCCGCACTCTACGGTGTATTGACTGAATAATCTCTACTTTGAAACGTTCCCTCTCGGGGCCAGATGGGGTCTAGATCGGGCCACTCCCTAGTACACAAAATTTGCAAACGGGCTGCTGTCATTTTAATACCATAATCTCCTGAATATCCCTCTTTAAAATGTGCGATCATACATTCTAATGGAGTGTTTCTAGTAGACCCCGCCCCTCCCATTTCGATGTGTGCGCGCAACAACAGACAGAAGGGAAAAGGAGGGCGGACCGTGGGTAAGGGGTCCACACGGTCCTGGAATCGTATAGGGAATTAAAATAACAAGACAGACGACAATCGCTTCCCCCCTTTTTCGCGACCTGAACGCGGTCGCCCGGTCAGGAAATGCGCTACTCAGGGGTCCGCCTTCACTTGGTCCGTGCTGCCAGACCTCTCATTCACACTTCGTTCACACAATCATGCTAGCAACGTATCCCAGAATGCATTCGTTTCTATCTGTTCTGACTAGTCTTTTCCAATTTCCCAATTACAAAAAGGATGAGGGTTTCACCCAGCGAATTCCCATGCCAGGCTACTCGGCTCTTCTTGAGAGGTGATCATGCTCTCTTACCAATTCCCAATATCTCGAGATTACAAATTCCAAAGTTCCAAGTTCCAATGGCAGTACTGCGCTTTCTATTTCTGTCTAGACCCAAAATCAAAACTATACTCACCGGATCCGGTCCTCAAACTTCCCAAGCAGGCGCATGAGTTGGACCTCGGACTCCCCTCACTCGGGTTCGAGGCGTTGACTCCAGCCGGGCTCGTCACCCGCCGAGGTCCGACCAGCTCCCTCCGATACAAGGGACCGGTGGCGCCAGGGAGCAGCCCTCGTCGGAAGGGCGCGATCCCGGCAGGACCAAGCCTATAGAGGCGGAAAGTCGTGGTATATTGCCCTATATACACTTTGATTCCACAACTTCCCGGCCAACGCACCAAGGAATATGTAGCAGCAAAGCGCAGACAAACCAATGATACCAGGAGTCTGTTCAGAAGGTCCAAATCATTTATTTGTGCACAAGTCTCGAACCAGTCAATTTCAAAATGGCTGAGCAAAGTTTTCAAGCATTACAACAACTTTTATAGACTTCTGTTCCATTCTAGGTATAGAAAACATTTCATTGGTCCCGGTAATCTCCCGTACCTCCCATACCTCTTCTATTGGTCCCGGTACTGATAAGTTTATCCAGTTATGTCCCTCCAGTGGGCATGACACCTGCATACCCCCCTTCTAGTCCCAATTACAATGGTCAGTTCATCAACTTGTTACTTTCACACTCTCAAGGTTATAGAACCAATTTGTACGTGCAGAGGAGCTGGGCTCTGCAACTCATCTGTCAGCACTCCTAATTATTTCTTTGCAGATGTACTTTTTCTTATCAGTAACTTTTAAACATGTTTTTTCTGTATTTTCCATCTTTCAATACTGCAGTTCTGCTTACCTAATCTAATTCAATACTTCTACTGAGTTCTATCTTACAATAGCAGCATATTGGGGGATGTGCAATCCTATATGCCTCTCCACAGGCCTCATTTACAGGTCAAGCTAGCCATGCTGGCCTGCTTATGTTCGGACACTGTGGGTCACAGGCCTGCACCTGCCACAAGAGAGCTGCAAGACTTCAACCGTTTTCTCAAAGCTGAGTACATGTTTTGTGTAAATTTACCATTTTAGAACGGAATGAAGTCCTAAAGCTGAAAATTTTTCTAGAGTGTATATTACTATTAAAAAGCACGGGGTCATTGATGTGAAAAAACACGAACGCTACCATAGGGTGCTAACCTCGATGTAGCGGTGTTATTTTAAACTGAGACCTGAAGTGCAGTGGATGCTTCTACTCCTAAAGAAGAACGATATTTTTTGAATAGTATTACCTTACAACTTCAGCACTGTGGGGTTGTTTGCTTCCACCCCCTCAGAAGTCACCATCGGGCAGTCCAAGAGGGCAGAAGCAAACAGCCCCACAGTGCCGAAGTTATAAGGTAAACGCAGTGGAGTTATTTCAGGCCATTGCTGCTGCTGAAGGTCCCAGAGAGGGACAACAGTGGTGATAATGGGCAACCGAAAGGGCCAGCATTTCAGGCAATTGCCTAGTTTGCCTAACAGTAGCACCGACCCTGTGCTCTAGTGAAATGTTTCTGCATCAAACTATCAGTTCTCAAATGCTTCTGCAAAGTAGTAGGTTTTCAGTCCAGTTTTGAAATTCTTATAGGATGTTTCCAATAGTAAATTTAATAGGAGATGATTCCAGACTTATGATTCCAAAAACACAACATCAAAAGAAAACAAAAGAATATTTATATATACTAATCAAACTCCACAGGAAAATCTGTGGAAATCAATACTAAGGATTTCATTATTCAATATGAAAGAGGTAAAACCACTCCAAGAAGCAGGAGCATTTTCACAAAAGAAAGGCAAATAAATCAATGTGCCAATCATACAGCACTAGGTATCCTATCTAACATTACAGAGAACTCAACTCAGTGCAGGACTATTCTTTCTACTTCCATGACCTATTGTCCTATTTCAGATAAGATGAATATTTTCCACTGTGCAAGGTCAACAAATGCATAACCCGGGGCATGCTGTATGGTTTGCCTGGGCCCCGGCTTTCCCCCCCCCCCCCCATAGTTACCACTCCATTGCTTGCTGCTTTTACCAGACACTTTATTTGTGAGATTGATAGACCACAGCTCGCACACCACCTCTTTTAATTACAATATTATTAATACATCAAATACATCAACGCAGCACAACACATTAATAATGCCCGCACCAACAGTATCCCCTGTTACCACATTAACCCTCCTTGTAGCATTACAATATTAAGAATATTGAAAATGTTAAGAATATTAACAATATCCACTATAGCACCCTCTCAATTCTAGGCCCCCCTGATGGGCGGGGCCCCCCACCGTGGAGAACCTTCTTCTCCCCCTGCCAACTGCTCCGTGTTGGCACGGGGTGGATACCCTATGCCTAGCATGTTCCTTGTAACCGAGGCCCAGGCACCTCTAGGCCCCAGTATCTGCCACCCCCCCATTACAGGGCCCAGGTGCCCCCAATCGGCACCTGTGCTCCCCTTTCTCACCCTCTCAAACTGTGGTACACACAGCTTCCAGAAAAGAGGAAGCTGTGCCTACTGTCCCTGGCCTTTGTAGGCCTTGACCTCCCCCCTCCACTCTGCAGCCAGCCTATCCCCACGCACCTTGCTCCCCATGGGGCCCGCCTCCTCCCAGCAGCCCAATTATGGTCCAGGCACCCTTTCTTGGCTGGCCTCCATATCTATTAATATTTTTTAAGCATCTTAAATGGAACTGAAGAAGCACTTTGGCTCCTAAGGAAATAACCTCTTGTCTCAAATCAATAAACTTCTTCCTTCGCTTCTGTATGCTTCCTGAAACATTCAGGAAGCATACAGAAGCGAATCCATATTCTTTAAGCAAGAATTAACTTTTTCTGCTGGTGCAAAAAGAAGTAAAGATGAAGGGGGAGGCATATTCAAAAGGATTAACACAGTTAACAGACCTGCTGACCATGAACAGGATATTCTGTGGTTTCAGACAGTGAAAACACCAGAACTTTCTTAAGTTCCTTGAATACTCTTGGATATATCCATTAGTCCCATTGTTCTGTCTACTTTTAGCTTACCTAGCTCCTCACGAACATGGTCTTCTGAAAATTATTCAAAATCCACCTCACCTCTGTTCCTATTTCTCATAGTTTTCTGAGATTCTACTTCTGGCCCTTCATTTGTAAACAGAGAATGTAAATATTTGTTAAACAATGTGGGCCTGATTCCGTCCTGCACATAGATCTCCTCTGTGCGTCCGGTCTGAACCGGAAGTACAGTGGGGAACGCGATTCTGATCCCGCGGGGCACATCTGGGCTGGGACTGTGATTCAGTCTGGCCTGCACATGCAGGACTGCCCTGGGATAACACAACTAAGGCTCCTCAATGGAGCCGTGACGCCATGGCGTCATGTTGCCATGGCACTGCAGCTCCATTGAAGAGCTGCGATGCTGGCTGCCTGAAAAAGAGGTTTATTCCTTACAGCTCGACCTCTGATCTGGCCTCCTAAGTGTATATTATTCTTGAATCCTCCCTTTTGTTTATTGTTCTATTGTGGACTGCTAGAATACTCTCATGCTATTGGTTGCTTTATGTTCTTTTGTGCTTATTTTTTACATGTGCATGATGGATTGTGATATTCTTTATCCAAGGTTCTTGGTTTAGTGCAAAATTTAATTAAATATAAAAAAAACCTGGAAATACTCTCCTCATTTATGAGCACCAGATCCAATATGGTTTTTTCATGTGTGGGTTCTCTTACTAGCTACTAAATGTTGCTCTGTTGTAGGTCATGTCTAGTATCATCCTTACAATGGTCCTCCTGGATTAGTCTAGCCACAAAGAAGAGTCCAGAAACCAGTCCCTTATAACATACATGTGCACAAGCCCTCTACAGCAGGGACATCTATCTCTGGGGTTCCCCTGTACATTAGGGTGAGTGATCCAATAGTCTCAAAGTCCACATTTGGTGGGATCCCTTCCTATGCTGGGGTGTCTGCCTCCCCCTTCTGGGCAATGTCCCCTTCGAGGGACCAAAGTAGCCCTCACCAGGGTCCTTTGTATCAACACAAACGTGAATGATATTCAAATTAGGTCAGGAATATGCAAATGACATCTTCTCAACATCCTTCAGTTTAGACAAACATATACATTGAACATTGCAATAAATGCCCCCCCACTTTAAGTCTCGGATTCAGCCGAGGTGCTTCCCAGGTATGAAATTACCTGAACACCTCCCATGTAGTTGCTTGTTACTACTACTACTCCAAGTCTGGTGGGTTATCCACTGGCTGAATGTCCATGGGGGTCCTTTCAGGGACTTGCTGTTGCTCATTTCCCAACTCCATCTCTTTTTTTCCCACTGAAGGATATTTGGAGGGTCTGGGCTAAGCCCCGCATCTTTCTCTCATCCCAGGTGTTGTTGGGGAGCTGGGCCCTATGTTTCCTGGCCAGGGAGAGAACAAAGATTTGGACACTTTCCTCATCTACCTTTCTAGGGGGGCACCTCCTAAACAGGTCCATACCTTCAAAGCTGGGGATGTCCAGAGTCTTGCAGTGATGGGATGTATACCCTGTCACATACCCCCACCCCTTGACAGAGACCCTTTGGGTCGGGTGTGATGGGATCAACCCATTCTGGAGGTCCTTCACCCTCCTAGAACAGGAAATCTGCATTTGTATGAGCTTCCCAGCCCAGTGTTGGACTTCAAAGTCATAGGCCTGTAAGGCCCTATATCATCAGGTTAAGCAGTCATAGGTGTTTTGCATATAATGTATCAAAAATAACGTTAGCTCTGCAATCTATCCGGAAAGACTGGTTTGTTCAAATACAGACCAGACAATTATTGTTGATATGCCTGTCAAATCAATAGAAACAAGAATCCTTGGAAGCTAACGTGGTCTCAGTATATAGGGAGGGGAACAGAAACTTCTGATCCCAACCCGGACTTCACATCAACGACCACACTGTCATAGCCACCAATTTAACAGAGGTATTTCTAAAAATTGCATTCCAATCAAGGTAATCAAAAAAGTTGCTTAGCTTGTCGTGATCGGGCTTTAAACTTCGACCCGTAGTCAATGGCATTAGCTCTTCCACTTTCCCGACGCTAACCAGCGCTAGGCGTTTCGCCACTCAAGGTTCTTCAGGGGAGAAAGAAACTAAGCTTCTACAATATAAAACATAGTTCAAGTTGACACCACTTTCTTTCATCCAATTCGCATTGCTGTATATATAGTGCAGGACACTTCAAATACTCACTATTTCATTGACACGTTAGCGTTCCCACCACAGACTTCTGCTGAACTGCGTCGTTATTAAATACTATGGAGTGAGAATTGAATGGTTACAACAACTACTGACGTCATAAACACACCTCCCATTCCACTCGGGCATTCAAACCCGAAAGAGTTACAGTCTGAAAAAGGTGTATCCATTTTTGTTCTATATAAAGCAGGGATTCTTCTTTAGTACGGCCTGCATATGCATGTTGTAATTGTAGAATGCAGAAACATCGCAAATCAGTAAAAGTATGTTGACAAGCTAGGCAATGCTCCACAATAGGTGCCTCTATTCGACCACACTTCAACTTGCTCTTATGTTCATTCATCCGCAAACGGAATGCACGAGTAGTTTTACCAATATAAAGTACCTTATAGAGTACCTTAGACGACGTCATATACCACGAGGGCTAAGGATTTATAAGGAACCAAGGATGTTCATGTCTGATGCTGGTTTTGTGACAAAATGGAATTTAATTTTGAACAAATGTTCGTTTGATTTAATGGTACATATAGTGGAAACAACTCAGCAACATCTTGTAGCGCTAACAGCAGATATTGAAGCACTAATAGCTTCATTGAAGGTGGATGAAAAAAGCGAGATTTGTGAAGATAAATTTAAGATGATACAAACACAAATGTCAACAGTTCACAATGAAGTAAAACAAACTAAGGAGAAAAAGCTTCTAAGGGACTATACGGACTATACCAAGGGATATGTCTATCCATGGATGAATCTTAAACGCAAATTGTCTAAAAGGAGAAAGCAAGTCACCTTTGAAAATACCTCAGAAGACACAGGTTCTACAGACTCAGATGCGATATCCCATCAAAAGGATTTTTTGGAAGACACTATCAAGGAGAAGAAGAAGAAGAGCGACAATGCCCGCAACAAAACCGCCGTAGTAGATCGTCCCCGGCGTCGCACGGATCGTTAGTAGTGAACGTTTCAGGCATGGAGGTTTCACAGGAGATGCTGGCAGTACTAGACAAGGGGTTATCGTATGTTCCTCAGATCAAGTTTGATTTTTTTCGTTTCAGAGTAGATCTGGAGAAATTTATTAGGAAGTTGAATTTAAAACTATTTTTTGCGCAGAATGAGAATGCACAGCAAGCATCGGCTACGGAAAGTTCTATTGTTCCAACCTTTCGAATGAAACTTCCATTAAAGTCTAAATGGACCCCGCCGGGTCCTTTACATCCTGCTTTAATCTTATATAGAGATTTGTTAATAAGCGATATGAGGCAAGCTATGGCATCTCAGCGGACTTCATATACGTCTTTAACACCGAGAGAGCGTCAAGCTTTAAAAGAACTACAGTTATCCACTGACATTGTCATCAAACGAGCGGATAAGGGAGGGGCGGTGGTGATCTGGAGCAGGCAACAATATCTCGAAGAAGCTAATCGGCAATTACAGGATAGGACGGTGTATGCCGTCTTGGAAATGGATCCTACTGGTTACCTTCGTGATAAGATTGGCAGTTTAACTAGGAAGGCCTTGGAAGATAATATTATTTCAAAAAAAGAATATACTTTTTTGAATGTAATTGATCCAACTTGGCCCAAGTTCTACCTGGTGCCTAAAATACACAAGGATTTACAACGGCCGCCAGGTCGTCCAATAGTTTCTACTCGAGGATCCTTATTAGAACCGTTGTCAGTTTTCCTAGATTCATATCTTCGACCATTGATGCCAACAATTGCGTCATATGTAAAAGATTCTACACATTTTCTCCAGATTCTACATGATTTTGATGACCTTGCCTCGGTGGCAGGAGTGTTGTTAGTAACGTTTGATGTCACCTCCCTTTATACAGTGATCCCACAGATGAAGGCGTATGAGGTAGTTGAAAGGACACTTAGAGAGCGTGATGATTTGTCAGCAGCAACAGTTACTTTCTTGTCCAAATTAGCTGACCTAGCTTTGTTTAATAATTTTTTTATATTTGAACAGACCCTATACCATCAGATTGCCGGCGTAGCGATGGGCGCTACTTGCGCCCCATCCATTGCAAATCTGTACATGCAGCAATTTGAACGTCATTGGCTATCTAATTGTCCATACCAGGCTTCACTGAAATTGTGGAAACGCTATATTGACGATATCTTTGTGTTATGGCTGGGCGATCAGGCTTCTTTGCAACAGTTTGCTATTTGGTTGAATGCTCGTGAGCCGAATCTACAATTCTCAATGGCTTATAATGATGCTCAAATTTCGTTTCTCGACATTCACATTCAGAAGACATCTTTTGGATGGAGTACTTCGGTTTTTCGTAAAGCCACTGATAGAAATGCTTTGCTCCATTATTCAAGTGCTCACCCACTGCAGTTGCGTGAAAGTTTACCTTTTTCACAGTTTGTCCGGTATCGCCGGAACTGTAGCACTGTTCAACAATACCGTCAACAAACAGTTCAATTAAAACAGCATTTTATACAGCGAGGTTATCCTCCTCATATCATCAAAAAAGCTTACACTAGAGCACGATTTTTGAATCGCGATTTACTTTTACAATCTAAATGTCCTACTGCAGTAATGGAAGATCACATCAATTTCATTACAGAGTATTCCCCATTAAGTAAGCATCTGCAAGCAAGTATGCCCCGGCATAAGAATATTTTATCAGCCATATCAGGCTTGCAGACCTATCGAACTCGTTGTGTATGGCAGACAAAATAACCTTAAGGATTTGTTAAGTCCGGCAGTTCTTCGATCTCCCCTTAACGGTGTGCAACACGTGGGGGGGCCATACGAGATGTGGGAATTGCTCTATTTGTTGTGTGACTCAGGAATGCGATAGCTTTAGGCATAATGGACGAGAATACAAGTTGCGAACATCCACTTCTTGTGGGTCTACATATGTTGTGTACTGTATAAGATGCCCCTGCTCCCTGCTTTATATTGGTAAAACTACTCGTGCATTCCGTTTGCGGATGAATGAACATAAGAGCAAGTTGAAGTGTGGTCGAATAGAGGCACCTATTGTGGAGCATTGCCTAGCTTGTCAACATACTTTTACTGATTTGCGATGTTTCTGCATTCTACAATTACAACATGCATATGCAGGCCGTACTAAAGAAGAATCCCTGCTTTATATAGAACAAAAATGGATACACCTTTTGCAGACTGTAACTCCTTCGGGTTTGAATGCCCGAGTGGAATGGGAGGTGTGTTTATGACGTCAGTAGTTGTTGTAACCATTCAATTCTCACTCAATAGTATTTAATAACGACGCATGCGTGGTATTCCACACTTCCGTATAGCAGTTCAGCAGAAGTCTGTGGTGGGAACGCTAACGTGTCAATGAAATAGTGAGTATTTGAAGTGTCCTGCACTATATATACAGCAATGCGAATTGGATGAAAGAAAGTGGTGTCAACTTGAACTATGTTTTATATTGTAGAAGCTTAGTTTCTCCCCTGAAGAACCTTGAGTGGCGAAACGCCTAGCGCTGGTTAGCGTCGGGAAAGTGGAAGAGCTAATGCCATTGACTACGGGTCGAAGTTTAAAGCCCGATCACGACAAGCTAAGCAACTTTTTTGATTACCTTGATTGGAATGCAATTTTTAGAAATACCTCTGTTAAATTGGTGGCTATGACAGTGTGGTCGTTGATGTGAAGTCCGGGTTGGGATCAGAAGTTTCTGTTCCCCTCCCTATATACTGAGACCACGTTAGCTTCCAATGATTCTTGTTTCTATTGATTTGACAGGCATATCAACAATAATTGTCTGGTCTGTATTTGAACAAACCAATCTTTCCGGATAGATTGCAGAGCTAACGTTATTTTTGATATCTATATACTCTGTGAAAATAGGGGCCATTTAATTAATTTGTGAGTTGCATATAATGTAGCCACCTTAGGGTTGCATGGTCGGTTACAAGGGTGAAATGCCTACCTAGAAAATAGTATCTTAAGACATCTACAGTCCACTTGACTGCAAGGCAATCCTTCTCCATGATTGAATACCTAGTCTCTGCCTCCCCTAGCTTCCGACTAAGGTACATGACTGGGTGTTCTTCTTCGGCCGCATTTTGGCTTAATACAGCTCCTAAACTTATCCCAGATGGGTCCGTTTGTAACACAAATGGCTCTTTGAAATCTACATTTCTTAACACCAATTCTTTACACTGGGCCTGCTGGAGGTTAACAAAGGCTTCTTCTTTCTGTTCACCCCAACATACTTGGTTAGGGGACTTATTTTTCAGCAGATCAGTAAGGGGAGGGCTAGTCCCACAAAGTGGAGAATGAACTTCCGGTAATAGCCCACTAGACCCAAAAATGCTCTAGCTTGCTTTTTTTTATTACCAACTAAAGAGTGAACCCCTAATAACTGAGCTATTCATTCATTTGTTTTTATTTTTTGTCGGAGGTTTTTGCCATCCATTACCATCCTTTTAAAGTGAGGATTGCTTTACACAAATTTTTTCGAAAATTACGAGTAGTCCAGTTCTGTGCAGTAAATCCCCTGGTTCCAGATAGTTCAATAGTACGCCCTCCTTCGAAATGGCTCCCCGGAGGTGAAATAGATCCTCACATTTCAACGTTTCAGCAGCTGGTATTACATGATGTGAACCAGATGGAGGAACATCTATCCTCTGATAGAACAGCTCAGGCAGCCAATAATTTGACCAAATCTCAATGGTTGGCCTTAAAGGAATTACGTCAAGCTTCTAATATCGTTATCAGAAAGGCTGATAAAGGGGGAGCCACTGTGATTCAATCAGTGGAATATTATAGACGTACGGCATGGACTCATTTAAATGATACAGCTTTCTACCAACATTTGGAGGGGGATCCCTCGGGGGAAGTACGGGATAGAGTAATGACTCTTATGCAGGAAGGTTTAGATCGAGGTTGGCTAACTAGGAAAGAATTTAGTTTTTTGACTCCAAAACATCCTCTAATTCCTAATTTCTATACAGTGCCCAAAGTCCACAAGTCTATGCTGTCACCACCAGGCCGACCAATAGTTTCTTGTAGAGGCTCCATGTTGGAGCCATTGTCCCAGTTTTGTGACATCTTTTTAAGACCTTGTGCCCAGCAAGTCTCTTCTTATATTCGGGATTCGGCCCATTTTTTAGAAAGGATGGATTCGATCACCTATCCTATTGAGAACATTCTTCTGGTTACATTAGACGTTGTAGCCCTCTACACTAACATTTCTCAAGAGGAGGCGTTAACTATAATAGCTGAGTTGGATTTACCATTGCCATCTCGTTTACCTAAATCCTTCCTCTTACAGATGTTATCTTTGGTTTTGACCAAGAATTTTTTCCAGTTTGAGGGAGAATTTTTCTATCAGATCTATGGCATAGCAATGGGGGCAACAGTAGCCCCCTCTATAGCTACCCTATATCTTGCAGATTTTGAAGAGAAGTTGTTGTTTTCATCAGAGTGGTACAATAAAATTGACCTCTGGGTTACGGTTTTTGGATGACATCTTTTTTCTCTGGAAAGGCACAGAGGAAGCCTTGCAAGGTTTTTTGGTTTGGCTTAATGGCCAAAAAGAGAAGCTAGCCTTTACATTACATTCCCACATGCAAAAGATAGAATTTTTAGATATCACAATTTTCAAGCATGATGGGAGGCTTTGTTCCACTCTTTACAGGAAACCAGTACAAAGGAATACACTTTTGGATTTCACGAGTTTTCATCCCCCGGCTCTTAAACGGGGTTTACCGTATGGACAATTTCTCCGCTTGCGTCGGATTTGTAACTCTGGGGAGGAATTTGAAAAACATGCACAGGAGCTAAGATCACGTCTGTTATCTAGAGGTTATCCGAGTTCTATAGTACGTCAGGCTCATGTGAGAGCACGTAACACTCATCGGGAGTGGTTACGATTCTCTGGAAGATCAGATGCGGATGACCACATTTCAGGCATTTTACCATATATGATTCATATCCCACGTATTCGGGCTATACTATTACGTCATTGGCACATCTTGGCTCTTCATCCATGCTTTCAAAAAACGCTACGTATAGCATACACAAGGGGCCCCAACATAGCTAATTTGTTAAATAAACCGTGGCAGAGTCCTGAAGTGGCTGGTCTCCCACAGGGCCACTATAAATGTCTCAGAGGTTCGGCTTGTGCCCTCTGTCAGCAGACTATTGAGGGGGCCGAATGGATGATTCCCACTACCACTATAACACAACGTTCTCGCTGGTCTACCTCTCGCAGCTCAGATTATGTGGTGTATGTTTTAGTGTGTCCCTGCCCTAAGATTTATGTTGGGCGAACTGTGCGCAAGGTAAAATTAAGATTACAAGAACATGCTTCAAGGGTACGCAATTCGGTGCTTTTGGCACCACTTGTGCAACATTGTATTGATTTCAACCACTCTTTTTCAGATATTCAATGGAGGATCATTGATCATGTTCCACAGCATTCCCGTGGAGGGGATAGAGAACAAAAACTCCAAGCATTAGAACAAAGCTGGATTTTTCGTACTAATTCGGTGGAACCAATGGGGTTGAACCTGGAACTTGATTGGGCGAGCCTGCTGTGATGTCATGGAGGCGTGTTTTAGCTGATTCTTTAAATGCCATGCGCTGTTTTAAAGATCCTATCACATAAGTTCAACTGAGGATGATACCAGCTTGAAAGAATAAGGAATGTCCTTCCGTGTTCTGCTGTTAAGTTGCGGAATACAAGAGATACAAGATTTCACAAGCTGACTTCATTTTGGATAAGTAAAAATCTTCTTGGATAAGTAAAATATAGGGCGGAAAGTAAAGCGTTGAAACAGGACCGGAAAGAGAAGAACGGTTCTAAACGCAGTACTGTGTTCGTTTGAATTCTGCATTGGGTATTTGTGTAGTAGCATAATATAAGATTTGCAATTACTTCACATGTTTTATACAATGGTTTGGTTACCATATTAAGTAATTAAAAGGGAAGTTACGCCTCAGGAGTGAGCAATTTTCCTGCAATCTCTCATGGCAAAAACCTCCGACAAAAAATAAAAACAAATGAATGAATAGCTCAGTTATTAGGGGTTCACTCTTTAGTTGGTAATATATTATTGTTTAATAAGGGTGAAGGGTGGTTTAGATATAGTATTGCTTTTTTTTATTGGCAGGGTCTTCCCTTGAATTGCTGCACTTTGCTAAGGGCAGGTCTCACTACCCAATTTCCTACCCGGTAGCCTAGGTACTGTACCTCCCGGTTCGCCAGCTGGCATTTCTTAGGGTTAGTTGTCAATCCGACCCACCTTAAGGACTCACATACCTTACACAGGTCGATTAGGTGTTCCTCCCAGGTCCTGGAATAAATAACCACATTGTCAAGGTTGGCCCCTGCATACCCTAGATTTGGTTTGAGAACTTTATTGATAATATGCTGGAATATAGCTGGCGCCCCATGCAAACCAAAAGGGATTACAGTAAACTGGTATAGGTCCTGGGGATGTTCAAAGAGCTGTTTTCTCCCTAGAGGACTGTTCGAAGAGTATCTGCCAGTATCCTTTCATTAGGTCGAGGGTTGAAATATATGTAGCCCCTCCCAACTGCTCTACCAGTTCCTCTATCCTGGGTTTGGGGTAGGCATCAAAAGTTGAGATGGCATTCACTTGCCGGAAATCAATACAATTTCCAAAAACACAAAAAGGTCAATTATTGGAGTGAAATAAATTACTAAACTCAAAAATACACTCCACCCAAAACAAAATAAAAATAAAAATTGTAGAGAATGTCCAGAGTCAAAACTTTAAAAACACAAACAAATCTGAAAGAGAAGGGAAGGTCTAAGAACACCGGGCTCCTGAAAAAAGCTGAAGAAAAACTCCAAGCTTTTGGCCCTCTCACATCAATGGCCGACCCACCACTCTCCCAGAATGTTTTTATACAAACATCTTATGGCAATATAGACATCTTATGACAAAATCTTTTTACAAACAGCATAGCAAGAATTGCATCAATACAATACAATCTTCTTATCCAAAGTTGTTACTCTTTATCTTGATGAGATTCAATGGGGAACTTCATCCCACGCTTATTCCCAACGCCGTACTCTTCGGCACCGAATACGCATTTTGCAAACAATGCGTCTTCAAGGGAAAGCTGATAACTGCCATATAAAAAACATAACAAAACAACATCCACAATCTAATCATCTTGATAAACCCATGACAATCCCCTAACCATACACAATCTCTACTTACCACACCATGGCCAGACAGGCAAACCTTAAACATCGGTGACTTTAAACAACATCCTAGCGCTTCTCACAAAAACGGAGCGCATGCAATCTGCTTACCAACCCGCACTTTATAAACCTAAAAGTCAAGTTCTTGCCCCACCTACTGACTAAATGCACACTCCCCAATCAATTTGTGCATTCACACCACCCGGGGCCACAGTCCTCAATTGAAAGATCCAATGCTGCTCACAAAACAACAATGCCTGTTCTTGCATCCGACCACCAAACTCTCTCTCAACTACATCAATGCAAAAACATCTCATATCCTCAAATACATGTCCTGTCATCAGAAAATGCTGAACAATAGGAGCCTCCAAGACTTTGCATCGCAATCTACTGCGATGCTCTCCTATCCTGACCCGAAAGGATCTCAAAGTCTTACCTATTTATAGTAAGCCACAAGTGCAAAAAATTCCTTATACTACCCCAGAGGAATCTCAAACTAAGATGGCCAACTTCTTGCGATTCCTCTGGGGTAGTATATGGAATTTGTTCATTATTTTCCTTTAAGTATTTAAAGATCTGAATCATATCTTCCCTGTCCCTCCTCTCCTCCAAAGTGTACATGTTTAGGTCTTCAAGTCTCTTCTCATAAGGCTTCTGACGCAGGCTTCAAATCATTTTGGTCACCTTCCTCTGGACAGTTTCCAATCTTTTTACATCCTTTGCAAGATATGGTCTCCAAAACTGAACACAGTATTCCAAATGAGGCCTCACCAGTGACTTGTACAGTGGCATAAGTACCTCTTCCTTTCTGCTGGTAATTCCTCTTCGTATGCAGCCCAACATCCTCCTGGCTTTTGCCACCGCCTTGTCGCACTGTTTTGCCACTTTCAGATCTTCAGAAATAATCACTCCAAGGTCTTTCTCCTGATCTGTGCACACCAATCTCTCGCCCCCTATCGCGTACGTTTCCCTTGGATTTCTGCTACCCAAGTGCATGACTCTGCACTTCTTCGCATTAAATCTTAACTGCCAAACATCAGACCATTCTTCCAGCTTTTGTAGATCATTCCTCATGTTAACCACTACCTCGGGGGAGTCCACTCTATTGCAAATTTTCGTGTCATCTGCAAAAAGACAGACTTTTCCATGCAGTCCTTCAGCAATATCACTCACAAATACATTGAACAGTGCCGGGCCCAGGACCGACCCCTGGGCTGCCCAGCTAATCACCTTCCTTTCATCCAAGTGAGCTCCATTTACCATCACCTTCTGTCGTCTGTCAGTCAACCAATTTCTGATCCAATTTACCATCTTGGGATCTATCCCCAAGCTACTGAGTTTATTGATAAGCCTCCTATGAGGAACAGTATCAAAGGCTTTGCTGAAATCCAGGCAGATGAGATCCATCGCATGCCCCTGATCTAGATCCCTGGTCACCCAGTCAATCAGGTTTGTTTGGCAAGATTATCCTTCGGTGAAACCATGTTGCCTCGGATCTTGCAACCTGTTGGCTTTGAGAAAGTGCACTATTCGCTCTTTCAGGAGCACCTCCATTACTTTTCCCGCCACTGAGGTTAGGCTCACAGGCCTGTAGTTTGACACTTCTTCCCTGTCACCATTTTTGTGTAGAGGTATGACATCAGCCATTCTCCAGTCCTGAGGAACCTCTCCTGTTTCCAAGGATCCATTGAAAACATCCTTTAACGGCCCTGCAAGAACCTCTCTGAGCTCTTTCAGTATCCTGGAATGTCTCTCATCCAGTCCAATAGCCTTATCCACTTTCACTTTTGCAAGTTGTTCTAACACTTCATCTTCTGTGAATGGTGTGATATCTACTTCATTCCCATTTTTATATTTGGGAGTCACAGGTGGTCCTTCTCTAGACTTTCTTTAGTAAAAACAGAGAAAAAGTATTTGTTTAGCAATTTCGCTTTTTCAATGTCACTTACAACGAGTGCGTTCCCAACCCTTCTGAGTCTTGCAATTCCACCACTGAGCCTCTTCCTTTCCCCAATATACCTGAAGAAAGTTTTGTCGCCACACTTCACATCTTTAGCCATCTTTTCCTCTGCCATTGATTTTGCTATCCTTATTTCTCTCTTTGTTTCTTTGAGTTTGATCCTGTATTCATTTCTTTGTTCCTCTGTTTGCAAGATTTGAATTTTGCGAAAGCTGTGTTTTTTGCCTTTATTTGAGCAGCCACTTCTTTGGAAAACCAAATAGGTTTTCTTCTCCTATTGTTTTTGTTTACTTTTTTTATGTATTTATCCGTTGCCCCTTTTATTGCCACCTTTAGTTTAGCCCATTGCAATTCCACTTCCCTTATCTCCTATCAGTTCCTCCTTTAGGTACTCGGCCATTTTATTGAAGTCGGTGTTTTTGAAGTTTAGGACTTTGAGCTTGCTATGATTGGCCTGTACCATGGCTTTTATCTCACACCACACCGTGTGATGATCACTGCTTCTCATAGGGACACTCACACAGACATTCAACACGCTGACACCGTTGGTGAGCACTAAATCCAGCATTGAGCTTTCCCTGGTTGGTTCCATCACCACTTGTCTAAGTAATGCATCTTGGAGAGCATCCACAATTTTTTTGCTTCTTTCCAGATTTGCAGGAGTTATCCAATCCACATCAGGTAGAATAAAGTCACCCAATATGATCGCTTCTCCCTTTGTGGCTATCTTGGCAATATCTATAATCAATTTGTTATCCATCTCTTCAATTTGTGTCAGAGGTCTGTATACTACAGCAGTATGGATAACAGTGCCATCTCCTCTTTCCAACACAATCTAGAGCGCTTCTTCTTTTCCCCATGCCCCCTGCATTTCAGTAGCTTTAATATTGCTTTTGACATACAAGGCTACTCCTCCTCTTCCATTTTCTCTGTCTCTTCTGAATAGATTATAGCCAGTTATGGCTATATCCCAATCATGTGTTTCATTAAGCCAAGTTTCTGTAATGGCCACAATGTCCAAATCCATTTCCACCATTAGGGCTTCCAGGTTTGGAACTTTGTTGGTTAAGCTTCGAGCATTTGTGCTCATTGCTTTCCAGGATTTAACTGGCTTGTGTGTATTTTGCATTGCTTTTGTTCTGTCCACTTCTTCCCACTGTTTTTGATGTGTGGTTTAAAAGTGTGGCTGCTTCTGATGTTATTCTGCTTTGCAGGGGATGATGTCCAGAGCTTGACCTCCCACATCTGTATTCACTTTCTGCTCTAAGTACTTCAACATCTTGGTTTGTAGTCCTGCTGGCTGAAGAGTCTGGGAGGCACTTGACTATCTTCTCTCCATTTAACTGTGCCCCTAAGTTGGTGCCTCTGATGATGGAATCCTCAAGTATTAGCAGTTTGCCGTTTGGTGAGGTTTTCTTCGTATTTGGTCCTCTAGCAGGAGATTCGGCATTGTCTGTCTCATTTAAGGACCCTTCATTTTCTTTGGATTGGGCATCCTCATTAGCCAA
Source organism: Ichthyophis bannanicus (assembly GCA_033557465.1). Classification (NCBI taxonomy): domain Eukaryota; kingdom Metazoa; phylum Chordata; class Amphibia; order Gymnophiona; family Ichthyophiidae; genus Ichthyophis; species Ichthyophis bannanicus. The sequence continues at coordinate 1,604,509,866 of CM066031.1, forward strand.
GGCAGAGAAGGCATTATGCAGGGATACCTCCTGATGCATAGGATGTCTTTGTGTCACAGGTCGCAGTCTACCAGAACCCACTGTGATCCATTTATTCCTGGGGTGTTTGATTCTTTGTTGGAGTGGTGGTGGACTTTGTTCAGTTTGTATCTTAGAAGAAGTGTGTTTCATTGCAGTCAATTCCTCCCTCAGTTCCTTGTCCTCATTAGGCAAGGCAGAGGAGGCATCATGCAGGGACCTCGCTTGATGCATAGGATGTCTGTGTGTTACAGGTCTCAATCTACCAGAACCCACTGTGATCCATTTGTCCCTGGGGTCTTTGATTCTTTGTGGGAGCGGTGGTAGACGTTGTACAGTTTGTATCCTATAAGAGGTGTGCTTCATTGCAGCCAGTTCCTCCCTCAGTAGTGTCACTTCTTTATGCTTGGCAACTAGATCTTCCCTTAGTAGAGTCAGTTCTTTATGCATAGCAGCTGACCTGAAGCACAGAGGACAAGCTCTTAGGTTCCAAATGATTTGTCTTGGAATGAATGTACCACAGTTATTGCACTGAATACACGACATGCTGAATAAGCAGTCCTAGAAGAAGAAGAAAGGAAGAAGAAGATGTGGGCCGTAACCAATGTTAAAGGGATAGGTGGCAACGTATGTGACCACTATATAGGCAATGCAGCCCCTGGGGTGGGTGGGGTGAAGGGTAGGGTGGGCGGAAACCTAAGTGTCTCTGGCCAGTAGGCTGTTCCTGAACTGGGGCACCCACAGATATCTGCTCCAAGGCTACACAGGAAAGCAGTCAGTCAGAATATTCCCAAACTTAATGTATAACCACAGTTAAACCTTATATTAGTGATATCCCCAAAAACCAAACAGATAAACTCTATATTGTTAGCAAAAAAACAGCAGAGAGAAGAAAGAAAATTATAATCTTAGCTTTTGGCTTTGTAAGCACGCCACAGCTTCTGCAGACTGCCTTAGACCGGTATGTGTCCAGGTGTAAGATGGTCTAAAAACAGCCCCTCCCTGAGAGCAAACTTTCACCCCCTCCCTTGAATGATTTTCAGAAGACTGTGTTCGTGAGGAGCTAACTAAACTAAAAGTAGACAAAACGATGGGGCTGGACGATCCGAGAATATTGAAGGAGCTTGGGGAAGCTCTAGCAGCTCCACTGTCTGACCTTTTCAGTGTTTCTTTAGAGTCGGGAGTGGTTCCGGAGGACTGGAGAAAGGCGCATGTTGTCCCTTTACATAAATGCAGGAATAAGGATGAGGTTGAGAACTACAGGCCGGTTAGTCTGACCTCTGTGGTAAGTAAATTAATAGAAATGCTGCCAAAACAGAGGATAGTGAGATTTCTGGAATCCAGTGGATTGCAGGATCCGAGGTAGCATGGCTTTACTAGAGGCAGGTCTTGTAAGGCCAATCTGATTGATTTCTTTCACTGGGTGACCAGAGAGGTGGGCCGAGGGAGAGCCCTAAATGTCTTGGACTTAGATTTTAGTAAAGCCTTTGACACCGTTCTGCACAGTGACTTATAAATTAATTGAGCACCCTAGGGGTGGACCCTAAAGTGACTAACTGGGTTAGAAATTAGTTGAGTGGGATGCGACAAAGCATACAGGCAAATGGAGCTCAGTCTGAGGAGACTGATGTTACCAGTGGTATGCCTCAGGTCCAATTCTTTTTAACATTTTTGTTAGTGATATTGTGGAAGGGCTATCGGGTAAGGTTTGTCTCTTTACAGATGATACCAAAATATGCAAACCCAGGAAGGAGTAGATAACATGAGGAGGGATCTACAGTGGTATGCAAACGTCTTGCATAGGCTGCATGATCAAGCTATTCTCAGCTTTATTTTGACAATCTTTCCAAATTCTGTGACAGACTTCTGGCTTATTATATACTGTTTTGTTGCAAATTTAATTTGGAAGTCATTTCAGCATGCAAAATTACTTGTCTGTGAACGTTTGTATGGCTGTCATGAGGAAATGATGTCCCGGTATAATCAACAGGATTCTGTGTCAAGTGGGATCAAAATAAACCAATAGAATAATGTGCTTCCTCGGCCAATAGAAAGTCATATTTGATAGCCAATCAGCGCATGGTATTTTGGTGGCACACAGGGTTTGAATTTAATGTGGATCAATTGGTGTGTATCACATCTGATGCTCAACGTCCTGGCTTGGTGAAGAGGACACATTTTTTATCAATGGAGGACCGGGTCCAGGTGGTGGTTTTGCACAAGGAAGGGTATTCCAACCTGCAGATTGCATCAAAGGTCGGCTATAATCAGAGCATGTTTGTCTGCATTCTGCAGAAGCATAAGGAGACAGGAAATATGCAAGACTGACATCATAGTGGTCGACCTAGAAAATTAACCAAGAGGGATTACAGGGCCTTGATAAGGACATCTCTTGGCAACTGCAAGCTAACCTCCCCTAAGCTTCTACAGGAATAGAAGGAGAAGTGTTCCGTTGCAGTTTACACTTCTACTGTGAGGAGGCGATGCTTGGAGTGGGGGTTAAGGGTTGTAAGGTGTGGAGGAAGCCGCTACTAACAGAGGAAGAGATGCATTGAGTGGACATGTAAGTATTCAAAATGGAGCATGGCTGGGAGGGCGGATCCTGGCTTTGGACAAGATGGACATGTAAGAGCTGTGCTCTGGAGGGCAATGGTCAAGAATCCTGACTTCTGTAGTCTTTAACTAAATAGTTCCTACCTACTTTGATATCATTCGATCTTGGACATGTCTGGTCCCAAACCAACGCGGCTGGATTACCAAATATCTCAAAATGCCAGCGCAAAGAGAACCAAAACGGAAGCTCTCTCATCTCACCAAGATGGTGGTCATCTGAGATTGTTCTGAGGCCTTGCAGGAACTTTTGACTGAGATTCGTGCTGTTAAAGATTTGGTCAAATCCAATGGTGACTCGCTGTGCACAATGCAGGAAGATATCAGCTCCTTGAAAATGTGTTTGGAGTCAATCACGGCACGCTTGGAGAAGGCGGAGAATGTGGTGGTAACTCATGGGGAGCGGCTCAAGGCTGTCGAGAGGCAGGCAAAGTTGATACGCTCACTGCAAAGAGAGTTGGAAGATGGTAACAACCGCGCTCGAAGGAACAACGTAAGGAGTTCCTGAGGGAGCCGAGGGTCCTGACATGGTGGCCTTTTTGCAGTCAGTGATTCTGGGTGTGTTGAAATTGAAATTCACCATGCCGTCTGATATCAAGCACACCCATCCAGTGCCTACTCAGTCCGTGATAGCGGGTAAATGCCCACGCCCAATCATCTTGAAAGTTCTTCGTTTTCAGCAAGTCTCGCAAATAATGGAAGCACCCAGAGCACTCTCTACCTTGGAATATCAGGGGCACAAGCTCCTATTCTTCCCTGACTTCGCGAAGGCGACAGTGGATTGGAGAAACAGCTTTTTGGTGCTACATCCATGCTTGTTGCAGCTGCAGGCCCGATTTGGGCTTCTCTACCCTGGCCGCATGAGAGTCACGCTGCATAACCAGACTAAGACTTTTGATAATCCAGGGGAGTTACATGCGTGCTTGGAGGACAAGGAGTCAGGGTTGATGCAGTGAAATTTGCCTTGCACTTTGTGGCCTGCTAAAGTTCTTCGGTGCTTCCTATCATGGGCGTTTGACTGGTCTGATGTCGTGTAGCTGCGGCTTAATTCTTGCAGAGGTGACATTCAATCATGCAGAATTGTCATACACTGGAACATTCACTTTGTCTCTCTTGGAGAAATCCAGGGTGTTACCCTGGTCAAAATGTCTCTCTTTCTCTCTCTCTCTCTTTACTTTTGTGTTTTATGTTGTCTGAAATGTCTGTAGCTTGTCACCACGTGGCCAGCCCTCCGCCTAGGGCGCAGAGGGTTGGTCTGCCATGATAATCCTCTATTCAGAAAGTGAGACTACAGCTGTGGCTCTTGCAAGGCCTCTTGGGAGTTGTAGTCCTTTTTTTTAGCTCTCTGATAAAGAAGCAATTGTAGTCCGAATGTTTAAGGCAAAATGACAAGGATTTATTCCCCTCACAAATAGAACTTTGGTGCAGAACAAAAATAGGACAGTCTCCAGGAGTTTAGCATGAGGCTTATATACAATAACCAAGGTAATTGCTTATTCACTCTCTGGTTCCAAACATGCAGTGCTCGTTGCAAGTACAAAAATGGAAAACAAAACAGCTTCTCACAGCAAAGAAAAATAGTTCCTATTTCTTTGCTGTTTCTCAGCACTTTTACTTCGAGGTTTAACACAGTGACACAATGTTGTCAGCCAAACAAAGTATGCAACCATTTGCATATCTGCTACTTCATCAACATTAGAGTCTATTTGCATATCTTCTGTCTCAGGACTAACAGCGTTTGTCTGCAAATCGTTACTATGGGATTTAAGATAACTTCCCTCTGTAAACTCAGGTGTTTGCCCTTTCCTCAACTCAAAACAGCACGGGTTTAAAATACCTGTTGCTCTGGAATTTCTTCTTTGGCTCTCCTCTAATTCTTGGCAGCTATGAGGAAATAATTTTGTGCTGGGCTCCCACCTGTGCAAACTCTGAAGGCTTCCTTCTGACTGAAGGGCTCCCTGCTCTCTCCGTTCCAGCCAGTTCCTGGTCACAGGGCATGCCTTCCCTCCTCCTAGCCTGCTGGCTTTTCTCCCAGACCTGTAGGTAGTTTCTTTACCCGGTATCCAACCCTCAGGAGTTTCTGAGCCTCTCCAAGCCGGTCTTACCGGAGGTCTCTCCTCTCTCCTGTCTTTGTTGTCCAGGACTCCTCTTTCTCCTCCTTTCCTTCCTTGTGTGGCTTCTTTTCCTTCTCTGCCACAACTCCAACTTTCTCTGCTGCCACGGCTCCAACTGCCGTCCGAACTGCAATTACCACTCCAGCCTGCACTCCAGCCTCCTCTCCAGCTTCCTTTCTCTCCTGCTTCTCCTCTCTCCTTTCTGGGAGCTAATGACGAGGTTTTATAATTCTGTTCCCCTGGGCTTGGTTCTGCTCTCAACCTGAACAGGTGTGATTGATCAAGCTCCAGGCTTGCTGCTACATCAGAGCTTGGGCGTGTCAGCTCAGCTCCTGTCTTTCTCTGTTTACTTTTTCTTTGTAAACAGTGAGCCATGTGTTCTAGCTGCCTGTCAGTTTTAAAGGTGGAATCTTCCTTTCTCTCTATTTCCATGGGCTCCGTAGGGGTGTCTACATCACATATCCCCCCCTTAAGATATTACGGGCTGGTGAACCCATGCTCGCACAGCTTGTAATCCGTGATAACGCATTGGCATTAAGATGTAGCCTTCCTGCCCTGTGTTGTACTGAAAAATTGAAGGCTTGCAACGCTAGATGCCACCAAGTCAGACGAGCGTTATGGTTTTTCATGTGGCTCAACCACTTTAGGGGTGCGTGGTCCGTGATTAATAGAAACTTGCGTCCTGTGAGGTAAAACCTCAGGGCCTCTACTGCCCATTTAATGGCCAAACACTCCTTCTCTATTGTAGAGTAGTTACACTCTGCTTTGGACAACTTTCTACTGAGGTACATAATGGGGTGCTCAGTACTCTCAAACTCCTGTGACAGGACCGCCCCCAATCCGGTCTCTGACGTGTCTGTTTGGACAACGAAGGGTAACCCGAAGTCTACTCCGCATAGCACCGGGGCCTTACAGAGCTTCCCTTTCAACAATATGAACATCTTCTCAGCCTCCGGGGTCCATTTTAAATTATTTGGAGTGTTTTTCCTCAACATATCTGTAAAAATGGCGCTCTCCTCGGCGAAGCGAGGGATGAATCGTCGATAATAGCCTATGTGGCCCAGGAAACGTCTTAGCTGTTTCTTATTCGTTGGTCTGGGGAAATTCTTCATGCTATCTATCTTACTCAGCAGGGGCCTGACCATACCTTTTCCCACCATATGGCCGAGGTACTTCACTTCTTCACCTGCAAATAGGCACTTCCCCGGATTCAACGTTAGCCCGGCCCGTCGCATGGCTCTGAGGACGGCTTCTATCCTGGGCAAGTGTTGGGCCCAGCTGGTGCTGTGTATAATGATGCCATCCATGTACGCTACCGCATACTCCTGGTGGGGCCGTAAAACATGGTAGACTAGCCTCTGGCATGTTGCCGCAGCTCCATGTAAGCCAAAAGGCATCCTACGGAATTGGAATAAACCTATGGGCGTACTAAAGGCAGTCTTCATCCTTGACTCGTGGGTTAGCGGTATCTGCCAGTAGCCTTTTGTCATATCGAGTGTGGTTAGATACCGTGCCCGGCCCAGCCGGTCTAACAACTCCTCAATACGGGGTATGGGATAGGCGTCGAACTGGGAGATGTTGTTCACTTGCCTAAGTCAATACAAAAACGAAGGGTCCCATCTGGCTTCGGTATGAGGACGATGGGGCTACACCAAGGACTTTTTGACTCCTCTATAATGCCCATGTTAAGCATCTCTCGCACCTGGCTCACAACCTCCTTCTTTCTGGCCTAAGGTAGTCTATAAGGCCGTTGCCTAACCACCTTCCCTGGTGGGGTGATAATCTCGTGTGCCACCAAATTGGTCTCTCCCGGTACCGGTGTCAAGACATCTGTGAAATCGGCCAGCACCCTAGCTAACTCCTGCCTCTGCTGCAGGGATAGCTCTGCGGCTACTCTGGGCTCCGGGCTCCCTTTACAGTCCGCCAGCTGCGGACCTAAGTCTTCCTCCACTCTTTCTTCAGAAGTGGCGGTCAGGCCCTTCACTTCGCTCCGCCCCATGGACCCAAATCCCCCGGCTCCCCGACTCGTAGGGGACAGCCAAGGTACCTCTTCCAAGGAGGGGAATCCGACTCGTTCGCAGATAAGTTGAGCTACTTTATCACCCCTCTTCACTCTAAAATCTTCTTCCCAAAATTAAAAAGTAGTACTTTGACAACCCCCCTGTAGTCAGTATCTATAACTCCTGCGCCTACATGAATAAAGTATTTGGAAGCTAAACCTGAGTGTGGCGCTATTCGGCCGTAACAGCCCATAGGCATTTGCATTTGTAAGCCGGTGTCAATCAAGGCCTTCCCTTGTTTTGGAATCACGCCCTCTTCAGCACTGAATAAATCATAGCCAGCAGCTGTGGTCAAGGCTCTCTGCGGGCTCTGCGCCTTAGCAGATACTTTGCAGAATCTCAGGACAAATTTTTGTTTAACTGGTGGTATAACTTTTAAGGGCTCCTTTGACCCCAAACCTGTCTTTCGGGGCTTTCCAAATAGGGGACTAGGAACGGTTGTTGCCAGGGCTTCTACCCTCAGATCATTCGACTGTTCTGTCCCTTTCCTGGTCTTCTTAGAAGGGGTGTTAATCAGGTCCTCAGGCATAGAGAGCTCCTCCAGTGCCTCTTCTACCTGTCCACCCTCATCCTCTGGGGGTTCATCCTTCTTTTCAGGGAGTTCATCTCTCTCTACAGGGGGTTCAACTCTCATTTCTGAGGTTCCTGCCTGGGACCTAGTAGAGACCATGCCTTGGTATGTAGGCCCTTCTCCATTCCTCTACTAAACTGGGGCCAATCCCTACCCAGCACTATATCATGGGGAAGCTTAGGGACTACAGCTATTAGAACCTCTTTTTGTGTTCCTAATCCCTTCACTGAGAGCTTATACAATGGATAGAAGGATGATGCACCATGTACGCAGCGGATTTTAACTCTGCCTTCTGGTCGGCTCGGTACTGACCCGATGCGGGCTTCTATTGCCTGCCAGAGCTTCTTTGAGACCATGCTCTGGTCAGCACCTGAGTCGAGCAATGCACTGGCCAAAACACCATTAACTTCCACATTTAACAGAAAACCTTCTTTGTACCTGTTTTTCCTTGGCCGTTATCAGTGCTGTTCGCATTACACAGTTTCTTTGTAAATGACCTGCTTTCCCACACTTATAACATTTACCTTTTTCCCATTTCCATTCTGGCTTTGGCAAACAAGTGGATACACCTTTCATAGTATAACAGCAAAATGGTCGCCGGTCTATCTCTCTTGGTGGGATTGTATTGAAGCTATAAAAATGACTATCACTCCTAAAGTGAACTATGGGGCATGTTTACTATACTGCGGTGATGTTACAGACTACGCGTTATGTAACGTTAACGATCGTTAGGTAACGTTAACGTGCAGTATGTAACGTTAACGTGCTTTAACGTTACCTAATGATCATTAACGTTCCCGGCCGTGGTAAACACCGCAGAGGCAGGAGAGAGGGCGGGGGGAAGTGGTCAATGGGCGGGGAGTGGGCGGGGAGAGGCTTCCTGCACACTAATGTGCTGAACTGAAGGGCTGAATCCTACCGTGAATGAAAACCTGCCGTTAGATGCACATTTGCAGGAGAGAGAAACCATTATAGTATCAGCAATGTACAGCATAGACAGGGAGCCCAAGAAACACGATAGTAGTGCTCCATTTCCAGCAACAGCATAGTGCCCAAGTATGAAAGGCCACTACGGCGATGGTGCAAGTGGGGCATAGGGGGCTTCAGGCGGGACATGTAGCGGGGGCAGCTGGAGCACAGAGTGGACTAGGCGGGCGCCTAGGTAGAACATAGGAACATAGAAACCGGAAATCAGCATGACAGCAGCTGGCAAAGGCCAAACACAATCCACCTACATCTACCTGGTCCACCTGAGCTAACAGTTGCCAGGGCATTGACCTGACATTCCCCCAGCCAACCCTCCCCCAAGCAGAAGGGACAGACTATTGGTAGGCGGTGATGGGGGGGGGGGATATGAGGATGCTCATGTATGCCCCATGCCCCAGACCCCACTCCCTAGGCAACCACCTACCCACACAGTGGATGGCCTGGGACTGCGCACTACCAGCACCGACAGCATATGGTCATGTCAGCATTGCAGGGGGTGTGTGTTCCCGTGCTGGAGAGGGCAGTGGCACCTGCCTGCAGTGGACCTAGGCCATGCCCTGTACCAGTACGTGGTGTGCAATGCAATATAAAAGGTCTGGCTGAGGAAAAGTAAAGGTAGCCCCAGGGACCACCATGCATCTGTGGCAACAGTGTGGTGCAGTGCACCCAGCCAGTGTGTCCAGAAGCAGAGGGTCACAGATTCAAGCCCCAGCTGTGGTTCCTGCAGAGCATGTCCCTATGTTTTACCCTACAATGCAGATACAACAGCAACGTGTGCAAAGCCCAAAGCAACAGCGAACAGGGGTACAAACACCCACTCACACAGGCTCCACAATCAAAAGATGCATGGAGAGTCAGGCTGTTGTCCCCAGCATTGAGCTGCAGTTATTGCCCAGGGCACTACTACTACCTCCTGCACAGTTTAGCAATGTCGGCACTGTGATCAGGACCAGTGTGGCGGGCAGGGTTGCCAACCACGCCTATCTTTGCACAATGCTGCAATAGGAGTGTGTGTGTGTGTATGTCTATCCATTGTTTTGTGTGTGTGTGTATGTCTATCCAATGTCCCACTGTTACCAGCGTTAGCCTGAATATGTGCATAATGAGGAGCAAGGTGTTGTGGGTATGGCTCAGACAGGGTGGATTGGCCAGGATGCATTTTTACAGGGTTTGGGGCAATGGCTGGGACACTGTAGTGCCCAACCACTGCCTGCATGGACAGGGTGGCCACAGCATGGCATGCTGGGAGGGCACTCACTCTGACCGAGCAGTGACCATGGCATGTCTAGGTTCCCACATAGTGCTCTACACTATCTGTCTCCAGTAATGCATATGTGTTCTTAGTGCTGGGGCCCCAATCACTGAGATGCTTGCTTGGTGCACATAGTTTCTCTGTGAGAAATGCACTGTGGACTGTCTGCAGTTATACTGTGCATGGTTGGAACACCTATGCAGTGCAGTCTGGCTGTGCTTTCTGCTGGTGACTGGCAGTTAGTGGTATGAGGCAGTTAGGGTTTCCTAGAACTAACTCCATCATTGCTGCTGGTCTGCCACTGCCCCAGCCACAGGTATGGCTGTGGCCCACCAACCCTGCAGGGCTGTCATATACCAACAGGGTGGAGATTGTATCACAGGGGGTGGGGCACCTGTTCCTTACCTACAAAAAGGGTGATGTGAGCCCTTTGGGGGTATATAGTGTATACCACTTTGACCTTTAAAGGCATTGCTACACAAACCTTATGCAAGTCTGGAAACCCCTCTGCCCTGATAACAGGTGCCCAGGTCAGCCAGACCCTAACACAGGGTACACGCTAATCTGGGTGGTGTCTGGTCCCAGAGGGCCACATGTGATTCCAGGATAAAGATGGACACCAAATTACCTTCAGCTGTACTGCAAGGAACACCTGTCATACACTGGTAGTGATGGGGATGTACAGCAAGGCCTATCTCTAGCACCACATGTACTGCTGACCTAGTGCTGGGCACCCATCCTATCCCTCAGGAAGAACACAGAACCTGCACAATGGCATGGTCTATAGCTACTCTGTGCCAATATCACACACTGTCAGTTCGTCTTTCCAAGCTGAGGTATCGGAGAGGTGCAGACCCCATTTGCTAATCAGCTGTAGACAGCTATTCAGCATGTGCATTGCATCATGGGTACTGGTGGGGTTACCCTATCCTGGCACTCAGAGCAGACAGCTTGTGCGGTGACCTGCAGTCCTTCTGTACCCAGCCATTGCTGTGACATGCACCACAGAGGTATAGCCTACTGGTTAATACAATGACATTCTTGGTAGTGTTCATGGGTTCAATTCCTCATTGTTCTGCCTACTCAAATAGTGTACCTGCCTGTAACAGTCATATTTTTGCAGACCTGTGCTGCCAGCCCATAATACCCTCACCACAATTGCCAACATTGCCTTGGTCTGTCTCTCTGCGTCTGTCAGCTGTGTAGAGTCCTGTCTGCCTGTGCAGGCTGTCACCCCATGTCCCGCACTGCTACCCTTTCCTGCATTGCGCCCCTTCATGCTAGCCTCACCTGTGCCTGATCTGCATGGCACCATCACTCCTCTGTCCACCCATCATTGTAACTATTCTGCCACCTCCGCCTCCACTGGGGAACACGTATTCCCATCGTCTGCCACCAACTGTCTTTCCAGTACTTTACATTGCCAACACCCTGTGCTGTGGTACAGTTGCCCCCACCATGTTTGCCATCACTACTGACAGGCACATGGGATGCCCGCAGATATGGCAGGTCCAGCGGCTCCCAGCTCTCCCTCCTTCACTCACCTGTTCATTGCCTTTCCTAAGTGCTCTATCTAGTGTTAGGGCTACATCTGTCTCTGTTCCTCACAGGTCATGCATGTCATCCTGAAGCACCTTGCAGCCCTTAGGCCACACTAACCTAGGGCACCGTAATCTTGTTAGGCCACCTTAACCTATGGTTCCATAGCCCAGGGTGCCTTCTATGGTGCCTTGTCCAGGGGTGCCTAATATGGTGCTTAGCCTAAGGAGCCCTACTGTATAGGGCACCTTACAAAGCACCTTATGAGGCACCTTACAAGGCACCTTATAGGGCACCTAACAAGGCACCTTATAGGGCACCTAACAAAGCACCTTATAAGGCTCCTTACAAGGCACCTTACAAGGTGCCTTGTAATGTGCCTTGTAAGGTGCCTTATGAGGCGCCTTGTAGCGCGCTTTAGTTTGTAACATGTATTAGCTGATACGGTTTGCTGTAATGATGCACCACCCACGCATTTATATGGGTATCTGTACCTTTACCGCGGAACCTAATGCGAATGACATTACTGCAGTTTAGTAAACATACCCCTATGTGTTAGAAATGCTACCAGTCTTTCTTACTAGCAACATTTATCGTCAAATTGAAAGGACCCTTGTCCAATTTCTATGGAAAAACAAACCGCCTAGAATTGCTCTTAGGAAACTTAAATCTAAAAAAGAAGAGGGGGGGGGGGAGGTGTGTGAATTTTCCTGACTTTCAGGCCTATCATTGTGCTTTTTTGCTAAAACAAGGTTCAAGGAGTGGAGGAGTGGCCTAGTGGTTGGGGCAAGGTACTTCAGGCCGGAAGGTCGGGGATTCAAATCCCACTAGAGGACAGCAACCTTGGGCCGGAAAGACTGGGGTTTCTAGTCCCACAGGTGCTCCTTGTGGTCTTGGGCAAGCCACTTAACCCTCCATAGCCCATGTTCCCTGTAAAATAGTTATCTCCAAGTTATAATGCCCTGTTCAATGTAATTTCAGTTTGTTCAATGTAAACCGCACTGATGCAGAATAGCACGGTATATAAGAGAATATAAATAAAAGATGGGTGGAGGGGGCCATAGGGAAATGCCCAGTATGGCTTGACTTGGAAGAGAGATTAAGTGCTCCATTCCCCTTAAAGCTCCTCCCTGGCTCCTCTGTGGCATGGTGCCTTTTAAGAGGTTGAAGTCTCATAGGGTAAAAGCTGACACTCAAAGGGCTTTTCAACAATTAATGAAGGCTATTTCCAAGGAGGAATGCCTAGCAAAATTAATTCCCATCTGGCACAGTCCTTTTTTAAAAAATTCATCAAAGTTCATTTGCATGGCAACAGTGGTTCAGTAGGGGCATTTGGACTATTGGCCAACTATTTTCGGATGGCAAGTGGAAACCTTTTGCTTCCCTACCATGTGAGTTTGATTTGCCTAAATCCCTATACTTTCAGTGGATCCAGCTGAGACATTGTATAGAGAAATTCCCTATTGAAATTAAGGGCTATGTTTACTAAAGGTTAAAGACTTACATCAAGCTTGGGTGTTGTTGAAAAATACTATCTTGGAAGCCCCGACCAACTGTATTCCACGCTTTATGAAAAGTGGAAGGAAGTCCAAAAAACTGCCAGCATGGTTTAAAGGGGAGGTCAGAGAGGCTGTTGTTGCCAAAAAAGAATCTTTCAGGAAATGGAAAAAAGAGGCAAAAGACGAAACCTGGAAACAGCACAAGCACTGGCAAGTCAAATGCAAGACATTGATAAGGCAGGCAAAGAGAGAATTTGAGAAGAAGCTTGCTGCGGAAGCAAAAACGCGAAATAAAGACTTTTTCAAGTACATTCGTAGCAAAAAACCTGTGAGAGAGTCAGTTGGTCCATTTGATGATAGAGGGGTTAAAGGGGCACTAAGAGGCGACAAGGCGATAGTGGAGAGACTGAATGAATTCTTTGCTTCGGTCTTTACTGAGGAAGATGTAGGGATGTTACCCATGACCTATGTGGTATTTGAAGGTGTGGAAGAATTGAAGGAAATATCGATACATCGGGAAGATGTATTACAACTATTAGATAAACTGAAGAGTAGCAAATCACCTGGGCCGGATGGTATGCATCCAAGGGTGTTATAAGAACTGAAATATGAGATTGCAGACCTGCTATTAGTAATCTGTGAACTATCATTAAAATCATCTCTAATACCTGAAGATTGCAGGATCGCCAATGTAACACCAATTTTTAAAAAAGGTTCCAGGGGTGATCCGGGAAACTACAGACCAGTGAGCCTCACGTCAGTACTGGGAAAAATGGTAGAAACCATCATAAAGAATAAAATTACTCAGCATGTAGATAGTCATGGCCTAATGGGAGACAGCCAACATGGCTTTAGACAAGGAAGATCTTGTCTTACTGATCTGTTATATTTTTTTGAAGGTGTGAATAAACAGGTGGACAAAGGTGATTCGGTTGATATAGTATATCTGGACTTTGAGAAAGCCTTTGACAAGGTCCCTCATCAGAGACTTTTGGCAAAACTAAAGAGTCATGGGATAGGAGGCAGTGTACTATTGTGGATCATGATCTGGGTAAAAGATAGAAAGCAGAGAGTAGGCCTAAATGGCAAATTTTCCCAATGGAGAAAGGTGAATAGTGGTGTACCCCAGGTATCTATGCTGGGTCCGCTGCTTTTTGACATATTCATAAATGACCTGGAAAGTGGAATAACGAGTGAGGTTATCAAATTTGCAGATGACACAAAACTTTTTAAAGTTGTTAAAGCCCAAGAGGATTGTGGAAAATTGAAAGAGGATCTTGATAAACTGGAAGACTGGGCATCAAAATGGCAGATGAAATTTAATGCGGAGAAGTGCAAAGTTATGCATCTAGGGAAAAACAACCCAAACTATGGTTACACGATGCAAGGTTCCGCATTAGGAACCACCACTCAGGAAAAAGATTTAGGCGTCATTATGGATAACATATTAAAACCCTCGGCCCAGTGTGCAGCGGCAGCCAAGAGAGCAAATAGAATGCTAGGTATCATAAGGAAAGGAATGGAAAATAAAACAAAAGATATTATAATGCCTCTATATCGTTCCCTTGTGAGACCGCACCTTGAATATTGTGTGCAATTCTGGTCGCCGTATCTTAAAAAGGATATAGCGTATTTAGAAAAGGTTCAGAGAAGAGCCACCAAAATGGTAAAGGGGATGGAAGGATACTCCTATGAAGAAAGGCTAAAAAGGTTAGGGCTGGAAAAGAGACGGCTGAGGAGAGATATAATAGAAGTCTATAAATTAATGAATGGAGTGGAACAGGTAAATGTAGATCGATTGTTTATGTTATCAAAATATAGAAAGACTAGGGGACATGCAATGAAGCTACAGGGTAAACTATTTAAGACTAATAAAAGAAAATATTTTCTCACTCAACATGTAATCAAACTCTGGAATTTGTTACCGGAGGATGTAGTAAAGGCTGTTAGTGTAGCTGGGTTTAAAAAAGGTTTGGACAAGTTCCTGGAGGAAAGGTCCATAAACCATTATTAAGAAGGGACCCAGGATATCAATGCTTGACCCAGTACAAGCATTGTGGAACCTGTGTCTTTTGGGCAACTGCTAGGTACGTATGACCTAGATTGGCCACTGTTGGAAATAGGATACTGGGCTTGATGGACCTTGGTCTGACCCAGTATGGCATATCTTACGTTCTTATGTTCTAAACTGCAGTAATGTTACAGACCGCACGTTAGGTAACGTTACCGTGCATTAGGTAACGTTACTGCGCATTGGATAACGTTACCACGCATTAGGTAACGTTACTGTGCATTGGGTAAAGTTACTGCACATTAGGTAACGTTACTGCGCATTGGGTAATGTTACCACACATTAGGTAATGTTACTGCGTGTTGGGTAACGTTACCACGCAGTAACGTTACCCAATGCATGGAAGCGTTCCGCGGCATGGTACGCACCGCAGAGAGTGGAGAGAGGGTGTAGAGCAGGGTTCAATGGGCGGGGAATGGGCGGGGAGGAGCTCCCTGCACACTAACGTGCTATACTGAAGGGCTGAATCCTACCGCGAATGAAAACCTGCCGTTAAATGCACATTTGCAGGAGAGAGAAACCATTTCAGTGTCAGGGAGCACAAGAAACGTGAAAGTAGTGCTCCATTTGCAGCAACAGCATAGTGGCCAAGTATGAAAGGCCACTATGGCGATGGTGTAAATGGGGCATAGAGAGCTGCAGGTGGCACATGTAGTGGGGGCATCCGGAGCATAGGGATGACTAGGCTGTCGCCCAGGTGGCACATAGGAACACAGAAACTGGAAGTCAGCAAGACAGCATCTGACAAAGGCCAAACACAATATACAAATACCTTGCCCACCCTAGCCAATAGTTGCTAGGGTGGAGACAGGACATTCCCGCAGCCATCCCTCCCCCATGTTGTGATGGGGTGTGTGTGGATGTCCATATATGCCTCGCCATCCCAGACCCTGCACCCTAGGTAGATTGTGTACTTCTGTGACCCATTTTAAGTTACATGCATTGGATTTACAGTCTCGTCTCTTGGATAGAGGTTATCCAAAAGCGGTGGTATCTAGAGCCTACCGTAGGGCGTTATTTTCACATCGGGAGTGGTGTTTGGATTGTCAACAACCATCTCTACGGATACTGACATGATCACCGGGGTCTTGCCATATATGTCCAACTCTTCTCAAGTGGTGGGCATATTGAAGAAATATTGGCCTTTATTATCCTTACACTCTAGTCTTAACAAACCTCTACGGATTGCTTACTCTAGGGGACCAAACCTTAGGGACAAACTGGTTTCGTCTGTTACACCATCTGATCGTCCAGATCGACCTCAATGGCGTTCTGGCACACATCAACCTTGTACTACTTGTCAGTTCTGTAACACCACATTGGCGGGATCTACTTGGACTGACTTACACTCCGATAAAGTTTTTTATCGCAGATGGCACACCTCATGCAATTCTACATTTGTTGTATATTTAATTGAGTGTCCTTGCCCCATGAGGTATGTGGGCAGCACTATTCGGAAAGTTAAGGTTCGTCTAACGGAGCATGCTTGTCATCTTCACCAGAAGTCGTTAACTGCACCGATGGTCCAACATTGTTTACAACAAAACCATGTTTTTCATCAGTTGAAATGGACTGTGATCGATCATGTGCCTGAGGACCCTCGCCGGGGGGACCGACTTTCTAAGTTGCGAAAGCTTGAACAGCGATGGATATTTGTGTTACAATCAGTGGCCCCTGCTGGACTTAACAGTGATATCGATTGGCTGGGAGCGGTCTGACGTTTACCTTTCATGACAGGGAACCCCTTTTTCCTGTGGGGATTCCCTTTTCGTGACTGGTGAATTTATTGATAGGCGTTTGGAATAGCCAATCCTGAATCAGTATCCTCAATTTCATCAGCCAGCATTTCGGCGTTTTTTGCCAGTTGAGAGGTGGCTTGGAAAGTTTTGTACAAGTGGATCTGAGAGCGCTTGATACAGGGGTTTTCCCCGCCGAAACGTGCACGTCGCGCATGGTTTTTCAGATAAGTGCCGTTTCTACTAACTTGGATTTGGTTTTCTGAGAAGTTTTATTTTGAATAACCTATTGGTTTGAATAAAAGGGATATGTATTGTGTATTGGGGCACG
This sequence comes from Ichthyophis bannanicus, assembly GCA_033557465.1. Classification (NCBI taxonomy): domain Eukaryota; kingdom Metazoa; phylum Chordata; class Amphibia; order Gymnophiona; family Ichthyophiidae; genus Ichthyophis; species Ichthyophis bannanicus. Next base: position 1,604,526,654 of record CM066031.1, read on the forward strand.
GTTTTGCAATGCCTGCCCTGCACGATTTATGTCCGACAAAAAAATTATAAGTTTGTTGAGGGATTCACGGGATCTGTTTCTTTATTACAGAAGCAGAGGGTCACAGGTTCAAGTCCCAGCTGTGGATCCTACAGAGCATCTCCCCACATTTTACCATACAATGCAGATAAAATATCAACATGTGCAAACCCCAAAGCAGCGTTGAACATGGGTCAAAACACCCACTCACACAGGCTCCACTATCCAAAGCTTCATGGAGAGTCAGGCTGTTGGCCCCAGCACGGAGCTGCAGTTATCAGCAGAACACTACTACTACCCCCTGCATAGTTTAGCAATGTCGGCACTGTGATTAGGACCAGTGTGGCGAGCATGATTGCCAACTACCCCTATCATTGCACAATGCTGCAATAGGAGTGTGTGTATGTCTATCAATTGTTTTGTGGCTGCCCACACCACTCTTGGCCCACAATGTCCCACTGTTACCAGCGTTAGCTTGCAAATGTGCATAATGAGGAGCAAGGTATTATGGGTATGGCCAGGACAGGGTGGATTGGCAGGATGCATCTGCACAGGATGTAGGGCAATGGCTGGGACACTGTAGTGCCAGACCACCACCTGCATGGACAGGGTAGCCACAGCATTACATGCTGTGAGGTCTCTCTCACCCTGACCGAGCAGTGACCATGGCATGTCTATGCCCCCACTTAGTGCTCAATGCTATCTGTCTTTTGTTATGCCTGTGTATTCCAGGTTTTGGGTCCCCATCATTGAGATACCTGATTGGTGTCTGTGCTGTACAGCTTGTCTCTGGGTGCATAGGGTTCCTCTTGTGAGCATGCACTATGGACTGGCTGGTGAAATGTCTTCAGTTAGTCTGTGCATGGTTGGAACACCTTATAGGGTACTGCAGGTACAGTCTGCCTGTGCTGTCTGCTGGTGAATGGCAGATCTAACCCCGACATTACTGCTTGTTTGCCCCAGTCACAGGTATGGCTCTGGCCCACCAGCCCTGGGGGGCTGTCTTCTGTCAGAAGGACTGCGGTTGCATGTCCTACAGCCAGGGCTCAGGCACCTTCTCCACTCCCTCATCTACAAAATGGGTGATTGTGGGTCCTTTGGGGTATACAGTGTATACCACTTTGACCCATAGAGACAGTGCTATGTCTACCTCATGTGAGTCTAGACGCCCCTCTGCCCTGATAACAGGTGTCCATGGCAGCCAGACCTTAACACTGGGTATGCACTAATCTGGGTGGTGTCTGGCCCCACAGGGTCACATGTGACCACAGAACACAGAAATACTTTCAGTTGCACTGCTAGGAACACCTGGCATACACTAGCAGTGCTGGGGATATGCAGCAGGACCTATCTCTAGCACCACATGTACTGCGGACCTAGCGCTGGATGCCCATCCTAACCCTCAGGGTGAACACAGAACCTGCACAATGGCATGGTCTGTAGCTACCCTGTGCCAGTATCGTGCACTGTCAGTCCTTCTTACCACGCTGCAGTACCGGAGAGGTGCAGACCCCATCTGGTTATCAGCTGTAGACCACTGTTCTGCATGTGCATTGCACCATGGGTGCTGGTGGGGTTACCCTATCCTGGCACATGGAGCAGATGGTTTGTGTGGTGACCTGCATTCCTTCTGTACCCAGCCATTTCTATGCAACAAGCCATAGAGGTATAGTCTACTGGTTAGTACAATGACGTTCTAAACAGTGGTCATGGGTTTGATTCCTTGTTGTTCCCTCTCTTCATGCCTGTCTAACTCAGGTATTTTGCATGCCTGTAACAGTCATATCTTTGCAGATCCATGCTGCCAGCCCATATTACCCTCACCACTGTTACCCAGAATCCTTCAGTCTATCTTTCTGAGTCTGTCAGCTGTGTAGAGTCCTGTCTTCCTGTGCAGGCTGCCACCAAATGTCCTGTGCTGGTACCCTTTCCTGCATTGCGCCTCTTCATGCTTGCCTCGCCTGTGCCTAATCTGCATTGCACCACCACTCCTCTGACCACCCATCATTGTAACTATCCTGCCACCTCCGCCTCCACTGAGGGATACGTATTCCCATCACCTGCCACCAACTGTCTTTCCAATACTTCACATTGCCGACACCCTGTGCTGTGGTACAGTTGCCCCCACTATGTTTGTCAACAGTACTGGCAGCCACATGGGATGCTCACAGATATGGCAGGTCCAGCAGCTCCCAGCTCTCCCTCCTTCACTCACCTGTTCATTGCCGTTCCTCAGTGCTCTATCTAGTGTTAGGGCTACATCTGTCACTATGCCTCACAGATCATGCATGTCATCCTGAAGCACCTTGCAGCCCTTAGGGCACACTAACCTAGGGCACCATAACCTTGTTTGGCCACCTTAACCTATGGTTCCATAGCCCAGGGTGCCTTCTACGGTGCCTTGTCCAGGGGTGCCTAATACGGCCTTGGCCTAAGGAGCCCTATAGGGCGCCTTCCAAGGCGCCTTGTGAGGCACCTTACAAGGCACCTTATAAGGCACCTTATAGGGCACCTAACAGGGCACCTTATAAGGCACCTTACAAGGTGCCTTATAAGGCGCCTTACAAGGCACCTTCTAAGGTGCCTCATAGGTAAGGTGCCTTATAGGGCTCCTTGTAACGTGCGTTAGCTGATACGGCTTGCCGTGATGATGCACCACCCATGCCTTTATGTGGGCATCTGTACCAGTACCGCAGAACCTAACGCAGTTGACATTACCGCAGTTTAGTAAACATACCCCTAAGTCTCTGTCTGAAGAGTGGGGGTTGCTGAATACCATAGGCTTAGCCCATACGGCTTCTGGCGTGGCTTCTTACTACTATAAATTAGTTGTCCAGAACCACACCCCACAGCTCATTGTTGTTCAACGAATTTGGGAACACGACACTGGGGAAGCTCCTTCTCCAGAAGCATGGGTGAATTCCTAGAGCAAGACAAACAGAATTTCCCAATCTGCCTTTGTTTCACAAGCTTTATACTTCTTTACATACAGAGCTCACTTTACTCCGGTAAAGGTGGCTAAGTGGGATAAGGCAGCTGGGAATGGGTGTTGGTCTTGTCAGAATGATGTTGGCACTTTGAGACATGTGGTATGACTGCCCTAACATTCAGTCTTATTGGGTTTCGATTTGGAACCGTATCGAAGAGGTGTTGGGATTCAGGGCCACTCTCTCCTGGTCTGTGGTCGTTTTTCGGTCAGCAAATGGCATCTCGTCTTTACAGAGGGATTGTAATTTTTTATTTGATTTTATGATGGGAGTGGCCCTGCATCTTGTTATTTCTAACAAGAAACATACTGCAGAGCTTAGTTGGCATGAATGGTGGAATCGCTTGTGTTTATGCTGCAAATATGAACAAATGCCACGTTATGGTGTAACCCTTATGCCTTCCACTTTTCTCAAATGGAAACCCCTATATAACTACATCTCCAAAGCCAGGTATGATGTAAACTAAGGGGCCATAAGTCAAACCATTTTGTTTCCTATCTAGTGGAGGGCTACTTGATGTGTCATAGCCCTTGCAGGCCTCTATTGGCCTTTTGTTTCTCTTATATATTGCCTTTTGAAGATCGCACGGGATTAGGAGGGTCATGGTTGGGGAAGGCTGTTCAAAGCCTTTTGTGCTCTTATGTTAAAGAGAAATGTCATTTTAATTGCATTTTTGGTTTTGTTGTATCTGTTTGAAAATATAAATAAAGAAGTTAAAAAATAAAATAATGGAGCATGGCTGAATGAGAGGAAGTTCTGTTCAGCGATGAAAGCACTTTCTGCATTCTGAGTGACCAGGGCAAAACCTAAGTGAGGAGGTTTCTTCATGAAGAGTACAAACCAGAGGGCTTGAATATCTCTGTGAAGTATCCAACCAAGGTCATGATCTGGGGATGCATGGCAGCCAATGGTGCTGGAAGATTCCATATCATTGATGGCATGGTGAATGCAGTGAACTACATAGGAATTCCACAGAGGTACATGCTGCCATCAGCTGAGCAACTGTTTCCTGGCAGATATTTCTTTCAGGATGACAATGCACCTTGCCACCAAGTGAAAACTGTCGCCGACTGAAAGAAAATAAATAGAGTTCAGACCATTGACTGGCCAACTCAATCACCCGATCTCAGCCCAATTGAGAATCTTTAGTACAAGATATCAGTTCAGATCACCAAAAAGCAGCTGCGGACCAAGGGAGAACTGATTGAGTCACTGATTGCAGCCTGGAATCACATCATAATACGAGAACACCTCATCAAACTGGTCCACTCCATGACAGACAGATGTCATCTGGTGAGAAAGAGCAAGGGCTGGCCCATCGAGTACTAATGGCCACCAACAGCAAAAAAAACAGCCCTTTTCAGGGCTACCTAATGAAATTAAGAAGAAAGTATGAACACTGCCAACATACACGGAACAGAAAACACAACAACATTTTGGACACATATTGCATCTTTGTACGTGAGGATCGCCTGGTAACATGCCTGCCTGGTGTGAAAGTAGCGGACCTCACGCACCACCTAGATAAGGTCTTAGATAGTGCTGGGGAGGAGTCTGCTGTCTTGGTACATGTCGGTACCAATGACATAGGAAAATGTGGTAGGGAGGTTCTGGAGGCTAAATTTAGGCTTTTAGGTAGGAAGTTGAAATCCAGAACTTCCAGGGTAGCGTTCTCCGAAATGCTTCCCGTTCCACGTGCAGGACCCAAAAGGCAGGCAGAGCTCCAGAGTCTCAATGCGTGGATGAGACAATGGTGCAGAGATGAGGGGTTTGGATTTGTTAGGAACTGGGGTACATTCTGAGGAAAGGAGGGGCTCTTCCGAAGGGATGGGCTTCACCTTAGCCGGGATGGAACCAGGCTGCTGGCATTAACTTTTAAAAAGGAGATAGAGCAGCTTTTAAACTAGATAATAGGGGAAAGCCAACAGTCGCCCAAGAGCAGATGGTTCAGAAGAATGTATCCTTGAAGGATACTACCAAAAGCAGAGAGGTTCCAAAAAAGAGTAAAGTAGCCCAAATGCCCTCGAGTATAAGCAGACAGAGCTTAAAGATCCCAAATTACCCATGTCTACCAATAGTCAAATTAATATGAATAAATACAGTCTCTAAAATGCTTGTATGCAAATGCTAGAAGTCTAAAAAATAAGATGGGAGAGTTAGAATATATAGCACTAAATGAGAGTTTAGATGTGATTGGAATATCAGAGACATGGTGGAAGGAGGACAACCAGTGGGACACTGTGATACCTGGGTACAAAATATATCGTAATGATAGAGCTGATCAAATTGGTGGAGGGGTTGCGCTCTATGTTAGAGAGGGCATTGAGTCAGAAAGGATTAACGTTTTGCAGGAAACAAAATTTGCTGTAGAATCTCTATGGATTGAAATTCCATGTAATAAGGGGAAGGCGATGGCGGTGGGGGTGTACTATCGACCGCCTGGCCAGAATGAACAAATGGATGATGAAATGCTCAAAGAAATCAAGGAAGCCAACAAAAGTTACAGCGCGGTAATAATAATGGGTGATTTCAATTACCCCGGTATTGACCTGGTCAGTGTCACGTCAGTACATGCTAGGGAGATAAAGTTCTTAGATGACATAAATGACTGCTTCTTGGAGCAGCTGGTTCATGAACCAACCAGAGGGGAAGCCATATTAGACCTAGTCCTTAGTGGAACACCAGATCTAGTGCAAGAGATAAGGGTGTTGGGGCCACTTGGCAATAGTGATCATAGCATGATCGCCTTTGATTTAATTAGTGGAGGAGGGATAGTAAGGAAATCCACAGTACTACCTTTTAACTTTTGAAAGGGAGACTATGATAAAATGAGGAAAATAGTTAAGAAAAAACTAAAAGGAGCAGTTGCAAAGGTTAAAGACTTACATCAAGCTTGGTTGTTGTTGAGAAATACTATCTTGGAAGCCCAGACCAGCTGTATTCCACGCTTTAAGAAAAGTGGAAGGAAGTCCAAAAAACTGCCAGCATGGTTTAAAGGTGAGGTCAGAGAGGCTGTTGTTGCCAAGAAAGCATCTTTCAGGAAATGGAAAAAAGAGCCAAACGATGAAACCTGGAAACAGCACAAGCACTGGCAGGTCAAATGCAAGGCATTGATAAAGAAGGCAAAGAGAGAATTTGAGAAGAAGCTTGCTGCGGAAGCAAAAATGCGAAATAAAGATTTTTTTCAAGTACATTCGTAGCAAAAAACCTGTGAGAGAGTCAGTTGGACCATTAAAAGGTAGAAAGCAGAGGGTTGGGCTAAATGGCCAATTTTCCCAATGGAGAAAGGTGAATAGTGGTGTTCCCCAGGGATCTGTGTTGGGTCCGCTGCTTTTTGACATATTCATAAATGACCTGGAAAGTGGAATAACGAGTGAGGTTATCAAATTTGCAGATGACACAAAACTATTTAAAGTTGTTAAAACCCAAGAGGATTGTGGAAAATTGCAAGAGGATCTTGATAAATTGGAAGACTGTGTATCAAAATGGCAGATGAAATTTAATGTGGATAAGTGCAAAGTTATGCACCTAGGGAAGAACAACCCAAACTATGGTTACACGATGCAAGGTTCCACATTAGGAACCACCACCCAGGAAAAAGATTTAGGCGTCATTGTGGATAACATGTTAAAACCCTCGGCCCAGTGTGCAGCGGCAGCCAAGAGAGCAAATAGAATGCTAGGGGGTATGTTTACTAAACTGCGCACTTGTGCGGGGCGCACTTGAGCGCTCTAAAATGATGCATTTAAGTGCTCTTAAGTGACCCGCACGCGTGTGCGTCCCATTAACGGGCCCCGCACACGTGCGACGAAAACGCGCACGTTTGCGGTGCGCTGATGTGCGATAGAGGCGGGAAAAGGCTAACAGAGGGCGGAGGAAGGCCCCCGAGGGGCGGTGAGACGGGGTCAATGGGTGGAGAGTGGGAGGGGAGAGGCTCCCCGCACAGGAGCGGGGCCGAATTTACATGTAAAAACTACCGGGAGTGAAACACTCGCGGTAGAGCGCATTTAAAGGGAAGAGAAACCATTTACGTCAGCAATGTACAGCAAAAGCGGGGAAACCTATAAAACGTGAGCAGTGTGATACATGTGCACAGAAGTAAATCGCAAATATAAATTGAAAATGACCACAACAAATTCCAAATAAATTATAATCCAGCTGGGCAACAGTGCTATTAATGGGCAACAACAACAAACACTCCCAGGAAAGCCCCAAAAAATAGAAATGATGTTTGGAAGGGTCTACGCTCCGTAGACCCTTTCAAAAGCCCTGCAATGTAATGGAGCTTTCCTGGGAGTGTATTTCAGGTTGCCCATTGATATCACTGTTGCGCAGCTTGTTGTTATATCTTTCTCCCCTTTTTTGAAGGGCATATTTGAGTTTTTTGTGCACCCTTGTCCCCATACAAGGTAAACGAGCCCACAGTAAAATTGTGCAGAGCCGGGTGTCTGACTCTTACGGCCAGGTTTCCTATCTCCAGAGACTGCATTGTCTCTGTGGCCACAGTGTGGTGCAGCAGACACAGCCAGTACCTATCAGGACCAGAGAGGCACAGGTTCAAATCCCAGCTGGGGCTCCTGCCAACCCAGTCCCCATAGTTTTACCCACCACTAAACAGTGATAGTAAAGACACTCCTTTATTGCAGAGAACATAAGCATGGTTCAAGCAACCATATTTTACCCTACACCACACACAAACCATAACAATGGGCATTACCTACAGCCGAGTCCCCCAAACTCAGTCCTGGAGTGCTACAACTCACTCAGGTCATATGTTTCTCCCAGATAGGGACATGTCTGCATGTTGGCAGAAGGGTACAGGTGGTGGAGGGGGCGGTGGCTGCAAACACCCATGTTGCACATGATCGTGGTGATCTTACTCTCTTAGTCTCTCTTGACCTATCGGCGGCTTTTGATTTAATTGATCACACTCTTCTTCTCACTCGTCTTGCTGAGGTGGGTTTGCGTGGTGCTGTTCTTCTCTGGTTTCGTTCTTTTCTCACTTCTCGTTCCTTTTCTGTTACTCTGAATAATAAATCCTCTAGTTCCTTTCCTCTCACCTGTGGTGTCCCTCAAGGTTCTGTTTTGTCCCCTTTGTTGTTTAACATTTTCCTTGCCCCTCTACTTTTGGTACTACAACAATATCCTGTATCTTACTATGTCTACGCGGACGATATTATTTTACTTTTTCATACTTCTCCTCTTCTTCTGGATCTTTCTACTTTTAACGCTTGTCTTTCTCACGTGGCTCTTTGGCTTTCACAGCACTTTCTTCGTCTAAACCCGTCTAAGTCTATTGCTATGTGGGTTTCACTTTCGGGGTCATGTCCATCTGTTGCACCTATGATTGACTCTGTCCCTGTCCCTCTGGTTTCTTCCTTTCGGTATCTTGGGGTGATTCTGGATTCTTCTCTTTCTTTTCATGATCACATTTCTTCTTTGGTTCGGCGTTCTTTTGCCATTCTTCGTCGTCTTCGTGCTGTCCGGTCGTTTCTTCCCCTTGGATCCCTGGTCACTCTTGCTCTTTCCCTTGTTATTAGTCGTCTTGACTACTGTAATGTCTTTATGGCTAACCTTCCTAAGTATCAACTTAAGCGCTTACAACTTATTCAAAACACTGCTGCCCGTCTCATCACCTTCTCCCGCCATTCTGACCATATTACACCTATTCTCATTCAGCTTCACTGGTTACCCCTCTATGTTAGGTTCCATTATAAATTCTTGATCCTCATTCATCGTGCACTTCACACTCATAACCCTTTATACTTGGCCGACTTAATTCTGCTTCATACACCTTACCGCCAGCTTCGCTCTCTTCATGCAAATCGTTTGGTTCTACCGTCCCCATCTCATGCTCATTTGGAAAAAACACGCCATGCTGCCTTCTTTTTTCTCGGTCCCAGTCTATGGAATGCCCTGCCCTCATCCCTCCGTTTAGAGTCCTCATATTCACAGTTCAAATCCGCCCTCAAAACCCACCTGTTCCAGACAGTGTTCAATCTTCCTTCCTGACTCCTCCCCTCCCTTTGGATTTTCCTTCCTGTCATTATCCCTGGTTATTGGTTTTGTCTTAGTCTATTAGTCCTGTCTTTTCCCTCTGTCTGTTTGTGCTTGAGTGGTCTTGTCTCTTTTTACTGTTGTTAATTATTGTTTCTTATTTTGTATATTGTTAATTTGTAAACCGTTTTTATGGTTTTATAGTATGATTTTATTGTTTTAAACATTTATGTTTTAATATTGTACATAGTTTTTAAATTTGTGCCTTATTTATTATTACCTATTGTCTTTTGTATTGTTGTTATGCTTTTCTTTCTTTTCTATTTACTTTGGCGTTCTTTTCCGTAGTTTGCAGTGCCGCTTTTTATATTGCTTGTACACCGCTTAAATGTTTCTTTTAACGTAAGCGGTTTATCAAATATGAAATAAAGTTAAAGTTAAAGTTAAACCACAGCAGACAGTGGCCTAGGCCTGTGCAGGCTGGCACCGTCCACCACAACAGACAGGCTCTGTTGGATGTACAGTCATGGACTCCCCAGGGAACACAGCATATCTGTGGCAACACGGTGGTGCAGTGCACACAGACAGTGTGTATAGGAACAGAAGGTCACAGGTTCAAATCCCAGCTTGGGCTACTGCCAATCCAGTCCACATATTTTTCCCACAACTAAAGCGTGATAGTAAGGACAAAACTGTATAGCTAAGAACATATGCATTGGTTATACGCCTATATTTTAACACACCAATCACAGACACCATAAACAGGCGCATTACCTAGAGCAGAGTCTCCCAAATGCAGTCCTGGAGGGCCCCACACCATTCAGGTTCCATGCGGCCTCTAATAATGATGCCTGTGCTGCATAGGGACAGCATGAAAACCCAAACAGTGTTTGGAACACACCAGGACTGGAGTTGGGAAACCCTGCCATAGAGCAGCAGCCAACAGGGCCAGACATACCCACACACACCCACAGGCCCCATTGGCCAATGCCTCCTGGAGAGGCAGGACATTGGGCCCTGCCTGTATCTCCCAATACTAGCAGTTGCATACCTCTGCAATGCCACCCTACACCTGGGTATACGGTACACAGCTATCAAACGTTTGCTATGATAACTGGCAGATCTCCAGTCCTACGTAAAGCACAGTTTGTTCATGGAGCTCCACCATAACAATCATTCAGATGTCTGCGGTGTGTGTTGTAGGTCTGGTCTCTGACAGTATTTACCACCCTGGAATGTGACCCCTAACAGTAATGAGTACCATATCCATGCATGTACTGTGTCCAGGACTGGTGTGGTGGGTATGGCTGCTGAAACCCTCTATAGTAGCACAATGCTGGCATAGGTGTGGGGGTGGATGTCTGTCTATCCAGTGTGTGGTGGCTGCAAACACCTTCCACAGCCCACACTGCCAGCAATGTTGCCAGTATTGGGCTGCCAATGTGCATAATGAGGAGCAAGGTACCATGGGTGTAGGCCGGACAGGGTGGCCTTGCCAGGGTACATCTGCACAGGGCATAGGGCACTGACTGGGACATTGTGGTGCCCGGCCACCACCTACACAGAGAGGGTGACCTCAGTATGTCCTGCTGAGAGATCACTCTCACCCTGACTGTGCAGTGACCACAGTATGGCTAGGCAACCCCATAATGCTATATAGTATTTCTCTCATGTGATATATATGGGTGTCCTTTTGGGGCCCAGTCACTGATATATCTGTGTGCTGTGTATGTTGCCATCCCAGTTCTGGGTGCATGTATCTTCACTGGGAACATGCAGTATGGACTAACTAGCAGACTGTAGCTGGTATGTGTCCTGATGGAGCAGCTTGCAGGGTGCAGCAGCTGATGGCTTACTGCAGGAGAATATCAGATAGTGGTGGGGTGCAGCTTACCATATCCTGGTCTAATGTCTGTCTGCTATTGTGTTATGGATGTGTATAGAGCTTGATTGCCCTGTGGGGTGTTTGTTCCTCAGCAGGACTGGGGTCTATGTTCTCCTCTACTGCCACCTTTTTGCAAGAAGGTATAAGGTGGACCTATTGATGGGAGACCATGTTTGCCACCCTTGGCCCTGGGGGGGTGGTGCAGGTGCAGGTGCATATCCCACCTGGGGGGGTCCATGGGGGCTACACCTGACTGAGACAGTGTTTGTGCAGACACTACCTATCTTACACATTAACACTACATTGGACCTCCCTCAGCCATGGAAGGTGTTGTGGACCTGGTCCTAGGCGCCTCATCGCACACTCAGAGTGAGCTCAGTAAACACACAATGTGACGGTGTGTAGGTACTCTGTGCCAGTAAAACACCCGGTCAGTACCTCCTACCAGGGCGAGGTGCTGTGGGGGTGCACCATGTCACTTCCCCCTACCAGGCCGAGGTGCTGTGGGGGTGCATTCCCCATTTTGTGTTCATCTGTGGACAGCTGATTTGCATGTGCAGTGCATCATGGGTACTGGTGAGCTAACCCTATCCTGGTGAGCACAGTAGACTGTCTGTGCGGTGACGTGCAGGCTCTTTGCAGCCAACCAGGGGCTTGCTATGAGCTGTAGCGCAATGGTTACTTCACTGCCTGTGCAGCCAGAGATCATGGGTTCAAATCCACAGTGGGGTTATGTGCTAGGGTTTTCCACAGCATTATTTTTCGTAGTGTACTGTACCCATAGGGTGCCTCTGAGGGCGCTCCATAGGGCACCCTATAGAGCACCTTATGGTTCCCGTCTATATAAGGTGCACTATACATTATCCTGTGACACAACTTATAGGGTGCCCTATAGGGGACATATTAGGGTGCCGTGGCGGACAGTGCACTCTATAATGTGCCCTATGGAGTGCCTTATAGGGTGCCTTATACGGCACCTTCACTTATGGCACGTGAGGGCGTGTTTGCTGGCAGCAATTAATCAAATAAACATAAGGTGCTGCAGGAAAAAATATGTACATTGCAAAGCTGATGCCACAGCCAGCCTTACGTAATAGGCACCCTGGGGAGCAAACTCATGACCCCTGTATCAGCAGTCAGTGCCTTAACCATTGTGCTCCACTGCTGCTCCTCCTTGCATGTCAGTGCACCTACTAATGCTTTTCATTCCTTAAACTGCACAGTGCTGCCATCATAAACAGTGCTCTGACCTTGCGGGACCTCATACGGCACCCTCTAAAGCGCCCTATAAGCTACATTCTAGGGTGCCTTGGCGGACAGTGCACTTTGAAATGTGCCTTATGGGGCGCCTCATGTTAACATGCTTTGAGGGTGCGTTTGCTAGTAAAGATAATTAAATAAAAATAACATGCCACCTAAAGCACTCATGCCCATAATACACAATGCCTCAGTCAGCCTTGTTCATTGGACACTGTGGGGAATTGAACCCTCTGATCCCTGCACCATTGGCAGATGCCTTAACCATTGTGCTGTGGCTCTGCTCTTCTGTGTGCTCAGCAGCGCGCCGCCTTATGCCACCCCATATTGTGATGTCTCCTAAAACAACACGCCGCCTTATGCCCATTAGTACGCCGCCTCATGCCGCCCAGTATTCGACTGCCTCCAAAACATTAGTGTGCTGCCTTATGCTGCCCATTATTTCAATGTCACCTAGATTATCGCATCAGCCAGCCATCTTTATTGGGCTCTGTGGGGTATTGAACAGCTGATTCCTGTACTATTGGTAGGTGCCTTAACCATTGTGCTGTGGCTCTGCTTTCTTGTCTGCTCAGCAGCGTACCACATATGCCTCCCGCGCAGCACCTTAGCGCATATGCGAATCACGGATTTCCTTCTTCAGCGCGAAACGCCCACTCCTTATATGGCACCCGCACTCTACCGCGGCCACGCACAATTTCGGAGTTTAGTAAACATACCCCTAGGTATCATAAGGAAAGGAATGGAAAATAAAACAAAAGATATTATAATGCCTCTATACCGTTCCATGGTGAACCGCACCTTGAATATTGTGTGCAATTCTGGTCGCCGTTTCTTAAAAAGAATATAGCGTTATTAGAAAAGGTTCAGAGAAGAGCCACCAAAATGGTAAAGGGGATGGAAGGATACTCCTATGAAGAAAGGCTAAAAAGGTTAGGGCTCTTTAACCTGGAAAAGAGACGGCTGAGGGGAGATATGATAGAAGCCTATAAATTAATGAATGGAGTGGAACGGGTAAACGTAGATCGACTGTTTACGTTATCAGAATATAGAAAGACTAGGGGACATGCAATGAAGCTACAGGGTAAACTATTTAAGACTAATAAAAGAAAATATTTTTTCACTCAACGTGTAATCAAACTCTGGAATTTGTTACCGGAGGATGTAGTAAAGGCTGTTAGTGTAACTGGGTTTAAAAAAGGTTTGGACAAGTTCCTGGAGGAAAGGTCCATAAACCATTATTAAGAAGGGACCCAGGATATCAATGTTTGACCTAGTACAAGCATTGCAGAACCTGTGTCTTTTGGGGAGACTGCTAGGTACGTGTGACCTGGATTGGCCACTGTTGGAAACAGGATGCTGGGCTTGATGGACCTTGGTCTGACCCAGTATGGCATATCTTATGTTCTTATGTTCTTATGTTCACAGCCAAATGAACATGGGTATTAAACAATCATAAAAGAATGCTCAAGTCTTGGCAAATTTGTCAGATTTGTACAAAAGACAAAAGGGAAGAAAATGGCATGCAGAAAGGGTTGTAAATTGTAACACATTTTGTCCCTGTAATCCAAACAGCTAAAAACAGCCAATTTGGTACAACCTCTGCAAGATGTTTTCACATCACTGTAGCTAAGCACCACAGCACCTCTCCAGTGTCCAGGGATCTAGTAAACATATCTTTTAAAGGTCCTCCCTGATCTCCTTCAGTATCCTGGGATGTATCTGATCCAGTCCGATGTCCTTGTCAGTTTTGTAAACTGTTCACAGACATCATCTTTTGTGAATGGCGTTACATCAGTTCTGTTTCCTTTGTTGCCTTTGTCAGCCATGCATAGCTGTTCTCCAGGATTTTCTCTTATGAACATGGAACAGAAGTATTTGTTTAGAAATTCCACTTTTCCCTTATCACTTTCCATAAATCTGTCATTAGCACCTTTGAGTCTTGCAATTCCACCTCTCGTCTTTGTCCTTTCCCCAATATACCTGAAAAAGATCTTCTCTTCACATCTGTAGCTATTCTTTCTTCCATGTGTGCTTTTGCCATCCTAATTTCTCTTTTTGCCTCTTTCAGCTTAATCTGTTATTCTATTCTATGTTCCTCTTTTTGTGATTCTCTGAAAATTGTGAACGCTGCCATTTTTGCCTCTATTTTTGCAGCCACTTTTTTGGAGATCCATATTGGTTTTCTTTCCCTCTTGCTTTTATGTACTTACATATAGATCTGTTGCCATTGTTAAGGCCTCTTTCAGTTTAGCCCCCACTGCCATTCCACTTCCCTTATCTCCTCTCACCCTGCCAGCTTCTCCTTCAGGTGTTTTCCCATTTTACTAAAGTCAGCATTTTTGAAATCCAGGACTTTGGGTTTGCTACAATTGGACTCTGCCTTGGCTTTTACCTCACAACACACCATGTGGTGATCACTGCTCAAGTGGACACCCACCCAGATATTAGGCATATTGTTTCTGTTAGTGAGCACCAGATCCAGCATTGACCCTTCCCTGGTGGGCTCCTTCACCAGTTGCCTGAACAGCGTCTCTTGTAGGGCATCCATGATCTTCCTACTTCTTTCCATATTCGTAGATGGGATACTCCAATCCACATCTGGCAGATTAAAGTCCCCTATTATCACCACCTTTGCAATATCATTGATCAAGTCTCTGTCCATTTCCTCCATTTGTGTTGGAGGTCTGTAGACTACACTAGCATGGATGGTAGCACCATCTCCTCTTTCCAAACTAATCCACAGTGCTTCTTCTTTTCTCCACATCTCCTGCATTTCAATTGCTTTCATACCGTTTCTGATAGAAAGGGCTCCTCCTCCTCCTTTCCTGCCCTCTCTATCCTTTCTAAATAGATTATATCCTAAATAGATGATATTGTATCATTACCCTGCAGTATTGAGATACTTCATGGTAATGAACCTGGTGGCAAACTTCCCTGGTGGTAAACCAATGCACAAACATGCTGTTTACTAGGATTTAATAAATAAGCCCCTTCTGTCCTTTGATCTGATTTTCTGAATTCTCTAGTTTCTTTCATACTACTTTTTAATTCTGAACCAGAGAGTAAGCCATTGCTTGCAGGATCTCCACTTTATGCTCCAGTGTGGTTAGTTTTTCTCCATGAGCAGCCACTGTTATACCCTACTGGATGTTCTTTGTTTGACAGGTAGATAGTTCCAATACATTCCAGGAGAATTTAAATAAAGATCTTCTGAAAATGATCAAAGCAAACTTTATGGAGTCTAATGTGATAACAGGTAGCCTTAGCAAAGCACTCTTTTACTCCTGGGTTGGCTGCATGGTAGATTTTCATTGCTGAGTTGATCCATCACCTATGACTTTCTTACTGCACTTACCACCATCACCTGCTCTACTCCTCTGTTGGAGATTCAAGTTGTCAAGAGCCATGCTCTTGATCCAGCTTAAGCATCACAGATTGTGCAGTAAATTAGGAGGCACTGTTGTTCTTTCACCAGCCTAACACGAGACAGAATCTTCAATACCATATTCACCAGGGTCACTACAAGTGTGAGTAGAGGCATGGGGAACTTCTCTTGCAATTCATTTTGGGCGGTGGGAGGAGGAAAGCAATTTTAACTTGATTATTTTACCTGGGCAATGATTTAGTTATCCAGGTAAAATCATCCATTGAAAATTGTCGTCTTAGGGGTATGTTTATGGAGTGGAGGAGTGGCCTAGTGGTTGGGGCAAGGTACTTCAGGCTGGAAGGTCGGGGGTTCAAATCCCACTAGAGGACAGCAACCTTGGGCCGGAAGGACTGGGGTTTCTAGTCCCACAGGTGCTCCTTGTGGTCTTGGGCAAGCCACCTAACCCTCCATAGCCCATACTCCCTGTAAAATAGTTATCTGCAAGTTATAATGCCCTGTTCAATGTAATTTCAGTTTGTTCAATGTAAACTGCACTGATGCAGAATAGCGTGGTACATAAGAGAATGTAATAATAATAATATGTTTACTAAACTGTGGTAAAGTTACCAGCGGTAAGTGCAGTGTTAATGTAACTGAAGCCATATAAGGCAGTGGGCAGGCAGGGGGTGTTCTGCCGTAAAGGGAGCAATGGGCTGTTAATGTGCGTTAAAGGGCACCTTGGCTGTATAACGCACGTTAATGGGATATTGCACTTTAAGGGGAATAACAGGGCACGTTAAGGCTGACAAGGCACCCTAAGGGCTTTAAGGTACCCTAACATAAGGTGCCTTAAGGTCTGTAAGGTGCCTTAAGTTAGGGTGCCTTAAAGCCCCTAGGGCGCCTTGAGTTAAGGTGCCTTATCCTAAGGTGCCCTAAGGGCTTCAAGGTGCCTTAGGTTAAGGCACCTTATAAGGCACCTTAGGTTAAGGTATCCTAAGGCTGTTAAGGTTCCTAAGTTAAGGTGCCCTAAGAGCTGTAAGGTGCTTCAAGTTGACAAGCATGAACTGTAAGGCATACAAACAGATGTAACCCTAACACTGGATATAGCACCAAGGAAAGGCAATGAACAAGTGATGGAAGGAAGGAGAGGTGGGAGTTGATGGACTGTCATATCTGCGGGCATCCAATGTGGCAGCTGGTAAAGTGGACAAACATGTTGGAGGCAGCTGTACCGATGCACAGGGTGTTGGCAATGTAAAGTGCTGCAATGAAAGTGAGTGGCAGAGGATGGGAATTTGTGTCCCCCAGTGGAGGCAGAGGTGGCAGAATATTTGCTATGATAGGAGGACAGAGGAGTAGTGGTGCCATGCAGATCAGGCAAAGGCGAGACAAGTATGAAGAGCCGCAATGCTGAAAAGGGTACCAGTGCAGGACATAGGGTAGCAGCCTGCACAAGAAGACAGGCAGACAGATGGGCTGAAGTATGGTTGGCAACTGAGGTGAGGGTGTTATGAGTTGGCAGCACAGATCTGCAGAGATGTGACTGTTACAGGCATGAAAATGATTTGAGTAGGACAGGCATAAAGAAATGAGAACAAGGAGAAATTGAACTCATGACCCCCTGTTTAGGGAGTCACTGTACTAACCAGTAGACTACGCCTCCATGGTTCTTAGCACAGCAGTGGCTGGATACAGAAAGACTGTAGGTCACCGCACTAAATGTCAGCTGTGTGTGCCAGGATAGGGTTAACCCACCAGTACCCATGATACAAATGCACATGCAGAGCAGCAGTCTACAGCTGATCACCAAATGGAGGATACACCTCTCTAGCTCCTCAGCTTGGTTTGAAGAACTGACAGTGTGTGAAACTGGCACAGAGCAGCTACAGACCATGCCACTGTGCAGGTTCTGTGTTCACCCTGAGGGTTAGGATGGGCGCCCAGCATCAGGTCCGCAGTACCTGTGGTGCTAGAGATGGGCTTTGCTGCAGATCCTCATTACTGCCTGTGTGTGGCAAGTGTTCCCTAGTGTTACCCTGTGTCTGTCAGTATGCCTCAGTCACATTTACTCCTTGTAGACTGGGATCCACCCAGAAAAGTGTTGTAACGTGGCTACCATAACCATCTCTCATCAGGGCAGACGGGGTGTCAAGACTCACATGAGGTACATGTAGCAGTGCCTAGTATACCATCCTCTCCAGGGTCAAAGTGGTTAAAAATATATGTCCCTTGTCCCCAAATAAACCTTTTTGTATTTGAGGCAGTGGCAGGACATTAAGTACAGATAGGATGAATAGCAGTGCAACCAACAATCCCAGTCCCCCTGGTCGGAGACTGTCATCCAGGGGGGTTAAACCAGATATGTACCTGGTACTAGGGCACCTGCAGACCAGTAGTAATGCTGGGAGTAGGCCTGGAAATCCTCAGCTGTCACCCAATGAGATCTGACATTCACCAACCAAAGGAACAGTCAGACTGTACCTGCTGTACCCCACTAGGTGTTCCAGCCATGCACATACTAACTGTAGACAGTCTATATTGCATGTTCACAGAGGAGATATGTGCAACCCAGAAAAGGCAGTACACCAATATCACTAGAGACAAATACTATAATAGCACTATTTGGGAACATAGCCGTGCCATGGTCACTGCTCGGTCAGAGTGAGAGTGTTCTCCCAGCATGACATGCTGTGGCCACCCTGTCCATGCAGGTGGTGGTGGGGCACTATGATGTCATAGCCATTGCTCTACCTCTGATGCAGATGCATCCTGCCTAATCCACTCTGTCTGGGCCATACCCACAATACCTTGCTCCTCAGTATGCACATTTGCAGGCTAACGCTGGCAACAGTGTACATATTGTGGGCCCAGTGAGGAGTAGGAAGCCACAAAACAATAGATAGACATACACACAGCCACTCCTATTGCAGCATTGTGCAGAGATAGAGGTGGTTGGCAACCCTGCCCGCCACACTGGTCCAAATCGCAGTGCAGGCATTGCTAAGGTGTGCAGGAGCTAGTAGTAGTGCTCTGGTAATAACTGCTGCTCCGTGCCGGTGTCAGAAGCCTGCCTCTCCATGAAGCTTTGGATAGTGGAGCCTGTGTGTGGGTGTTTGTACTCCTGTTGGCCGAAGCTTTGGGGATTGCACGAAAGAATCTCACGAAAGAACCGACCAAACCAGATGACCTAGATGCCATTGCCCCACAAGACCTAGCCGACTATATGCAACTCAAATGCACACAGGCACCACTCAGGAAACCAACCAAATCGAACATACAACATACAATGGAGGAAACATGGACCACATTCCACATCCCATCAAGACAACAAATCAACTCCATCATAACCACCATAAACACAACAACCTCACCTACTGACCCTTGCCCAGTTACATGGCTCAAGCAGACAAAAGAATATCTAACACCACATCTACAAAAGATTGTTGAATCTTCACTAACTCAAGGATACCTCCCCCAGCAACTCAAGAAAGCATCCATCAGACCGATCCTGAAGAACAACCTCGACAAGAATGAACGAAACCCCTACCGACCAATATCCAGCCTCACTTTCATAACCAAGATAATCGAAAAATGTGTACAGCACCAACTACAGGACCATATAGATGCCTACGCCCCACTAGACCCCCACCAATACGGCTTCAAACAAAACCACAGAGTAGAAACACTTATTACATCTCTCCTGGACACCCTTGTAACAGGCATGGACAATATACACCAAGGCTTTGTACTATGTTTCATAGATATCGCCACCGCATTCGACTCTGTAAATCACAACACTCTGCTACAAAGACTCCGGGACATAGGAATATGCGGCACAGTCCTAGATTGGTTCTTCTCCTACCTCTCCCACCGTACACAACAAGTAAGAAACAAAACCCGACAGTCCGATCCTTCGCCCAGCACCAAGGAGTACCACAAGGCTCAGCTCTCTCGGTGCTGCTATTCAATATCTACATACAGCCGATTTGTAGCATCATAAAACAATTCAACATCAATTATGGAATATACACAGATGACATCATGATATTCACCCCCATAAACATCAAACACCCGGACTACTCACAGATCACAACATGCTTGGAATCAATGTCAGAATGGCTCAAAAGTCAAAGCCTTTACATTAACTATAAAAAATCTGAACTGATACACATTACCAGAAGCACGATATTCTCACCACCAGAGTCAATAAAAATCTTCAATCACACTATAAGCAATAAAAGAGAAGTCAAATACCTTTGACCAACAACTCAGCTTCCAGCCACACATCAAAAAGACAACCAGATCAGCCTACCACAAACTCAGAATGCTACGCAACCTCAAACCACTGCTCACTGACAACGACTTCCAAACTGTCTGCCAGGCCATAATAATGCCTATATTAGATTTCTGCAACGCAGTCTACCATGGACTCCCAAAGAAAAAAGACCCTCCCCTTACAGCTGGTACAAAACACTGCAGCCAGAATCATCACTGGAACAGCAAAATACAAACACATAACACTCACGTTCCGTCAGCTGCACTGGCTCCCTATGACTGTACGCACCAAATACAAAAACATAATAACAATCTTTAAAACACTAAACAACCTCTCACCAACAACTCTGCAACCACTGATCAAGAAAACACTGCCTACGAGAACAAGGAGAGGAACAGATAACAACATCCTGGAGACCCCGCTAAACTTCAGGAAAACAAATCAATCCACCTGCAACAGAGCCTTCTCCCTCTTTGCACCCAAGCTGTGGAATGATCTCCCCACATTAACACATGAGATCAAAGACCTAACGGACTTTAGGAAGGCAATAAAAACCCTTCTGTTCTTGGAATACTTTGGAACTACCCTGGAGGATAATTAGCCCGTTTTGGACAGCTTGCATATTCTTTCTCTGTTCTGGATGATTTGTTAGATTTGTTACACTCAAACAACTATGAAATACCGACAATAATAAAAAATAGTAAAACTTTGCAGAAAATAGAAGTTTCATATAGTGTATGTTTTTCATACACTGGTCCAATATAGTCCATCTTCAAAAAAGATAGGATTCAGTTCCAATATTCATTGACATAAACATACTGTATGATGCTATTGAAACTGCAGTTTTCATTTAAAACACTTTATTATGATATAATATAATTTGTCAACAGTCCATTCAGAATATGATACACGTGAAAACACTTCTGATGCAGTGCGTCGATATTGCACCATTGAAACACCTAGAACAGAATGCTTGACAGCAATTAGTTTCGACAACATATTAGCCCAGCGTATGAAAAACATACAAGGCCGATATATGCACCAATAACTCTGACACTAAGGGGCATGTTTACTAAACATTCCTAACGTGCGGGGCCGCGCTAGTGAGCGTGTGCCATATAAGGAGTGGGCGGTTCAGGCAGAAAATAGAAAATAAACGGTAGTAAGCACCCGGACGTGTGTGCGTCGCGCTAATGTGCGGGGGTCGACATTACCGCGTGGAAAGGCAAAGTGGCGCGCTGCTGAGTATACAAAACAACAGAGCCGTGGTACAACGGTGAAGACACTGACCAATGGTGCAGGGGCCATGGGTTCAATCCCCCAGTGTGCACAACGACAAAGGTCAGCTGAGGCAGTAACTGTAATGATTAACATTGTTTTAGGAGGCAAATTAATTTGGAACGGCATAAGGCGGCGCACAGTGCTTTTTGGGCGGCATAAGGCGGCGCACAGTTATTTCTGGGCAGCAGAAGGCGGCGCAATGGTCCCCTTGGGCGGCAGAAGGCGGCGCGCTGATAGGCACAAGGCGGCGCGCTGATGCACAAGCACAGGAACAGAGCCACAGCACAATGGTGAAAACACTGACCAATGGTGCAGGGATCAGGGGTTCAACTCCTCACAATGCCCAGTGAAAAATGCCTGCTGAGGCAGTATGTATTATGTTGAGGAGTGCTGTAGGAGGCTGTACAATTATATTTTGTTATCACTACTCGCAAACGCACTCTCCCAGCATGTTACCATACGGCAGCCCATAAGGCACATGTTACAGTGCACTGTTCGCCAAGGCACCCTTGAATGACCCCTATAGGGAAGCATGTATGTTGCGACACAGGATAATGTATAGTGCACCCTATAGGGATGGCAACCATAAGGTGGCCTACAGGGCGCCCTATGTAGCACCCTCAGAGGCACCGAATGGGTATAGTAAGCTGAGGGTGGTCTTGCCGGCATAGACATATGTACAGTAAATAAAAATAAAGCTGTGGACAGCCCTACCAAAGGGCCCCACTGTGGGTTTGAACCCATGACCTCTGGCTGCACAGGCAGTGATGTAACCATTGCACTACAGCTCCATAGCTGTAAGCAGGCCCCTGGCTGGCTGCAGATAGCCTACACGTCACCGCACAGACAGTCTGCTGGTGTCAACAGGATAGGGTTAGGCCACCCGTACCCATGATGCACTGCACATGCAAATTAGCTGTCCGCAGATGGACACAAGATGGGGAATGCACCCCCACAGCACCTCGGCCCTGTTGGGGGAAGTGACCGGGTGCACCCACACAGCACCTTGGCCTAGTAGGGGGCACTGACCGGGTGTTTTACTGGCACAGAGTAGCCACACACCGTTACATCGTGCGGGTACTGTGCTCACCCTGAGTGTGCAATGAGGTGGCCAGGACCAGGTCAACAACACCTGCCATGGCTGATGGAGGCCAAGCGGGCGTTCCAAAGCAGTGTTAATGTGTATGATAGCTAGTTTCTGCACAAACACCATGGATATCCCTGTCTGCCGCCATCAGGCACCCCCCCCCCCCCCCGTGGCAAACATGGTCTCCATCAAGGGATCCACACTCTACCTCCCTGCAAAGGTGGCGGTTGTGGGCAACATCAACCCCAGTCCTGCTGTGGAACACCCCCCCCCCCCCCCCCCCCCCCCCAGGCAGGCAGCTCCATACACAGCCATAACACAATAGCAGACAGACATAAGCCCAGGGTATGGTAAGCTGCACTCCACCACCAGTTATTCCCCTGCAGCAAGCCAACAGCCACTGCACCCTGCAAGCCATTATAGCAAGACATTTACCAGCTACAAACAGTCTGCTGGTTAGTCCATAGTGCATGTTCCCAATGGAGATGCATGCACCCAGAACTGGGCTGTCTGCATACACAGCAGGCAGATAGATCAGTGACTGGGCCCCAAAGAAAACCCATATCTATCACACAAGAGAACTACTATACAGCACTATGGGGGGGGCCTAGCCATGCTGTGGTCACTGCACAGTCAGGGTGAGCGTGATCCCCCAGAAGGACATGCTTTGGCCACCCTGTCTGTGTAGGTGGTGGCCGGACACTACAATATCCCAGCCAATGTCCCTGCCAGGGCCCTATGCCCAGTGCAGATGCATCCTGGCCACGTCACCCTGCCCTGGCTATACCCATGGTACCTTGCACCTCATTATGCACATTGACTGGCCAATACTGGCAACAGTGCTGGCAGTGCGGGCTGTTGAAGGGTCTTGCAGCCAACACCCACTGTATAGACAGACACACAGTTCCACACCTCTGCCATCATGGTGCTACGATTGAGGGGGTAAGTAGCCTTGCCCACCAAACCGGTCCTGAGCACGGCAAGGCATGGATATGGTACGCATTACAGCTGGTGGTCACTCCCCAGGGTGGTCAGCACCGTCAGAGGCCAGGGCTGGAGCATGCCCCGCAAACACCTAACAGATTGTTTGGATGGGGTCAACTAGCAGTATGTACGTAACGTATGGATAACTGCCTGCCTGTGCTCCTAGCAAACGTCTCCGAGCTGTGTACCGTATACCTCAGGTGTAGGGTGCCAGTGGTAAGTTATGCAAGTGCTCGTTGTGGGTGCTGCATGCACGGTCCAATGTTCTGCCTTTCCAGGAGACATTGGCCAATGGGGCCTGTGGGTGTGGGTGTGTCTGCCCTTGATGGCTGCTGCTTTACGGCACAGATTCCCAACTCCAGTCCAGGTTTGCATCACACTGTTCGGGTTTTCCTGCTATCCCTCATGAATATGCATGGGCTACATCTACATGCCATGGGGGTGGTGCATAGATATACAGCACAGGCATTTGTATGAGTGTCAGCATGGAACCTGACTGGTGTGTGGCCCACCAGGACTGCATTTGGGTGATTCTGCTCTAGGTACTGCCCCTGTTCATGGTGTCTGTGCTCAGTGGGGTAAAAGATAGATGTCTTACCATTGCATATGTCCCCGCCATGAAAGGTGTGTCCTTACTATCAGTGTTTAGTTGTGGGAAAAATATGTGGGCAGGATTGGCAGTAGCCCCAGCTGGGCTTTGAACCTGTGACCTTCTGTTCCTGTATGCACTGTCTGTGTGCACTGCACCACTGTGTAGCCACAGATTGGTTGTATTCCCTGGACTGTCCATGACTGTGGATCCGGCAGGACCTGTCTGTTGCAGTGGACTGTGCCAGCCTGCACATGGCTAGGCCTCTGTCTTCTGTGGTTAGCAGCCACTGCCCCCTGCACCACATGTACATGTCCGCCAACATGCTGGCATGAACTTCTCTCAGAAAAAGCAGTTGACCTGATTGCAATGTGGCAGTATGGGACTGCATTTGGGGGACTTGGCTGTAGGTAATGCCCATTGTTGTGGGGTGTGTGCGGTGTTGGGTAAAATATGGGTGTTTTCCCCATGCATACAGGGGTGTCTGCGCTATCTTTATTTAGTGGTGGGTAAAATATAGGGACTGGGCTGGCAGGTGCCCCAGCTGGGTTTTGAACCTCTGCCCTCTGGTCCTAGAGGTAATAACTCTGTCCGCTGTACCACACTTTGGCCACAGAGACAGTGCAGCCCCTGGAGGCAGTAAGCCTGGCAGGATGGAGTCACAAACCCTGCTCTACGCAATTCTACTGTGGGCATATGCACCCTGTCTGGTGACAAACGTGCACATAAACCCCTGAAATGACCACGGGAACTGTGGGACAAAATATCACCACGCTGGGCAACAGTGATATTAATGGGCAACCATAGCGAACACTCCCAGGAAAGCTCCATAACGTGGAAATGGTTTTTGGAAGAGTCTCCTCTCAGTAGACCCTTCCAAACTTCATTTCTTTTTTCTGGACCTTTGCTGGGTGTGATTTCTGTATTTGCCCATCACTATAACTGTTCCCCAGCTGACTTACTATTTGTAATAGTTCTGTTGTGGTCATTTTTTATTTTTATGTTCCCTTTTGTGCTGTGCACATGTATCACACTGCTCACGTTTTGCTGGTTTCCCCGGTTTTCCTGTACATTGCTGACGGAAATGGTTTCTCTTCCCTTTAAATGCTTTCTACCGCGAGTGTTTCACTCGCGGTAGTTTTTACATGCAAATTCGGGCCCGCTACTGTGCGGGGAGCCTCTCCCCTCCCACTCTCCACCCATTGACCCCGTCCTTCCGCCCCTCCGGAGCCTTCCTCCGCCCTCCTTTCGCCGTTCCACGCCTCTATCGCACATTTGCGGGCCCGCACTTGTACGGGGCCCGTTAGTGAGCCGCGTACCTGTGCGGGGGTGACACGCACGTGTGCGGGGCATTTAAACGCGTTTATTCGCGTTTCAGTGCCGCGTTTCCGTGCGCTATTTTGCGGCGCGCACATTTGCGGCTTTTAGTAAACATCCCCCTAAGTAACTTACAGTTATCTAAACCTATTTTCTAAAGTCTACAAATACTTTTATTTGAAAAATAGTAGCTATTACAGCATTATAAGCTACTTACTAATTTTTGTGATCTTTTTATGTTGAGCCACCAGTACCGTCAAAATCAGCAAACTTCGAATACCTATTAAACTAACTACATCTCAGATAAAAAAATCTGTATATAACGCTTTTTGACATAACGATAATAGCTAAACATAGTTCCATTGAATTTATAACCATTAATTAGTAAATAATTGAGTAGTAAGTATGGAAACCTTATGTATCTAAAACATACGCTGGTACAAAACGGGTTAACAGTAATAACAAATGGACCATGAAACACAGCTAGAGTTCTTGTATATAGTTAGCAACTGACAATTGCTTGTTTTACTTCAATGTAACCATCCAAGTTGAATAACCCTGTTCAATGTAAAGCTTGTTGCTATAACTGTTCATTGTAAACCACTTTGAATGTAAATGATAAGGCGATATAGAAGACCTATTAAATAGATGTCAATGTCGTATGTGCAATGTAGGAACATGCTCTGCAAGATCCACAGCTGGGACCTGAACCTGTGACCTGCTGCTCCAAGACACACTGGCTATGTGTACTGCACCACACTGTTGCCACTGAAGCAGAGCAGTCCCTGGGGCTACCTTTGCTGTTCATCAGACAAACCTTGTTTGTTGCACTGCACACCACACACTGGAATAGGTCATGGCCTGGGTCCACTGCAGGTCGGTGCCACTGCCCCCTCTACCTCCAACACCCCCCCCCCCTGCCATGCTGACATGCCCATATACTGTCGGTGCTGGTAGTGTGCGGTCCCAGGCCATCCAATGTGCAGGTAGGCGGGTGCCTAGGGTTCAGGATCTGGGGTATGGAGGCATACATGGACATCCACACATCCCCCATCACCGCCTGCCAATGTTATGTCCCTTCCACATGGTGGTGAGATGGCTGGAGGGTGTCAGGTTGGTGATCTAGAAACTATTGGCTAGGGTGGACCTGGTAGATAGTTTGTGTTATGCCAGCAGATTGTGGACAGGCAAGGGCATGCAATGCAGGTACAGTGTGTCCAATTTGGACTACTGGGTGTATACATGTTTCAGACAATGCATGGTCACACCCCGCACTGCCTTACCAGGGGCTGTAGTAAAGGGTGTTCATTTAGCTGGGTTTACGAACAGTTTGGGCATATCCTGGGGAAGGAACGTGGACCCTTGTTAGAGTGGTTCCCAGATGTGCACTGTTTGCCCCATTATAGGCATTGTGGTTCCTGTGTGACATTTGTGGTACCTGCAGGGTACGTGTCCCCTGGATGAGACACTGTGGAACATAGACTACTAGGCAAGTTTGACCTTGGGCAGCCGCTGTCTTGCTGTTTTCCAGTTTCTGTGTTCCTATGTGCCACCTAGGCAACTGCCTAGTCTGCCCTGTGCCCCACCTGCCCCCACTTCATGTCCCACCTGCAATCCCCTTTGCCCCATTTGCGCCATCACCATAGTGCCCTTTCATACTTGGGCACTATGCTGTTGCTGCAAATGGAGCACTACTATCACTTTACTTGGGCTCTCTGTCTGTGCTCTACATTGTTGACATTGAAATGGTCTCTCTCTCCTGCAAATGTGCATTTACCGACAGGTTTTCACTGGCGGTAATGTCTCGGCGTTAATGTTCCAGCGTTAGTGTAGCAGGGGCCTTTGCCTGCCCACTCCTCAACCATTGACCCCTTCTCTCCACCCTCTGGGATAGTTACCGCTGCCGGTGACGTTACCGCACGTTAACGTTACATCAGGTAACGTTACCACACATTAACGTTACACATGCGACATTACCACCCCTTACTAAACTCCGGTAATGTTACCCGCGTTAAGTTCCCCGGTAATGTTATGGATGCCCATATAAAGGAGTGGGTGGTGCATCGGTAAAGCAAGCTGTGTCAGGTAATGCACATTACAAGGCGCGTAACGCGCATTACAGTGCGCCATGGACCCACCGCGCGTGAACACCACAGCCGATGGGAAGCAGCAGCGTGTCCGAAGGGGTTGCAATCTAAGGCGCGCTGATAGTAGAAGACGTGCTGAGGGATGTGCAGACATGGTGCCACATGAGAAACGGAGCCGTAGGTGTAAGGCCATAGACCACACGCAACTGATATCGCAGTCTGTAATGGGGATATGAGCCACAATTAACACATGCACACACACCATGAAATGGTGTGCAGTGAACCCAGCATGCAGAGGAGTAAACAATGGTAACAGATAGGGCGCCAGTGGTTGGTCTGAAGGGCCAGCTGTGTGGATGGTGTGTGTATAAGGGCAAAATGGGCAAGGAATCCATAAAGGAGTAAAAGGGAATTGAACAAGTACATTGAAGAGCCCAAACACAGCTCTCTGACACCAATACCAAACTACTGAGCCACCTGCCCAACAAAACAGCCCAAAGAAAGGGAGCATATGTAACAGCTAGAATGTGACGGATAGGCTGCATGGAGGGGACACTGCAGTGTACAGTGAAGAGAAGGAAGGGTGTGTGGAGAAGGGACAAAGCCGGAGCCATTGTATGGTAAGGAGAGCAGAACAAATGAAAAGAAAGAAAAAGGAACCTGTGGGACCCAAACCCACAACCTATGTTGGCTCGACATACGTCTGCAACCACTATCCCAAACAACCACAACAAGCACAATGCAAATATGTTCCACCAAGTGGCCATCGTGTCTGCTAGATTATCACACAGTAGTGCATCCTACGCATGTTGCGGAGAACACGCATAGCAGGGCGTCTGACACGCAGGATCATATGCCTTATGAGATATATCTAGGCGCATAGCATTTGTGGTCAGATAATGGCACGTAACAACATACCTCCCAAACAGACATGACACGTGTTATTGTGCGCGCTGCAACACATGTACACCACAATACTGCACACTACCTGTGCATTGCCCTTCACCTGCACCCCAGCCATTGTCTGACATTCACCAGCAGTAGGCACGGTCAGAATGTACCTGCTGCACCATACACAAACTAACCTCAGACACTCCGCTAGACAGTCTACCCTGCATGTTCACAGTGGAACTATGCACACCCAGACCTGGGTTGTATAGTACAGAAACCCAGCAGGTCCCATACTAAATAACCCTGGAGGAGTGGCCTAGTGGTTGGGGCAAGGTACTTCAGGCCGGAAGGTCGGGGGTTCAAATCCCACTAGAGGACAGCAACCTTAGGCCGGAAGGACTGGGGTTTCTAGTCCCACAGGTGCTCCTTGTGGTCTTGGGCAAGCCACTTAACCCTCCATAGCCCATGTTCCCTGTAAAATAATTATCTCCAAGTTATAATGCCTTGTTCAATGTAATTTCAGTTTGTTCAATATAAACCGCACTGATGCAGAATAGCGCAGTATATAAGAGAATGTAAATAATAATAATATCACTTGAAACAGATACTATGTAGCATTGTGTGGGAACCTAGCCATGCCATGGTCACTGTTTGGTCAATGTGAGAGTGCCCTAACAGCAAGATGTGCTATGGCCACCTTGTCCATGCAGGTGGTGGTTGGGCACTACAATGTTCCAGCCATTGCCCCACACCGTCTGCTGATGCATCCTGCCCACTCCGCCCTACCTGGGCCATACCCACAATACCTTGCTCCTCATTATGCACATTTGCAGGCTAACACTGGTAATAGTGGGACATTGTGGGCCCAGTGAGATGTAGGCAGCCACAAAACAATGGATAGACATACACACACACACACACTCCTATTGGAGCATTGCGCAAAGATAGGGGTGGTTGGCAGCCCTGTCTGCCACACCGGTCCTGATCACAGTGCCGACATTGCCAGACTGTGCAGTAGGTAGTAGTAGTGGTGTTCCGGTGGTGACTGCGGCTCCATGCTGGAGCCAACAGATAGACTCTGCATGGAGCTTTGGATAGTGGAGCCTGTGTGATGAGGTGTTTGTACCCTTGTTGGCTGCTGCTTTGGGGATTGCACATGTTGAGGGTGTATCTGCATTGTAGGGTAAAACATAGGGACATGCTCTGAAGGATCCACAGCTGGGACCTGAACCTGTAACCCTCTGCTCCAGGACACACTGGCTGTGTGTACTGCACCACACTGTTGTCACAAAAGCCCAGCTGTCCCTGGGGCTACCTTTACTCCTCCTCAGCCAGACCTCTTCTGTTGCACTGCACACCGCATACTGGTACAGGGCATGGCCTGGGTGCACTGAAGGCAGGTGCCTCTGCCCCCTCCTGCACCAACACATGCCCCCCTGCCATGCTGCCTGGCCATATGCTGTTGGTGCTGGTAGTGTGCAGTCCCAGGCCATCCACTGTGCAGGTAGGCGGTCGCCTAGGGAGCAGGGTCTGAGGCAGGGAGGCATACATGGACATCCACACATCCCCCCCCCATCACCGCCTACCAATACTATGTCCCTTACACATGGGGTGAGATGGCTGGGGGGATGTCAGGTCAGTGCCCTAGCGACTATTGGCTAGGGTGGACCAGGTAGATGTAGGTGGATTGTGTTTGGCCTTGGTCAGCTGCTGTCCTGCTGATTTCCAGTTTCTCCATTCCTACGTGCCACCTAGGTGACAGTCTAGTCCACCCTGTGCCCCAGCTGCCCCCACTACATGTCCCGCCTTTTAATGCCCCATTTGCACCATCGCCATAGTGGCCTTTCATACTTGGGCACTATGCTGTTGCTGCAAATGGATCACTACTATCACATTTCTTGGGCTCCCTGCCTATGTTGTACATTGCTCCTTCAAATGTGCATCTAACGACAAGTTTTCAGTCCCAGTAATGTTCAGCCCTTCAGTACCCCACGTTAGTGCTGCAGGAGCTTCTCCCCGCCCACTCCCCACCCATTGACCCCTTCTCTCCGCCCTCTCTCCGCCCTCTGCAGGATTTACCGTGGACAGTGACGTTAACGTGCGTCAGGTACCCTTAACGCACGTTAACGTTACCTAATGCGCATTAACGTAGCTGATGCTACATTAACGCGGTTTAGTAAACATACCCCTTATTTAATCCAATTAAAAGCTACCTCTTAAAATACAGTTTTTATTAACTAACCTTTTTTTCTACATCTTTGCTCTTGAAACAGAATAGAGGGATCAGCCTGCCTCAATGTGCTTTTATGCAGATCTGTCAAGTTTTCCAGTTCCAAGATGGGAATTTTAGGCCAGTCCTAAATTTTTGACAACCCTATCTTGGTGCATTATGGGACCAACAGCACTAATTTCAATGGGTAGAACCAGAGAGTAAAAATGCCGCAATACTTTGGGCTGTAAGTTCAAAACCAGTCTCCCCCCCCCTAGAATAAGATAACTTAGCAACCCTACTTATATTAAGAAAGCATATTTTTAAAAAAATCAAAGAAAATCTTCTTTTGCCTCTCATTTTCTGCTGGTTTAATCTACTTTGCTTTCAGGAATACAAATTCCATTCCAAGACAGTGGTAGAGTTTTTATATTTAGGGTTGCCAACTGGCTCCAGATGTGCCCAACAGGCTTGATCTAATCCTGGGTTTACCCCATTGCCTGCAGGGACTTGTAGTCCTGCTTTTCTTAGGGAGTGCAATAGAGAACTCAGAACTACATGTTTGGATGAAGCTTGTTGGGTGCATCTGGAGACAGACAGTTGGTAACCCTAATTACAGTGTATACCTTAGGAGAGCCATTTGGAACCAGATTTTCTGTTATCAGATCGTGACTTTTCTCCAGTTGTATTAGTACTCCAAGATAATGGAATTTACATTGAATATCACTGGTTTCACATACAAGTGGATATGCATATAGGCAATACTGATTGAGAAGAATTAATCTCTCTCCGATGTTTTACTCACTGCTGTTCTTGGTTCCTTATTTTTCATACTGCCAGTGCTCCTAGTAGAATGACCAGGTGATACAAGAGAGTACCAGAGCAAAAATATGACATTCTTCTGCTATTCTTCCTTTTGCTGAAATCTGAAAGCAAAAAGCAGCCTACTGTATATGGATACACATAAAAGTAATAAAACTCTACTGCAGATCAGACAGCAATTGAGGAGACATTTTTCTACAAGAGACATTTTTCCAGTGCTGTCTACTTATCTCACTGTCTGACAGGCTCATTTTCTTCCGTGGCTCAGAGAATTTATCTTTTCAGTTGTCCTTCACTCTACAGATCAGGTCTATGGAGATTCGATCTATCATTGCTACTGACAGTTAAGCAGCAGCAGATCCAGATATAAGAAAACAATATTTCTTGTCATTAAACATACAAGAACTTCATCTCAGCTTGCATATGAGGTGTGATCAAAAAGTATCGAGACTCGTTGTGTAGCTATATAACAATACGTCACACCATGAGACTATTAAGTATGCAGTGACCTAGTTATGTGCTCTGCATATGCAGAGTGTAGTGTGACTGCAGCACACCTGTACTTTTTAAAATCACATGATGTTTGGTATCCTGAAAAAGCAGTTTGTCAGATTTAAAATGAGTGAAAAAATTGAATAGAGAATTTGCATTAAATTCTGCCAGAAACTTGGAAATTCATGCAAAGAAACTTATGACAAGTTACAGCAAGTGTATGACGATGAATGCATGAGTCATGCTTGAGTTTATGACTAGTATAAACATATCCAAAGTGTTGACAATGACAAACGTTCTGGAAGGCCATCCATGAGTGGGAATGAAGACAAAGTTGCAGCAGTGCATGCTGCAATACTCTCAAATCATCGATTGACTATCAGGGAGCTTGCTGAGGACATGGACATCAGTTTCGGGTCAGTACAGTCCATTCTTACTGTCATTTTAGGGATGAGACATGTGTCTGCAAAATTCGTGCCGAAACTCCTTTCTCCTGATCAAAAAGAAGATTGACTGTCTGTAACCAGGATGTTGTTGGACTGTGTTAAAAATGACTCAGATTTCATCAAAAAGATTATTACTGGTGATGAAACATGGGTTTATGGTTATGACCCGGAAACTAAGGATCTGATGAAGAGGCGCAAGTTGCGGGACTGAACATCCTGGTGGGACATGCAGCTCCACAAGCCATCTGGACCATATTCCCCCTCCGGCTCTCACACATCCTGAGCAGCAAGATGGGAAGAGTATGCAGGGGGAGGGAGGGGATGGGATCTTTGTGGAGCAGGGGCGGGCTGAGCCGGCAGGACATAAAGGGCCAATTACATTGTTGGCCCTTTATGTCCTGCGGGATTATGGGGGTCGACCTGCTTAATCCCCCCTGATCCCATCCGCCAGCCCCCCCAGGGTCAGCCCAGGGTGCATGTGAGTCCCTGCCACCCAATGAGGCACTGGCTGCCCCCACTGGGCATGGACAGTGGGGAATCGGGGTCCTGGGTGCACCACACATGTGCTGCCATGGGGAGGATCTCCCCACGGCACTGGAAGGGGCACTTTGAGACGTCCTTTGGCCTGATTCTGTGTGTCATGGGAACGTTTTTTCCACGTGTCACAGAATTGGTTCCAAATGGGCCCATCTTGTTTGGGGCCATCCGGATGGCCTGGACATGCCCCTTCATGAATCGGGCTCCATGGCTCAATCCTCACAATGGAAGACTCCAAATTCTCTCAAACCCAAGAAAACCCGTCAGGTGAGGAGCAATGTCAAGATCATGCTCACAGTTTTCTTTGATTACCAGAGTATTGTTCATCATGAGTATGCTCCAAAAGGCCAGACCTTTAATACGGAGTACTATGTCTATGTTCTGACTCTCTTGAGAGATGTAGTTCATCATTAGAGGCCAGAGTTGCACAGGAATGGTGAATGGTTGCTTCATCACAATGATGCCCCAGCTCACGCATCACATCTTGTTCAGCAGTTCTTGGCCGAACACCAAATTGAATAAGTCTTTCAGCCTCCGTACTCATCTGATCTCTCATCCTGTGACTTTTTCTTTTTTCAAAAACTGAAATTACCACTGAAAGGAAGGAGATACGTCTACTTGGAGACCATTAAGCAAAATTTGACACAGCAGCTTCACAGCATAACGAAAGAGGCATTTCAAAATTGTTTCCAGCAGTGGCAGGAACGCTAGAGGAAATGTGTTTTATTGGAAGGGGCTTTGAAAGAGATTGACTGCGATAATTGTCAGTGGTATACTTTTTGATCGCACCTTGTAATGTGGTATTTATCAGGCTATTTGATTAAGGATTATAAATCAAGTTAGTAGAATCAGCCATTGAAAATAATTAGATAATATCAATATGATACTTTTACCATATTTGATTCACTCCTCTGTACTAGCTTAGAGGAGTGAAATGATTACGGTAAAAGTTGTTTTTCTCATATTGATTAAAATGACTGATATTGTATAGTGTGCTCCGCAGTTCCTCGTATATTCACTTATCTGGTTAAAGTGTCACTGAATGTACTTGGCTAAAGGCAGAGCAGGAGCAGGAAGAAGCAGGATGGTGGGGAAGGCAGGCCCCAACACCTAAAGATGAGCAAGAGTGGTGGCAAGACATGTGAACTCCAATCCTTGTGTCCCTGAAATAAAAGAAAAACCCACTGTGAGAAAATATTCAGTGTGCCGGTGGGTAGCCAGCCCTTGTTGACACAAAAAGGAGAGGAAAGCTGTGGCTTCAATGAAGATGTTAGCTGGACTCTGTTTCAGCTAATACAAGAAGAGGAGGAGAGCCATAGCAATGGCAAAAGTATCAGCAGTGTGCTACTGGAGAATCAACAACTGCCAGGGCAAAAAGAAGAAGAGAGCTATATGATGATAAAGTAATTGGCTGACAACCCAAGAAGGTGATAGGAAACTTGGGAGATGGGGGAGGAGAACGGTATAAAAGAGAGGAAAAGGAAATAAAAGGGAGGTGAACAAAAAGAGGCAAGAGAACATGGGAATGGGAATATGTGTGTGGGAGGGGGGGGGGGAAGGGGGAGAAAACACCTATATGCCCACAGCCACAAAATATCCCCCACATATCCCTAATCCCTCAACCCCCAGACATCCTCACACATTCCACACACACACACACACACCTACACTCTCCCCATAGACACAAATACACATTGTACCATACAGACAAGTCACATATGCCCCCAGCCCACCTACCCACGGCCCCTGCACTCTAATAGGACACACTTTACCATGCCTCTTCCTACAGAGTCCCCTACACAGACATAACTGAGTCTGCAAATGGTAGAAGGGGAAATGTACCACTGTGTCACACTGTGAGTGTACACTTCATCTTAAGTATACTGTAGATTCATTTATATCTATCATGTTGTTCAGACTATGTTTGCTCTGTTGCCTATTCAAAGTTCACATTTTTTTCAGCTATTCTAGAGGCAACTCATGGTCATTGAAATTCAAAAATGCTCTTTTTAAAACCTACTTTATTCTTCAGTAACTCAGAACCTTACTATATTTCTCTTTGTTACGTTCATATATTCACGCTTGCAGTTAACACACTTTCAGCATGACTTCATTTATTTATTTGCTTTCATATACCACTTTTCTTGAGTCAAAGTGGTTCACAATTAACAATGGTAACTTTAAATTTACATATGACATGTAACTCTTAATTCAGGTTATCTTGATAACAGTAAATAATACAATTATGGTGCTTTTACTGAATCTGTTCTGTGGTTTAGCATTTTCAGTTCCTAGTTAGGTTTGTATATGCTCTGTTTCATTTCCAAAATGTTCCCTATAGAACAGGGCCTTTAATTCATTATGGAACATTATAAGTTCTGATGTTGCTCTTATCTTCTCTGTTAGTAAATTCCGGTGTCCTGGTGCATAGAGGAGAAAGCATGCAAACAAACTGCTTGCATGCTCTTGGATTTCTCTAGTGCTATGGTAAACACATTTTTGTGTACAGGTGTTCTGGTTCTGTTTTTTGTCATCTTTTGTAGGATGGGTTGTAGATATGGTAAAGATAAGGTATGAGTTAATTCGTATATGGTTATAGGAGCCTTATATTTGATTCTGCTTATCAGTGGTAGCCAATGCAGTTGTTTTAGAATGTGTGTGCATTTGCAGGGGGTGTAAAATGTGTTTTGGAATTTCGTGGTATATAATATCGCAGTAAACCAGGTGTGGAAGAATTATGACTTGGGATATTGTGCAGAAATATGTGACCTCTAGAAGAGGACACTGCTGATGTAGTTCTTATTTTGTTATATATCTGTTTGGAGATTTTGCTAATATGTGGCTCAAAAGACAGGCGTTGATCGAGGGTTATTTCTAAATAGTGGACCTCAAGTTTCACATCCAGTACTGCATCTTTGACTGGTGGAAGGTTGAAATCTTTATTAATGCCAACCTATGTCACCAAGCTCTCTCTCATCTCATTAAACAGACAGCATCATACCAATACAAGCAAGACTCACACAGAGAGCTACTAGCATTAGCTGCCACTGCATAAAGGAAAAGAAAGATGGAAAAAGCAAATTCTAGCCATTTACAGTTCCCTTACTTTATAACTACGTAATCAATGATATCTGTTTTCGTAGCAAAAGGAATAATGAAAGAATCCAGCAAACAAGACAAACGTACAATAAAAATCACCTTCCACAGTAAGGCACTGCTAACATACACAGAGGGTGAACTTCAGTGGGTCCTGAAAGTGCATTTTGAAAGGGAAATTTGCTGCAGAATTTCCTTTTCAAAAATTGCTAAGCTGCCAGTACCAAGAGAAGTTTCCCTCTCCCCCGTGCTTTCCAGGCACCAGGAACAAAGATGGGGGGAGGCAGAATCAGTGCAAGGACATGAAGCACCCTAGGTGAACCTCATTTCCAGTGCTGCCCCTGCTCCGCCCTAGCACCCATTACTGTCACTGTCGCCCCTCTCTGGGACGTGCTAATGTGCCTGCTTGTAGTGTTTGCTAACCGCTCTAATGCCTCTCAGCCTGGGCAGTATATGAAGAAATTAAATAAAGATAAATGCTTTGCTAGACAAGGCCCACAAATACTTAAGATTGCAGATTTTGTTTGTCTGGGACTTTTTCTGCTTTTGATATTTTGTCATTGGATTTTTTTACAATACTGCCGTCAGCACGAGATGAACAGTACTAACAGCTGTATCATCATTGTAAGCCTCCTCTCCATCATCGTTACCATCATCATTAAAGTTTCTGCTGCCCCTAATTTCTGCAGCTAGAAGCTAATTGCCACTTGAATTGGATTAGGCTTGCTGAAGTACCCAAGAGTATCCAGAGAAAATGGAACAGTGACTCAACATTTTTGGGCAGCGGCCACAGTCACTGATTTTACTGCCAACAATGGTAAATATTCTTTCATAATAGATGCCGGTTACTGGGCAATGTGAATCGCATATAGTCACCTTGTGTATGGCTGACCAGATGGTGCTTTTTCTCTGCCAGTAGAGAAAAGGGATTTCTTGAGTACTTAACTTTCTGCATCCTTTTAAGCCGCCCGTAACCATGACAGTGCAGAATATGCTTCACCAGTCAAACTGCTAGCACATTTCTTTTTCCAGGTCTTGTAATCAGCCTAGATCGCTCCCAGGTCAGATCTCACTTAGGTTTATCTTACAGTTCTTAGGAAGAGGACAATGATGACTGATTTGAACTGTTAGCTCTGCGATCCCACTGATAGAAGAGTGGCTCTAGCATTGAAAGAATGTCTTGCACTCTGCTTTGTCATCATTATTATTTTTAGTTTTTGATATTTTTTGCCACTTTTTTATATTTGACATTAATGTGTCTTGCTGTTGTTGTTTTTCTGTTTTCCTTGGTCCCTTGTTGATCATTTTTTTAAACTTTTTTTGTCTTTTTTAGGTTTTAGAAAGGCCAGTGGTTCTCTTTAGATAAGGCTAAAAGATAGCTTGCAATGTCTCCATGTTAAAAAAGAGGGGACACCTCTGTGGTGTTTATTTTATTTATTTATTTTATTTACATTTTCTTATATACCGCACTATTCTGCATCAGTGCGGTTTACATTGAACAAACTGAAATTACATTGAACAGGGCATTATAACTTGGAGATAACTATTTTACAGGGAACATGGGCTATGGAGGGTTAAGTGGATTGCCAAAGACCACAAGGAACACCTGTGGGACTAGAAACTCCAGTCCTTCTGGCCCAAGGTTGCTGTCCTCTAGTGGAATTTGAACCACAATTTGAATTCACAATTTGAACCACAATTTGAATTCACAAAGAAACATTTCAACTTGGACCTTATCAAATTAAGTAAAAAAGTAAAAAATGGAAAAAAGAAGATTAATAAAAGATGCTTTGGTTATGTTTAAGTGTGAAAAGGAACTGATGACTGAAATTGGGGAGTGAATATGCAAGGCTGACATAATAACCCTCACAGCTCCATTCTGATGGTCCCACACACTTTAACATAATAGTTGTAAAGATAGATTTGTTTGGAAATTTTCGGGATATAGAGGAGAAGGATTTTTTCTTGGACTTTATTGTTTTTTTCCTTCTGAAGCAAGGGTTTTGATTTATTAGAAGTTTGCATTACTAGAATGCATTACAAGTTGATTGATGTTGTATGTTGTCATGATTGTTCCTTGTTTTTATATATTTATGATCTATACTTTGTGACATACTATTAATGTTTTTAAATATTATTCTTAATTTGTCCTAGGCCTACAGGTTTGTTTGTTTTTTGGATTTGTTTTTATTTTACCTGCTGCTCCTGTGCTCTTTGAAAACAGCCCTCCGTGATAGACCATATTAACGCTGCCTTTTTGGTTTAATGAAGTAGAGGAGTAAACCGAGAACCAGTGGAGCAGATTTTTGAATCCCACTTAGTTTACTGATGTTCCTCGTGACTTTGGCTAAGTTTCTTTTCCTTCCATTCTCTCATATACAATTTACATCATAAGCTCTTGTTGGAGATGAAAATAACTGCAGTACCTCAACCGTAACTCACCTCCAGCTCAGCCTCAGAAAGGCAAGTAATTAAATCAAAATATTCTTTACTGACACTAGGGGGTATGTTTACTAATCCGTCCTAATGTTACCAGCGCTAGTTGCAGCGATAATGTGAAGAATGCCATATAAGGAGTAGGCGTTCCAGTCCTAAGGTAGCAAGTATATGTATCGCGCGATAGTGGGAGCCGTGGCTCGTTAACGTGCGTTAACCCTAAGTACATGCCAGCGCAGGGTTAGAAGCTATAAAGATGTAGCCCACTGGTTACTGCAATGACTGTGGAGGCAGAAGTCATGGGTTTGATCCTGAAGTGGTGTAATCTAAAAAGGCTGTCTGAGGCATTTCCCTTTTTAATTTAAATCAGTGCTGCCAGCAAAAACACCCTCACAGTGCCGTAACCTAAGGTGCCTCATAAGGCGCCCCATAGGTCACATTATAAAGTGCCCTGTCTGCCAAGGCACCCTATAATGTGCCCTATAGGGTGCT
The DNA here is from genome assembly GCA_033557465.1 of Ichthyophis bannanicus. Classification (NCBI taxonomy): domain Eukaryota; kingdom Metazoa; phylum Chordata; class Amphibia; order Gymnophiona; family Ichthyophiidae; genus Ichthyophis; species Ichthyophis bannanicus. The sequence continues at coordinate 1,604,565,210 of CM066031.1, forward strand.
GTATAGAGCGCCTTATAGGGCGGCTATGAGGCACCTTAGGCTACAGCACTGTGAGGTTGTTTCCGCTGGCAGCACTGATTTAAATTAAAAGAAAATGCCTCAGACAGCCTTTTTAGATTGCACCACTGTGGGACTGAACCCATGACCTCTGCCTCCACAGTCATTGATGTAATCAGTAGGCTACATCTCTATAGCTACTACCATACTGCTGGCTGGCTACAGAAAGACTGCAGGCCACCACACAAACTGTCTGCTGTGGTTACCAGGATAGGGTAAACCCACCCGTACCCATGATGCACTGCACATGCAGATCAGCAGTCTACAGCTGATCACATAATGGGGTATGCACCCCCACAGCACCTAGGCTTAGTAGAGGGAACCAACCATGTGTGTTACTGGCACAGAGTAGCTACAGACTGTGACATTGTGCAGGTCCTGTGCTCACCCTGAGGGTGAGGTGGGGCACCCAGCACCATGTTCTCAGCACCTGGCTTAGATAAGATAGGCTGTGTTGCAGGTCCCCATCAGTGCCAGTGTGTGCTAGGTAGTCCTTGCAGATACACCTGTGTCCATCTGTATTTCCCAGTCCCGTCTAGCCCTTGTGGACTATAATGCACCCAGAATAGTGCATATTCTGTGTGGGTGCCATGGTCACATATTATGGAGGAAAGGGAGGAGAGAGGGGGGGGGGTTGTTCAAACCCGAATGTGGATTATGTAGCACCACCCAACCCACTCTCTGTGGCTCAGGGTGGGGGGAAAGATCTCTCACCAACAGATCCACATTGTATATCTCTGCAATGGTGGCAGTAGAGAAGACCATCAACCCCAGTCCTGTTGGGGAACAGGCACCCTACAGGGCAGTTAATGCAGATCTGTACGCATCACATAAGGCAATGGCAGACAGGCAAAACACTGGAGAAGCTCAGCTGCCCCCACCACTATCTGACATTCACCAGCAGAGGACACAGTCAGTCTCCACCCACTGCACCATGCAAGGTGTTCCAGCCATACACATGCTAACTGCAGACAGTCTGCCAGCTAGTACATAGTGCATGTTCCTGGAGGACCTGTGTGCACCCAAAAATGGGATGGGAGCACATACACCAAGCAGGTATGTCAGTGATTTAGCCCCAGAAAAGAGAACCCATAAATATCAATTGAGAGAAATGCTGTAGAGCACTATGGGGGAACCTAACCATGCTGTGGTCACTGCTCAGTCAGGGTGAGAGTGACCTCCCAGCATGACATGCTGTGGCCAACCTGTCCATGCAGGTGGTGGTCGGGCACTACAGTGTCCCAGCCATTGCCCTATACCCTGTGCAGATGCATCCTATCCGGGACATACCCACAGTACCTTGCTCCACATTATGCACATTGGCAGGCTAACACTGGAAACAGTGCAAGCAGTGTGGGCTTAGTAAGGTGTGGGCAGCCACAATACACTGGATAGACATACACACACTCCCACACCTATGCCAGCATTGTGCAAATATGGAGGTTTGTGGCAGCCCTGGCCGCCTCACCAGTCGTGGGCACAGTGTGGGCATTGCCATGGTACGCAATACTGTTGGGGTCACTCCCCGGGGTGGTAAATACTGTCAAAAGCAATAACTGAAACACACTCCACAGATATCAGAAAGGTTGTTATGATGAATCTCTATCAACAAATCATGTTTAACTTAGGATTTGTTAGCTTACATTAATCATAGCAACCTTTTGATATATGTGGAACGTGTTCCCAAGTTTAGGACGGCATTGCTAAGGTATGCTAGCCTAGTGGTTGGGGCAAGGTACTTCAGGCCGGAAGGTCGGGGGTTCAAATCCCACTAGAGGACAGCAACCTTGGGCCGGAAGGACTGGGGTTTCTAGTCCCACAGGTGCTCCTTGTGGTCTTGGGCAAGCCACTTAACCCTCCATAGCCCATGTTCCCTGTAAAATAGTTATCTCCAAGTTATAATGCCCTGTTCAATGTAATTTCAGTTTGTTCAATGTAAACCGCACTGATGCAGAATAGCGCGGTATATAAGAGAATTAAATAAAAATAAAAATGCTGGTGCCAGAATTGGGAGATGCTGCTCCGTGCAGGGCCCAACAGCCTGACTCTCCATGAGGCTTTGGATAGTGGAGCCTGTGTGTGTGTGTGTGTGTGCCCCTGTTGGCCACTGCTCTAGGGCAGAGGCTCCCAACTACAGTCCTGGTGGGCCAAACACTGTTTAGGTTTTCATGCTGTCCCTAATGAATATGCATGAGGTACATTTGCATACAATGGGTGTGGTGCATAGAAATGCAGCACACAGGCATATTTATTAGGGACAGCGTTAAACCTGAATGGTGTTTGGCCCTCCAGGACTGGAGTTGGGAAACTGCTCTACGGATTGCACATGTTTATGGTGTCTGTGCTCTGTAGGGTAAAATATAGTCATTTCAGGCATGTTTATTCTATCTGCAATAAAGGTTCCCTCTTTATTACCACCGTTTAGTACTGGGTAAAATATGGGGACAAGGTTGGCAGGAGCCACAGCTGGGACTTGAACCTGTGACCTTCCGCCCCTGAACACACTGGCTGTGTGTACTGCACGAAACTGTTGCCACAGGAGTGGGGTCATTCCCTGGGGATACCATGACTGTTCGTCAGGCAGATCTTGTCTGCTGCAGTGCACGGCACCCACCTAAACGGGTCTTGGCTGTGGTCTGGTGTGGGCAGATGCCACTGCCCTCTCCGCCACCAGCACCCCTCCACCACCATGCTGACATGCCCTTTTGCCGGTGGTGTTGGTGGTGCGCAGTCCCAGGACATCCAGTGTGCCAGTAGGCAGCTGCTTATGGTGTGGGTTGTCGGGTAGGGGTGCCTACATGGACATGCACGCTTCCCCCCAGCACCGCCTGCCAATGTTATGTGCCCTTGGGGGTACCTGCTGGGTAATATCCCCTGTAACACTGTGTGATACACACTCGTGCCCATGTTGGACCCTCGTCATTTGCTGTCTTGCTGCTTTACAGTTTTGGCATTCCTATGTGTCACCTAGACATCTGCCTAGTCCTCACTGTGCCCCAGCTGGACCACAGCATGTGCCGCCTGCAGCCCCCTGTATCCCATTTACAGCATCAGTACAGTTGCCATTTCCTGCCTGCCCACTCTGCTGTTACTGCACATGTGCACGCCATAACAAACCTGCCCAATATAAACAACAACCCTGATCACCGCTATTTCAATGTGGGATCATTCACTTTGTAGGGGGACAGAGCATAGACCCTTCCAAACATGATATCTTCCTTTTTACGTTTTGTCAGTAGTGTTGCTTTATGTTTATCATTAATATCACTATTGGCCAGCTTGATTATTGGGATTTCAGATGTGGTTCTGGTCATTTTCTATGTTTATTTGCCTTTTTGGGTCCTGCACATGTATCACTACTATCACTTTTCTGGGTTTCCCTGCCTTTGCTGTACATTGCTGACTGAAATGGTTTCTCTGTCCTGCAAATGTGCCTAGTGCGAGGTTTTCACTGGCGCTAATTTTCAAAGCTTTATTTCACGGCGTTAGTGTGCATGGATCCACTCCCCGTCCACTCTCTGCCCATTGACCCCTTCTCTCAGCCCCTGGTGAGCCTTACTCCACCCTCTGTGGTGCCTTTCTCCTCCCTCTGTGCACCTCACCACCGCCAGAGACATTATCGCGCGATATGTGATGTTATCGCGTGATGATGTTACATTATCACGCAATAATGTTACGTATCACGTGATAAAATCGCTGCTGCTACGTTAAGACGGTTTAGTAAACATCCCCCTAGGGGTAATTATATAGCTGTGTGCATGGCTAAAATGTATCAGCTACTTTTACCTGTTTGGATTTGGCTGGATTTTTTTTAAGTGAAAGTATACATGTACAGCCATTTTAAAGTTTACCCCAAGGAAATTATACTCTTGCATCTATACTTGCTCTTTGATACCCACACATTTTCAGGATTATTTTGGGACTGATTTTATAACAGGATGCCTATGTGAGAAGTTCAAAAGTGCACCTTTTTAAGCTTATTTTATAAAAGTAACATAGGCACCTTTATGCCTTTTTTAACATAGGCTTCCGGGCACACAAACACTGATGCATGCATTTCCACCTGCGAGGAGGTAGATGTAACTGTGTGTGTGTGTACTCTACCCGTGAACTTGTGTATGTTATTTTTTTATAATTTTTATTTTTATTTAGTACACTGCAAAGGAACACAACATTTTTCAACTGCTTTACAAAACACTGGTATAACCTACATCCAACTATATACATCATCACAACATGCACCTGCTTACCTTTCTAGCCTTACTGTACAATACTTAACAGTCTAGGTTCCTCTCCAATTTGCCTGTACAATTTTTATTATGTTAATATTCCCTTCTATTCCCCTCCTCCCCCTCCCCTCCTCCCCCCAGATCCTGCGGTGTTCCCCTCCTCTTTATTAACAATTTCCTTTAATACTCTTAATTAGCATCAGCCCACTACCTCATTCTTCTCCCTCTGTAACTACTCAGCGCACTTTTGCCATCTCCTTTGAAAGCTCTCAATCCTGTGCGTTTTGTATGCATTAATTTCACTCATCCTATAAATGTATGCTATTCTACTTAATATCTTTTCAGATTCTGGTGCTCTTCTGGATCTCCATCCCTTCGCTATTTACATCCACACTCCAATTGCAAGCATCTTCAACATATACACCATATCATTCTTCGGATCTACCCCCATTCATTCATTAATATTCCCTCTGGTGTAGTGTCTCCTACCCAGCCCACCATCTCACGCATAAGATTCTTCAGCCACTGCCACATTTGCTGTAAGACTGGACAGCACCACCACATATGCATATACTCCCCCCGTTCTCCGCACCTCCTCCAACACATCGCATCATTATATCTCCCCATCTTACACAACCTTACTGGGGTTTGATACATTCGGAACATCATCTTATAGCAGTGTTCCTGAATTGCTGCCGAAACCACTGGTATTTTAACCCCATCATATACTTTTTCCCATCTCTGTTCATCCCAATGACCTCCCAAATCTGCCTCCCAGGCCCTCATATGCGTTCCTTGATCCATGGGGCTACTCAAGGCCTTATAGAGCCTAGAAATCACCCCTCTTGATAGGTCCCCCATCCTGAACATCTTCTTAAAGAGTGTCTCTGTGCTTCACAGGCCTTCTTTTATATCTTTTCCCCCTAAAAAGTGTGCCAATTGAAAATAGCCCAACCAGTCACTCTTCTCTATCTGGAACTCTCGCTGGAGCTCAGCAAACGGCCTTAATTGACTAACCTCGGTTAATACCTGCTTCATACACTGTAACCCTTTCTCCTGCCATCTTTGGAATATCCCAGAACTTTCTCCCACCAAAAACTGCTCACATTGTGTAATCCGCTGTGCTCTAGTACTTCCTCCCGTATGTGTCAGCAGCCCCCATTTCCTATCCCAAGCTCTGAAATTACTTGTCACATATGGGTTCTTAACTAGGTCTCGTTCTCTCTCCTCCCTATTCTTCCACAACAAATCCATAATGTACTTGGGTCTTACTATCATCTGCTCTATTCTGGTCCTTTGAGGCCCATCTTTCTCCAACCTCCATCCCATTATAGCTCGCAGTTGAGCAGCCTCATAATATCTTCCAATCTCAGGGAATGATAGCCCACCTTCCTTTTTTGATCTGTACATTATTTTACTTTTCACCCTTGGGGAGCCTGCATCTCCAAATAAAGGAGAAAATTCTTCTCTGCACCAAATTTATCATGACTGTGGGAACTTTTATGGGCAAGGTTATAAACAGAAAAAGTAGTCTGGGCAGTATATTCACCTTCACTATAGCTATCCTTCCCAACCATGAGAAAATGGGTTTGTCCCATCTTACTAAATCTGTTAGCACATTCCTTACAGTTGGCTCATAGTTCAGCTTATATAGTTCAGACCCCTCCGCACTAATCTGGATCCCCAGATACTTCACACTTTTGCTAGCCCATTTAAATGGAAATGTTTTCCGTACCTTATCCTCCTTCTGTGAATTTAATCTTAATTTAAGCACTTCAGTTTTTCCCATGTTCGTTTTATAGCCTGATACCGCACTATATTTTATAATCTCCTGTACTAGTACTGATATCGATTTCCCAGGTTGTCCTAATGTATACATCACATCATCCGCAAACAATGAGATTTTATATTCCTCCACACCCACTCTTATTCCATGTATTTCCTTATTTTGCCTAACCCTTTCAGCCAGTGGTTCTATTACTAATGCAAACAGCAAAGGGGAAACCCTTCCTTGTACCCCTGCCTAGCTTAAATTGCTCTGAATACACCCCATTTATGCGTATTTGTGCTTTAGGCTCTTTGTAAAGTGCTTCTATCCATTTCTGAAAGTTCTCTCCCAATCCCATCTTCTTCATAACTGCAAACATAGCAGGGAGGAGTGGTCTAGTGGTTAGGACAAGGTACTTCAGGCCGGAGGGCCAGGGGTTCAAGTCCCACCTGGGGACAGCAATCTCAGGCCGGAGGGACTGGGATTTCTAGTCCTGTAGGCACTCCTTGTGGCCTTGGGCAAGCAACTTAACCCTCCATTGCCCATGTTCCCTGTAAGTATTAGCATATGTGTCTCATATCCCCTCGTGTTAAATGTATCCCCCAATTGACCGCTTTGACCTGGTGAAAAACAGGATATAAATACAGCTAAAATAAATAAAATAAACATAAAAGCCCATTCTACTCTATCAAAGGCTTTCTCTGCATCTACTGCAATCATTAAAGATTCTGTCTGCTTCCTTCGCACTTGCCATATTAAATTCAACAATTTATGTACATTATCACTCGCTTGCCTTCCCAGAATAAACCCTGCCTGGTCCTCCTTTATTAGCCCTGGAATATATTTCTCAGTCTAACCGCCAATATTTTAGCTAATATCTTAGCATCCAAGTTTATAAGTGAGATGGGTCTATATGACTCACACTTCCCATGGTCATTGCCGGGTTTGGGTATAACTACCACACCAGCTGTTTCCATAGAGCTTGGTAACTTCTCCCCTTTCAATATTTCATTAAACACATCCTGCAGGATTGGACTAACCTCCTCACAGAATTTTTTTATAAAACTGAGCTGTAAATCCATCCATTCCTGGCGCCTTACCCTCCTTCAAGTTCTTTATAGCCTCAACTACTTCTTCTCTACCTATCTCTGTATTCATCCACTTCTGTTGCTCTAAATCCAGTTGTTTCAATGTAGTCTCCACCAAGTATCTCTCTATAGCTACTCCCTCTTCTTGTTGCTCTGATTCGTAGAGCTTACCATAATATTTCCAAAATACTTTCTGAAAATGTTCCATACCCCGCACCCACTGTCCCTGTTCATCCTTTATTTTCAGGATCTGCTTGTGCACCCTTTTCTCCCTTAATTTCCTGGCAAGACATCTGCCTGGCCTATTACCTTGCACATAAAACTCATGTTTTAATTGATTTAAGCTATAGGCCTCTTCAGTTTCATGTAAGGCCCCTAATTCTTCGCTTAGATTCCAAATTTGTTGTAGCTGCTTTCTCCCCCCCCCCCCCCCTTTGCTTGTGTATTAACTCTTCGGATCTCAATTCTTTTAACAACTCCCGCTCTTGCTGTTCTTTTCCTCTCTTCTGTCTCACCGCCAAGGCTACACACTGTCCCCATACAACCGCCTTCAACCCATCCCATACACCAGCCTGTCCCACTTCGCCCCCTTCGTTGTGACACATATACTCCCTTTTAGTGCTCTGTATGCTTTTTTGCCCTTCCAGCTCATCTATAAGGGACTCATTCAACTTCCAAAAGCGCAGACTACTTCCTTCCTTTCGTAACCTCAAGGAAGCCTCCACCGGGGCGTGGTCTGACCAGTTTATAGGCCCGATCTCCACCTTCTTGGCCTGTTCTATGATCCTCTCATCCACCTATAACATATTTATTCTACTGTATCTCTTATGTGGGTGAGAGTAGTGTGTATATTCCCTCTTATTCCCATGTATGTGCCTCCAAACATCCACTGAACCTAATTTATGCAGCAACTTCCCCAACTTCTTACTTACCCCCTTTGACCCACCTTTACTATCCCCCGTAGTGTCTATTCTGGGATTCAGTGTTGCAAATAGGGTTTCACCGCCTCATACAACTTCCCATAGATCTGCCCTTGCTGTGAATTTGGTGCATATATACTCCCCACTACTACGAGCCTTTCTTCTATTTTCCCTTTCCACAAAATGTAGCGCCCTCCCGGGTCTCTCTCTACATGCTCTTCTTACACATTCAATTCTTTTGCAAATATTATGCCCACTCCTCCCCTTTTTGGTGCTTCTCGGTTATGGGTCAGATACACTTTATCATATTCTTTACTTATCAGCCATCATGCTTGTACTTTTTTAAAATGCGTTTCTTGTATAAGCAGAACATCCGCTCTTACTCTGCTGCCCTCTTTCAGTAGGGCCTGTCTTTTAAACCAGGAATTAAGTCCCTTCACATTTATGGTTACAATCTTACATTCATCCACTTGTTTTTGATTACTAGCCATAGCTACCAATCTCTCCATTTCCTCCTCCTACACACACAGGATCCAGGTACCCTCCTTCCTCCTGCCCCTTCCTCCCTTCCTTTAGTTCCCTTCCTCCCCCCTCTCCCCATTCCTTCTACCATTTAGTAGCTTCCGCTTCCTCACAGACATCCATCTCCCCCTCCCGCACATGTTACACATTTCACATTAAACTCACTTCATATCTTAACCCCCCCTCCCCCCTTTCTTATCACTTCATGTTTAACATTGCACCCTTTTCCCTCCTTACATCATCAACTCAGTCCATCTTTGCGGCTTCTTCAACCTTGCTGTTGCTTTCCATTCTTTTTCCATTTCTCTTTTCTCTGCTTATTTACTCAGTCCTATGTCTTTTAGTTTTTGCATCACAAGTTTACTCTATCTCTCTTTGTTCTACACACTCTGCCACCTTGTTGTCTGTCCATTTGCAGGCTTTCTCACTTCTCACACCTCTGGTAAGTGTGTCACTCCTGCCTCCTTCATCTCTGCTGCCAACTGCACTGCTGATAATGCCCGCCTTGTGATGCCTTGACTGGTGAACACAATTCCTGCGGGGTACAGCCATTTATACTTAATGTTCTCTTCTTTTAACCCCATTGTAAATTCTCTCCATTCTCTTTGTCGTTGAAGCGTGGCCACAGCTAAGTCCACAAAGATTGCGACCTTATTGCCTTTCCACTCTAGGGTGCCCGCTCCCCTCCCCTTATTCATTATTTTTTCCTTAATTTTAAAGTCATGGAGACAGATAATAATGTCCCCTGGTGCCTCTCCTCTTCTTGGGCCCAGTGTACGGTGTGCTCTGTCTATTTTAACTTCCAGGGCCTGCCCTCCATCCTCAGGCTCCCCCAGCACCGACGTACATATATCTTGTGCATTCTGCTCACAGTCTCTGTAATCCTCATGTTCCGGCACGCCCTTTATTCTGAGATTTTGCCTTCTCGCACGATTTTCCAAGTCTTCCAGCTTTAACTCAATCTGTTCTTTCGCAGCTTCTAAACTATGTATAGCTTTATTTATTGCACTCACATTGCTTTGCACCTCTTCCACTTGCCCTTCCGCTTCCTCCACTCTTTCCCCCAGCTCCTGCACATCTGCCCGAAATTCCATTATGGCTGCCTCCATATCATTTCTGAATCCCACCATTTCAGACCTCAGCTCACCAAACCATGACCGGAGCTCTTCCTTTGAAATCTGCACCACAGCGCTTCTGGTCTACACGTCTTTCAAGATATTTAACTGTTCCTCAGCCTCAGCCTCAGTGTACACTTCACCTCCCATTTTTCCTCCGTCTCTCTGCTCACCTCTGACCGCAGCGCATGTATATTCTCTTATGTCTGCCGTCTTTTTCCTCCCTGTCATCATACCTCCAGCCTCTACTCCCAATAACCTTGCCACGTCACTTAGGGCTATGTTTACTAAATCGCGTTAGTGCAGTTCGCGGTAGGAGCCGCGGTAGTGAAAGAAACCCCAAATAAGGACATGGGCGGTACATCGTTACCACTACCGCGCGTTAGCAAAATTAACGAGCGCTACCGGGCGCCGTGCCACGTTACTGCGCGTCAATCATAAGAAGATGTACAGACACAAAGCACTGAAACAGAGCTGTAGCACAATGGTTACGGTACTGACCGCTGTTACAGGCAGCATGGGTTCGAGCCCCCACTGTGCCTAACACAGAAGGCTATCTCAGGCATCACCCTGTACATTACAGAAGGAAAGAGGAGGCATGCTTTTCGTTACGCTGAGTATTGGTGTCAGAAAAACACCCTCGGAATGTGCCTAGCCACGTACGTTGGTACGTGCGTAGCGACGCGCGTACATTCGTGCGTGGGTACGTGTTTGCTTACGTGCGTGGGTACGTGTGTTTTTACCAGTGTGGGCATCTTATATTACAGACTTTGTAGGGCGTCCTGCACCTATGCAGTATGCTAACAGATGTACGTGTGATGGCCTATGGCTTATCAGAGCCTGTGAGCAGGTGCTGGTGTTTCACAGGGTTGGATTGGGCCAGTCACACCCATGATGCACTGCACATGCAAAGCAGCTGTCCACAGATACACACCATGGGGAATGCACCCCCACAGCACCTCGGCCTGGTAGGGGGGTACCGACTGTGTGTTGTACTGGCACAGAGCAGCTACACACCGTCACATTGTGCGGGTACTGTGCTCACCCTGAGGGTGCAGTGAGGCGCCCAGCACTAGGTCCACAGCACCGGCCATGGCGCAGGTCCAAAGCAGTGTTACTGTGTGAGATAGGTAGTTTCTGCAGGAACACCTTGGACATCTCTGTCTGTTTCAGTCAGGTACAGCCCCCATGCACCACCACCACACCCCTCCCCCAGGGCTGAGGGAGGCAAACAGGGTCTCCTATCAAAAGATCCACAGTCTACCGTGCTGCAACGGTGGCAGTAGAGGGGAACATGAACCCCAGTCCTGCTGGGGAACAGACACCCCACAGGGCAATCAATGCAGCTTTGTACACAGCCATAACACAATAGCAGACAGACGTTAGGCCTGGATATGGCATGCTGCACCCCACCACTATCTGATATTCCCCTGGTGCAAGCCATCAGCCACTGCACCCTGCAAGCCACTCCATCACAACACCTACCAGCTGCAAACAGTCTGCTAGTGCCCAGTGGAGATGCCTGCACCCAGAACTGGGATGTCAGCATACACAGCAGGCAAATACATCAGTGACTGGGCCCCAGAAGGAAACCCATATGTATCACATGAGAGAAATACTAGATAGCACTATGGGAGTGCCTAGCCATGCTGTGGTCACTGCACAGTCAGGGTGAGAGTGATCTCTCAGCAGGATATACTGAGGTCACCCTGTCTGTGTAGTTGGTGGCCGGGCACTACAATGTGCCTGTCACTGCCCTATGCCCTGTGCAGATGCACCCTGGCCAGGCCACCCTGTCCGGCCTATACCCATGGTACCTTGCTCCGCATTATGCACATTGGCAGCCCAATACTGGCAACAGTGCTGGCAGTGTGGGCTGTTGAAGGTGTTTGCAGCCACCACACACTGGATAGACAGACAGCCACCCCCACACCTATGCCAGCATTGTGCTACTATAGAGGTGGTCAGCAGCCATACCACCACACCAGTCCTGGGCATAGTACAGGCATGGATATGGTACACAAGAGTGTTGGGGGGTCACTCCCCAGGGTTGTGAACACTGTCAGAGACCAGACCTGCAGCACACACCGCAGACATCAGAATGATTGTTATGGTGGAGCTCAATGAGCAAAATGTGCTTAACGTAGGAATTGATATCTGCCAGTTATCAGAGGAAACGTTTGATAGCTGTGTACCATATACCCAGGTGTAGGGTGGCATTGCTAAGGTATGCAACTGCTAGTATTGGGAGATACAGGCAGGGCCCAATGTCTTGCCTCTCCAGCTGGCATTGGCCAATGGGGCCTGTGGGTGGGTGTGTGGCCCTGTTGGCTGCTGCTTTACGGCAGAGCTCCCCAACTCCAGTCCTGGTGTTCCACACACTGTTCGGGTTTTCATGCTGTCTCTCATAGATATGCATGAGCTACATCTGCATACCATGGGGGTGGTGCATAGCTATGCAGCACAGGCATCTTTATTAGAGGCAGCATGACACCGGAATGTTGTGGGGCCCTCCAGGACTGCATTTGCGGGACTCTGCTATAGGTAATGTGCCTGTTTCTGGTGTCTGTGTTTGGTGTGGTAAAATATAGGCCATGCGTATGTTCTCTGCACTACAGGAGTGTCTTTACTATCACTGTTTAGTGGTGGGTAAAACTATGGGGACTGGGTTGGCAGGAGCCCCAACTGGGATTTGAACCTGTGACCCTCTGGTCTTACAGGTACTGGCTGTGTCTGTTGCACCACACTGTGGCCACAGAGACTGTGCAGTCCCTGGAGTTAGTTAAACCGGCCTGACGAGTCAGAAACCCTGCTCTGCAACAGGTTTACTGTGGCCTCATTTACCTTGTATGCAGACGACGGTGCACATAAACCGCAGAAATGACCTCACAAAAGGGGCACACACCCATAACCAAGCTGGGCAACAATGATATCATTGGGAAACATTACACCACACACCCAGGACAGCTCCTTTACAATGTAATGCTCTTTGCAAGGGTCTGCGGAGCGTAGACCCTTCCACACATCATTTCCTTTTAGTTTGGTGCTTTCCAGGGAGTGTTGTTCCTTGTTGCCCATTGCTATCACTGTTGCCCAGCTGAATTCTGCTTTTTAAAATGTTTCTTGTGGTCATTTTTAACGTTTTATGTGATATTTTGTTCTGTGCACATGTATCACACTGCTCACGTTTTGTGGGTTTCCCCGGTTTTCTGTACATTGCTGACGTAAATGGTTTCTCTTCCCTTTAAATGCCTTTAACGACAGGTTTTCATTTGCGTTGGAGGTGAGCTCTGACACTCCGCGCGTTAGTATGATGGGAGCCTCTCTCCGCCCACTCCCCGCCCATTGACCCCTTCTCTCCGCCCACTCTCCACCTTCTGCGCTGTTTTAACGCGCCGCGGAGCTTTACGATCGTTAACTACGGTTACCGCGCGTAGTATGACGTTAACGGTCGTTAGCGCGTCGGTACGCGCGTTATACGGCACTTACGGTCGTTAACGTCATACTACGCGCGTTATTCACGTTTAGTAAACATAGCCCTTAGGGTGCTTATCACTGTATTTCAGGGAGAATTAAGCACTTTTGTGGGGATGAACGACGGAGCTCGTTTTCAGCCATCCATGCTTTTCGGTGACATCACCGGAAGCCAAACTTGTGTATGTTATAGTAGATCATCATACCTCACACCTCTGCCTCTGTTCCACCCAAACTACACCCCTTAGAATACCTACATATGCAATACCTAACTATGCACCATCTTGTTGGCCTGTGTACTTCTATGCACATATATCACTATGCTATTTCATAAAAGGCCTTTTGGATGTTGATGTAGAAAAACTTTATAAAACTTTCACATTTTCAAATATATGCCCATTCTTTATGATCTTTCCATGTGAATCACCTGGTTCTCCCCTCATAAAGAGTACTCTGTCATGAATCTTTTCATTGGTCTTGTTTCTCAAATTTAGCTCTCTTCTGGTGGAACTTGCTCCTGGATTACCTTAACTCGTTAACTAAATTTAAGTTGGGTCACAAAAACTTGGCTTTTTGAGCATGCTTTCTCAGATGGCTAGTTGCAGTCACAGGACAATGTGTTTTCCCTCTTTCGTGGTTCGTTGTACAATTTTACTCCTGTTCCTTTGTATTATGTCTTGTTATTATTTGGTTTTAATATATTTGTCTTATTTGCTAAGATACTGTTTGCTAACAGTTTTACTCCTCTTCTGTAAACTTCCTGGATGTCAAGCTACCAAAAGAGATATATCACATACCAGAAATAAATAAATAAACATGAAATAAACATAAGTGATAACCTATTCCAAATCTTGCCCCTGGGTGTGCCTCGACTTAGTCTTGGGAAACATAGGTGTATAAGTTTACCTGCATACCAGGTGAACGACTTTGTAAAAGTCTTTTTTGCATAATGAAGACACTAATTTACCCAAGGAAACAACTTTTAAAAGTTACCTTCTGGGTTGCTATCCACTAGGTATTTCATAAGCATATCAGACTGTCAGTATTTATTCACTTGCTTCTTGTAGTGATGCAGGGATAATAGCCAGATTTACTGTATCTATTTAAGTAGGCATGCACTTATACATACTGTATGTTTTCAGCTCCATATTTTAATTGTAATTATTACTTAGGGGTATGTTTACTAAACCGTCTTAATGTTACCGGCGTTAGTTGCAGTCTTACTGTGATGAATGCCATATAAGGTAGTGGGCGTTCCGGTCTTAAGGTAGCATTTCGGGTTATCGCGCGATAAAGTCCGTTATCACGCGATAGAGGGAGCCATGGCACGTTAATGCGTGTTAGCCTTAATTAGGCACGCTGACATGCTATCACAGTAACAGAGGTGTAGCACAATGGTTGATACATTGACTGATAATACAGTGGTCATCCGGATTCAAACGTAGATCCTGGCGAAGAGGAAGAAGATGATGTTTATACCAAATGGGATGACACAGTAAGACTAACTAAACAGATGATCAAAGAGGAAATGCATTCCTCTGATCTCCTTGAGTGTTGCAGATTTAAAATTATTCCCCGTGGCCTGCGGGTTAATAAGGCTCCAGGACTATATCAAAACGAACAAGGTTTTGTCTCTTGCTGGAATGCAATTTTAAACAAATGTTCACTTGATCTGATGATCTTGTTGATCTCAACAGCTCATAAAAAATCTGAGTTATATAAGATTGAATTTGATGAGAAGCTGAAAGAGTTAAAGAAAATTGATAAGAATTTCGATAGGATGCATATGGAATACAATGACAATATGACACATTTTAAAAAAGAGATTAAAGATAAGAAAAGGGAGAAATTTGTAAGGGATGAGGAGGACTACAGAGTAGGTTATGTTTATCATTGGTCTAAGAAATTGGATAGTGAGAGAATCTGGGTCAAAAGGAGGTCTGCCTTTTTTGACCGTCATGATAGTATTTTTGAGGAACCAACATCAGACCTTTCAACAATTGAACATAAAAAGAAACGGATTAGAAGTGAGTCTGCCGAATGTAATGAAGGCTCAGCCTCTACTTCGCACACACAGAAGGAAAACAAAGCACTCGATAAACAGCAAAGTAAAAAGAAAAACAATTTTTTAAGTATGGACAGCCTGTGGAAGGGGGGTGGACGAAGCTCCTCCAGGACACGCCAACAGCAACAACAGCCCCAGTTTTTTCAGAACTCTTGGTCGGACCACGACCAGAGACAGTACAACCATTTTCCAATGAGAGGCAGAGGACGTGGTCGGGGTCGCGGGAGGGGGGGATGGGCGAGAGACGAATCGCACGAGAGGAGGTATTAGATTACAATAATGTCATCAATATTTCAAACTATAATCTTACTACTGATGAGATATCGGTCCTTGCTAAATATTTTTTTAAAGTAGAGTGCAATATTCGAAAATAATTTATAAAATTTAGTTATCTATTTTGGTGTAAGTTTCATGCTTTTATTTTTTAGAAGTTTTTCTGATAATAGCGACTTCCATTGTCTCTTTTGAGCCTGGTAAAGTCTATGCACATCACACCCACAGGTAATGTTCAACTCTATAGTATGTGATTTATCCAGTATCTGCATAATTAGTTCTTAATCGGACCTACTCTTTCAGTCTCCTCATCCCTTCCTATTTCTTGGTTGCATATAGTTGTTTTTTCACTTTCGTTGTATATGCTTGTACAATTATAAATGTTTTGGTGATTTTATTGTTCTCTTGTATTCCAATTAGCTTTTAATTATTTATTTATTTAATTATTTATATTTATATATATGTATGTATATAAATTTATATGTCATCTTATCTATAGAGCAGTTGGTTTATTTAATATATTAGGATTAATTTTTAAGTGATTGTATATGGTTTTTTATGGTTTTAATTGATTATTTTTGATTGTTTCTTGAATTTTATTAATGTGTTTTCTTTGAGACTTAAGTTATTTGATATAGTCCAATTCTGCCTTTATTTTACATGTATTGTATATTCACGTTACAATTTTTTATTTTAACCCCACTTTTCTGCATATTTATTGTTTTTAGGTTTTATTATATTAATGTGGTTTTATAATTTATTTTTTAGTGTATCCTGCTAGCCCCTGATGAAGTGATATACGAAACACGGCCTGTGTTGGGCTTAGGCCACTTATTTGGTTATAATAAAGTCATTGGGTGTTGAATCTGCCGCTTCCTGTCTTTGTTTCTTTTAGTTGCAGTCACAGGACAATGTGTTTTCCCTCTTTCGTGGTTCGTTGTACAATTTTACTCCTGTTCCTTTGTATTATGTCTTGTTATTATTTGGTTTTAATATATTTGTCTTATTTGCTAACAGTTTTACTCCTCTTCTGTAAACTTCCTGGATGTCAAGCTACCAAAAGAGATATATCACATACCAGAAATAAATAAATAAACATGAAATAAACATAAGTGATAACCTATTCCAAATCTTGCCCCTGGGTGTGCCTCGACTTAGTCTTGGGAAACATAGGTGTATAAGTTTACCTGCATACCAGGTGAACGACTTTGTAAAAGCCTTTTTTGCATAATGAAGACACTAATTTACCCAAGGAAACAACTTTTAAAAGTTACCTTCTGGGTTGCTATCCACTAGGTATTTCATAAGCATATCAGACTGTCAGTATTTATTCACTTGCTTCTTGTAGTGATGCAGGGATAATAGCCAGATTTACTGTATCTATTTAAGTAGGCATGCACTTATACATACTGTATGTTTTCAGCTCCATATTTTAATTGTAATTATTACTTAGGGGTATGTTTACTAAACCGTCTTAATGTTACCGGTGTTAGTTGCAGTCTTACTGTGATGAATGCCATATAAGGTAGTGGGCGTTCCGGTCTTAAGGTAGCATTTCGGGTTATCGCGCGATAAAGTCCGTTATCACGCGATAGAGGGAGCCGTGGCACGTTAATGCGTGTTAGCCTTAATTAGGCACGCTGACATGCTATCACAGTAACAGAGGTGTAGCACAATGGTTGATACATTGACTGATAATACAGTGGTCATGAGTTTGATCCCTCAGTGGGCTCAGTTAAAAGGCTATCTGAGGCAATCCCTTTTCCTGCTTGTAACAGTCAGACACATCCCAACAATTTGCACTGCCAGCCAAAAAAGCCTCACCCCAGTGCCGCAACCTAATGCACCTTTTAGGGCGCACCATAAGGCACATCATAAAGCACCACGTCATCCAAGGCAGGTCATAATGTGCCCCAGAGGGCAGCAGGAAAGGTTGGCACCCTCCAAGGCAGCATATAAGGTGCCCCATAAGCTGGCCAAACCTAAGGTGCCGCGAAAGATGCCCCAGGATGCCAAGGTGATACAGGAGATGGTGCCCAGGGGCACAAAGGTGCCCCAAAGTCACAAGCATGAAATGTATGGCTCAAACACAGATGTAACCATAACACTGCACAGAGCACCAAGGAAAGGCAATGAACAAGTGATGGAAGGAAGTAGATGACGGAGCTCATGGACCAGCCAAATCTGCATGCAGCCCATGTAGCAGCAGGTAAAGTGGACAAACATATCGGGGGCAGCTGTACCAATGTACAGGGTGATGATAATGTACAGTACAACAATGACAGTGTGTGGCAGAGGATGGAGATACGTATCCACCAGAGGAAGTAGAGGTGGCAGGATAAGTGCAATGACAGGAGGACAGAGGAGAGCAGTGCCATGCAGAGCAGACACAGGAGAGGCAAGCATGAAGAGCCACAATGCAGAAAAGTGTGCCAGTTCTGGACATGGGGCAGCAGCCTGCACATTAGGGCAGGACGCCACACAGCTGGCACACACACATAGATGGACAGAAGGGTGGATGGCAACAGTGATGAGGGTATAATGTGGCAGCAGCACAGATCTGCACAGATATGACTGTTACACGAATGAAATGTAGTTGTGTAGGACAGCCATAAAAAAGGGGAACAAAGAGAAATAGAACCCATGACCTCTGCTATTAAAGTCATTGCATTAACCATTGTGCTACATCACAATGGGAGTTAACACATCAATGGATGGCTACAGAAAGAATGCACATCACCATAAAACTGTCTGCTGTGGCTACCAGGATAGGATAGAACCAACAGTACCCATAATGCAATTCACATGCAGAACAGCAGTCTACATCTGCTCACCAGATGGGGTATGCACCTCTACAGCACGTCAGCTTGGTAGGGGGGAATGACCGTGTATGTTACTGGCACAGAGTACCCACAGGCCATGCCAATGTGCGTATTCTGTGCTCAACCTGAGGGTGGAGTTGCCAGCACCAGGTCCACAGTACCCGGGTTGGTTGAGATGGGCTGTGCTGCAGGTCTCCATCAGTGCCAGTGTGTGACAGATATTTGTTGCAGACACCTTTAAGAGGTCTCTGTGTCCATTTGTAATTCCCAGTCATGTCTGGCCCTTGTGGACCATAATGCACACAACAGACCCGGATTTCAAAGAGTTAGTGTGCTTGGAGCCTCTCCCCGCCCACTCTCCACCCATTGACCCCTTTTCTCACCCCTCTGGGAATCCTTACTCCACCCTTCAGACCCAGATTTCACAGCGTTAGTGTGCCTTAACGCCGCCGCGGCGTTATCGCATGATAATCATTATGGAGCGATAACGTCACTTATCGTGCTATAATACCACCGCTGTGACTTTAAGATGGTTTAGTAAACATACCCCATAGTATACCTCTATATTCAAATAAATACCATTTGAGTGATATGGTTATAACTCTCAATGTTATGATTTATGTTCTCCGTCTCTCCTACAGTAATTTGTTTTATCCGAATTATGATTTTTTCAGCTACTTTCAGATGCTTCCCCTCAAAATCATGAGACATTTTACGCTATATTAAACATCAACTTGACGGCACACAACAACAACAAAACTGCCTGAATTCTAGTTCTTGATGAATATGCTCCATATTTTATTATTATAGTGTTATCAATTAAATTCATGAACTTTCTTATTTTTTAGATGGAGCTACTGTACTTGCCAATGACTCAAAACCCCTGTACCCCATATAGTACATTACATTTTAGCAATAACGAGCATGAAACTAAATAACTATTACTTCCATGAATGCCTGCTTATTTGAAATATGGCTAAGGATTGTGGCGCATGTCACCCCTCTCCTCCTTAGCTGTTCTACCTTCCAGTCTCAAACTGCTTTATTATTCATACCGCCTTCATTTACTTGGCCTCCAGCCCAGCTGTCTAACCCAACCAATTAATCTGTTAAACTCAGTCAAAGCTAATTATTATGATTACACTGTAGATAGCCTGCTCTAATTAGATCATCCTATTCTGTAGCATTCAGAAAATACATGTATTCTTGCATAAAGTAAGGAGAGGTGAAATGAAACCAAAGGATGAAAGATTGATATTTGCAGCCCAGGACAGAGGATTACGGACAAGATGGATAAAGTTTGCATTGAAAAAAATGGTAAAATAGACATATGTAGATTCTCTAATAAATAGCTGGAAATGGTGACTCAGCCCATGACTGGCTATGAAGTTCTGATGGCAGAAAATTTCTATACCGAAAGGCACAATAAAGTAGCATGTCTCATCCATTGGAAAGTCTGTAAACACTACAACAGCATTGTGTCAGAAAAGCACTGGGATCATGATCTTAAGAGAATTAGAGAGAATGAAGAGATTATGAACACCTGGGATAAAGCATAAGATATGCCATACTGGGTCAGACCAAGGTCCATCAAGCCCAGTATCCTGTTTCCAACAGTGGCCAATCTAGGTCATAAGTACCTAGCAGTCTCCCCAAAAGACACAGGTTCTACAATGCTTGTATTGGGTCAAGCAGTGATATCCTGGGTCCCTTTTAATAATGGTTTATGGACCTTTCCTCCAGGAACTTGTCCAAACCTTTTTAAAACCCAGCTACACTAACAGCTTTTACTACATCCTCCAGTGACAAATTCCAGAATTTGATTACACGTTGATTCTACTGATACTCACATTCCAACTGATTAAAAGCTGACTGCAAGGAAGCAGTATAGGAAAAGCACACCAGAATGGCATTGATTACAGAGATGTCAGTCCTAAGCGCCTATTCCATGAATCGAGAGGGAGAAAATCTTCAAGTACCAAGAAATGCAGTCAGAGACCAAGAAAATGTGGTAGAAATATAATCAGTTATTTCTTATTGTATTGTGTGCCACAGGCTTGATTAAGAAGAATTTCCAAGTATACCATGGGGTATGTTTACTAAACTGTGGTAATGTCACCCGCGTTAGGTTCCGCGGTAATGGTACAGATGCCCATATAAAGGCATGGATGGTGGATTGTTACGGCAAGCCTTAGCAGCTAACGCGTGTTAAAAGGCACCTTAGACTAACGCACGTTACAAGGTGCCTTATAAGGCACCTTACAAGACACCAAGTAAGGTGCCTTGTCAGGTGCCTTATAAGGTGCCTTGTTAGGCACCTGGTAAGGTGCCTTATAAGGTACCATATAAGGTGCCTTGTTAGGCGCCTGGTAAGTGCCTTATAAGGTGCCTTGTTAGGTGCCTTATAAGGTGCCATGTTACCTTATAAGTTAGGTGCATTACAAGGTGCCTTATAAGGTGCCTTGTTAGGTGCCTTATAAGGTGCCTTATAAGGTGCCTCATAAGGCACTTTGTAAGGCGCCCTATAGGGCTTCTTAGGCTAAGCGCCGTATTAGGCACCCATGGCCAAGGCACCGTAGAAGGCACTTTGGGCTATGGAACCATAGGTCAAGGTGGCCCAACAAGGTTATGGTGCCCTAGGTTAGTGTGCCCTAAGGGCTGCAAGGTGCTGCAGGATGACATGCATGACCTGTGAGGAACAGAGACAGATGTAGCTCTAACACTGGATAGAGCACTGAGGAAAGGCAATGAACAGGTGAGTGAAGGAGGGAGAGCTGGGAGCTGCTGGATCTGCCATATCTGTGGGCATCCCATGTGGCTGCCAGTACTGTTGACAAACATGGTGGGGGCAACTGTAGCACAGCACAGGGTGTTGGCAATGTAAAGTACTGGAAAGACAGTGGGTGGCAGAAGATGGGAATACGTGTCCCCCTGTGGAGGCGGAGGTGGCAAGATAGTTACAATGATGTGTGGACAAAGGAGTGGTGGTGCCATGCAGATCAGGCACAGGCAAGGCAAGCACGAAGAGGTGCAATGCAGGAAAGGGTAGCAATGCAGGACATGGGGTGGCAGCCTGCACAGGCAGACAGGACTCTACACAGCTGACAGATGCAGATAGACCGACCAAAGGAATGTTGGCAACTGTGGTGAGGGTATTATGGGCTGGCAGCACAGCTCTGCAAAAATATGACTGTCACAGGCATGCAAACTATTTGAGTAGAACAGGCATGAAAGAAAAGAACAATGAGGAACTGAACCCATGAAAACTGCTGAGAATGGTATCGTATTAACCAGTAGGCTATACCTCCGTCACATACCTCACAGCAATGGCTGGGTACAGAAGGACTGCAGGTCACCGCACAAACTGTCTGCCCTGAGTGCCAGGATAGGGTAACCCCACCAGTACCCATGATGCAATGCACATGCTGAATAGCTGTCTACAGCTGATCACCAAATGTGGTCTGCACCTCTCTGGTACCTCAGCTTGGAAAGACGAACTGACAGTGTGTGATACTGGCACAGAGTAGCTACAGACCATGCCATTGTGCAGGTTCTGTGTTCACCCTGAGGGATAGGATGGGTGCCCAGCACTAGATCCACAGTACATGTGGTGCCAGAGATAGGTCCTGCTGAACATTCCAATCAATATCAGTGTGTGACAGGTGTTCCTTGCAGTGTATCTGTATCCTGCAGTCACATATGGCCCTATGGGACCAGACACCACCCAGATTAGCGTGTACCCTGTGTTAGTGTCTGATTGACATGAGCACCTGTTATCAGGGCAGAGGGGTTTCTAGATTTGCATGAGGTTTGTGTAGCAGTGCCTCTACAGGTCAAATTAGTATACACTATATACCGCAAAGGGGCCCACAGTCACCGTTTTTGTAGGTAAGGGACAGGTGCCTGAGCCCCTGTGAAGCAACCTCCATCCTGCTGGTATAAGACAGTCCTCCAAGGTTGGTGGGCCAGAGCCATACCTGTGACTGGGGCAGTGGCAGACCAGCCGTAATGCTGGGGTAAGGTCTGGAAAACCCCAATTGCCTCACACCACCGTCAGCCATTCACCAGCAGCTTTCTACATGGTGCACCAACAATGCACAATCTAACTGCAGACAGTCCATTGTGCACGCTCACAGAGAAGCTATGTACATCAAGCAGGTCTCTCAGTGATTGGGCCTCAGCACTGGAAGCAGATAGCGATTAGGCCCCCAAAACAGAGAGCACACAAATATCACTACAAAATAGATACCATTTAACAATATGCGTGAACCTAGACATTCCATGGTCACTGCTTGGTCAGAGTGAGTGTCCTCCCAGCATGCAATGCTGTGGCCACCCTGTCCATGCAGGCGGTGGTCGGGCACTACAGTGTCCCAGCCATTGCCCCACACCCTGTGAAGATGCATCCTGGCCAATCTGCTCTGTCCGGGCCATACCCACAATACCTTGCTCCTCATTATGCACATATTCAGGCTACCGCTGGTAAGAGTGGGACATTGTGGGCACAGTGAGGTGTGGGCAGCCACAGAACAATGGATAGACATACACACACTCCTATTGCAGCATTGTGCAAAGATAGGGGTGGTTGGCAGTCCTGTGCACCACACTGGTCCTGATCACAGTGCCAACATTGATAAACTGTGCAGGAGGTAGTAGTAGTGCTCTGGTGATATCTGCAGCTCTGTGCTGGGGCCAACAGCCTGACTCTCCATGCAGCTTTGGATTGTGGAGCCTTTGTGAGCGGGTGTTTGTACCCCTGTTCGCCGCTGCTTTTGGCTTTGCACATTTTGCTGTTGTATCTGCATTGTAGGGTAAAATATAGGGACATGCTCTGTAGGATCCTCAGCTGGGACTTGAATCTGTGATCCTCTGCTTCATGAACATACTGGCTGTGTATACTGCACCACACTGCTTCTACAGATGCACTGTTGTCCCTAGAGCTACCTGTACTTTTCCTCAGCCAGACCTTTTATGTTGCACTGCACACCACGTACTGGTACAGGGCATTGCCTAGGCCCACTGCAGGCAGGTGCCACTGCCCTCTCCAGCACAGGCACACCCCCCCCTGCCATGCTGACATGACCATATGCTGTCGGTGCTGGTAGTGCACAGTCCCAGGCCATCCACTGTGTGGGTAGGCGGTTACTTAGGGAGCGGGGTCTGGGGCAGGGAGACATACTTGGGCATCCTCACATCCGCCCCATAACCGCCTGCCAGTATTATGTCTCTTCCGCTTGGGGAAGGGTTGGCTGGGGGGATGTCAGGTCAGTGCCCTGGCAACTGTTAGCTAGGGTGGACCAGGTAGATGTAGGAGGATTGTGTTTGGCCTTTGTCAGCTGCTGTCTTGCTGATGTCCGGTTTCTATGTTCCTATGTGCCACCTAGGCGACTGCCTAGCCCACCCTGTGCCCCAGCTGCCCCCACTACATATCCCGCCTGCAGCCCCCTATGCCCCATTTGCACCATCAACATAGTGGCCTTTCATACTTGGGCACTATGCTGTTGCTGCAAATGGAGCACTACTATCACTTTTCTTGGGCTCCCTGCCTATGCTGTACATTGCTGACACTGAAATTGTTTTTCTCTCTTGCAAATGTGTGCTAATGCCAGGTTTTCAGTCGCGGTAGGATTCAGCCCTTCAGTTCCCCGCCTTAGTGTGGAAGGGGCCTCTCCCTGCCCACTCCCCGCTCATTGACCCCTTCTCTCTGCCCTCTCTCCACCCTCTGCGGGACTTACCGTGGCTGGGAACGCTAACGAGCGTTAACGTAGCCACTGCTACGTTACCACAGTTTAGTAAACATACCCCCATGATAAGTTACCCATAAATGTTACATTAAACAAATTCCAGAAGGAGACTGTCTTTGATATGATGCAAGTACTACACCTAGCATTATAAGTAAATTTGAAAGACTGAGATCATACTCTCTTGATATGGTATGCATAAAACTAAATCACTTGGAGAAATTGCCCTGTAAGACTATCTATACTACTATATTAAATAAATAAATATGCATGAAAGGGTCATCATATTTCTTCATCTGTTGTTGTTAAGTGCCGTGGAGTCGGTGTCGACTCATGGTGATCCTCTGGATAGTTGTCTTAAATTGTGTTTGGTCTTCAGTCAGGCGACTCATTGTTGACAGACTGGTACCTGTAGCTGCTGTTATTGTATTGGTCCATCTCATTGTTGGCCTTCCTCTTTTGCATTGACCTTCTATCTTGCCAAGCATGATGTCTTTCTCTAATGATCTCTCTCTTAACATGATGTGTCCAAAGTATGAAAGTCGAAGTCTTGTCATCTGAGCTTCTAAAGAAAGCATAGGTTTGATCTCCTCTAGTACGGACGGGTTTACTCTTCAGGCAGCCCATGGTATACGCAGTATTCACCGCCAGCACCATAATTCAAAGGCATCCATTTTCTTCCTGTCTGTCTTTTTCACTGTCCAGCTTTCACATCCATATGATGTTATTGAAAATACTATGGCTTGAACGAGTCAAATCTTTGTATGGAGAGAGACATTTCTGCTCTTCAGAATCTTGTCTAGGTCTTTCCTAGCTATTCTGTGAAGAGGAATGTGTAGTCAGATTTCTTGATTGCAGGTTGCTTCTTTATTGATAGTTGATCCAAGTAGGTTAAAGTTATCTACGATTTCAATTTATTTGCCTTCAATGATGAACTTATTGATTTTGCCAGTTGTCATGATCTTTGTCTTCTTTAAATTAAGGAGCAGGCCCATTTTAAGACTATGTTCCTTGATCGTGAGAAGGAAATGTTTCAGATCGTCTTCGCTTTCAGCCAGTAATGTGGTATCATCAGCATAGCAAATGTAGTTGATGAGTCTTCTACCAGTCTTCACACCTCTGTTGTCTTCATACATTCCTGCTTCTCTGATGATTTGTTCTGCATATAAATTAAAAAGGTAGGGGGAAAGTATGCAGCCTTGTCATACACCTTTGCTTATTTTAAACCATTCTGTTTCTCCTTCTTCCGTTTGAACCGTTGCTTTTTGATCAATGTACAGATTGTGCAAGAGAACGATCAGGTGTTCTGGTATACCCATGCTTCTTAATGTGGCCTAGAGTTTCTCATGTTTTACACAGTTAAAAGCCTTGCTCCTTGTGGTTTTGGGCAAGCCACTTAACCCTCCATAGCCCATGTTCCCTGTAAAATAGTTATCTCCAAGTTATAATGCCCTGTTCAATGTAATTTCAGTTTGTTCAATGTAAACCGCACTGATGCAGAATAGCGCGGTATATAAGAGAATGTAAATAAATAAATAAATAAAATAAATAAAGCACAAATAGATATCCTTTTAGTATTCTTTAGTCTTTTCAAGGATCCATCTCACATCCGCAATGATGTCTCTCGTTCCTCGCCCGTTCCTGAACCCTGCTTGCACTTCAGGTAGTTCTTGTTCCAGGTATGGTTGTAGTCTCTGTTGAATAATCTTCAGTAGAATCTTTCTGGCATGTGGGATCAGAGTGATTGTGCGATAATTTCCACAGTCAGTTGGATCACCTTTCTTTAGTATTGGTATAAGCACAAATCCTTTCCAGTTAGTTGGCCATGATGTTGTCTTCCAAATGTCTTGGCAGAGCCTTGCAAGTATGGCAACAGCTGCATCAGATTGCTGTAATACTTCTATGGGAATGCCATCAATTCCTGGTGCTTTGTTCTTTGATAAGGCTTTGAATGCTGCTTCAACTTCTTCTTTCATCACCAATGGTTCCGGATCATAATGTACAGGTTGAAACGACTGTTGGTCCACTTGATCTTCATCATATAAAAACTCTGTATATTCTCTACACCTTTTTTGATATTCTCAGCATCATTCAACATATAACCTTGAGCATCTTGTAACATTCTAATTTGAGGTTGGAATTTTTTCATTAACTCTCGTAGCTTTAGGAAAGCCGATCTTGTTCTTCCTCTAATAGTTTCTGCTTCTATTTCCTTGCATGTGTCATTGTAGTACTTCTCCTTGTCCTGTCTTACTGCATGTTGGAAATCTCTGTTGAGTTCTGTGATTGTCTTTCTTTTTCCTCTGGCTTTAGCTTCTCTGCATTTCTGGGCAATTTTCAGAGTTTCTTCCGTCATCCATTTTGTCCAGTTTTGCTTTTTCACCTTTTGTAGAGACTTCTCGCTTTCTTCAAACACAACCTTCTTGATGTCATTCCATAACTCTTCTGGAGCTCTACCATTTGTATCTAAAGCAGCAAATCGATTTTACAGGCAGTCTTTAAATTCCAGTGGTATATTCTCAAGGTCATATTTTGCTACATTCATGAGTGGCTTATTCTTTTTCAACTTTAGCTTGAGTTTGCATACTAGTAGTTGGTGATGTGTTCCACAGTCAGCTCCAGGTTTTGTCTTTGTTGATGTTATAGAGCTTTTCCATCATTGACTGCCACAGATGTAGTCAATTTGATTTTTGTACGATCCATTGGGTGAAGTCCATATATACAATCGCCTCTTGTGTTGCTGGAAGAAGGTGTTTGAGATTAATAGATCGTTGGTCTTGCAGAATGCTATCAGTCTTTCTCCAGCTTCATTTCTGTTGCCAAGTCTATATTTTCCAACCACTTTGCCTTCTTATTTGTTGCCAGCTTTTGCGTTCCAGTCACCCATAACTATCAGTATATACTATTTGCAAGTTCTGTCATTTTCAGCTTGTACTTGTTCATAGAACTCATCAATTTCATCCTCTTCTGCAGCTGTTGTTGGGGCATATACTTGAATTATAGCTGTGTTCATAGGCATTCTTCATAGACGAATAGAAATTAAGACTTCGCTGACTGCATTATATTTCATTACAGTTCTTGCAAGTTTCTTAATTATAAATGCAACACTGTTTCTTCTTTGTCTTTCATTTCCAGCATAGTAGACCATGTGATCATCTGATGCAAAGTGCCCGATGCCAGTCCATTTCATTTCGCTGACACCCAATAGATCAAGTTGTACACATTCCATTTTATTCTTGACCACCTCCAACTTCCTTTGGTTCATGCTTCATACGTTCCATGTCCCAATATGTAAGACATCTTTTAAGCTTCTGACTCTCATTTCAACATCAGCAGTCAAACGTCCTGAGGGCTTTGATCCAACCACATAATAAATGCTGGCTTTACTCTGAAACGTCTTCAGCAACTCCCCAGTAGCTAGTTATGTGCCTTCCAACCTGGGGGTCTCATCTTCCAACACTATAGTGCAATTTGTTTTGTTGTGACTATCCATTGGGTTTTCACGGCAAGATACAGAAGTAGATTACCAGGCCTTTCTTCCATGCAGTTTAAGTTTAGTGTTGTTACCATTGTCACAGAAATGTGATCCTCCACCTCCAACACCATCCCATTCTGCTGCTGCCCAGATGGGTTTTCATGGCAAGATACAGAAGTAGATTACCAGGCCTTTCTTCCATGCAGTTTAAGTTTAGTGTTGTTACCATTGTCACAGAAATGTGATCCTCCACCTCCAACACCGTCCCATTCTGCTGCTGCTCAGATGGGTTTTCATGGAAAGATACAGAAGTAGATTGCCAGGCTTTTCCTCCACGCAGTTTAAGTTTAGTGTTGTTGCTGTTGTCACAGAAATGTGATCTTCTGCCACCAATGCTGTCCCATTCTGCTGATGCCCAGATGGGTGGTTTTTCTTGGTCTAGCACCTCAGCTGAGACCTGTCCACTTTGAGCGACCCTGCCAGTAGTTTTTTTTTATTATTATTTATACTTTATTAATTTTCAAATACACCAGAGTAAAACTACGTGTAATTAGAATACAGACACCAAAAAGAAATATCTAATCATCAAAAATAACATAAACTTGGTATAGACCACAAAATACCCCTCTATAAGGTTCCAAGAAAAAAGAAATTAATCCAAAAGTAACAACCAACAGGCCATAACAAGTAGAGCTTAGATGGAACTTGTGGCAGTCGGTACGGGGCCCAATCCCTCCCCTTCCCTACCCTCAAGAAACAATTTCAATTGAGGGGGTTCAAAGAAAAGAAACTGCTTGGTATTATGAACTATTATACACTTACATGGGTATTTCAACTTAAACTGTACCCCCAGGTTAAGAGAGCGCTGACGTAAAGCCAAAAACTCTCTCCTCCTTTTCTGGGTATCTCTCGCCAAATCTGGGAAAATCAAAATCTTAGACCCCATAAATTGGGAAACATTCATCTTAAGAAAATATAAGCGCAGAACAGAGTTCCGATCCGACTCAAAGGCAAAGGACACCAGTAAGATAGCTCTGCTGGTCACCACTTCAAGCGAGCTTTCAAGGAATCCTGTCAGATCCATCTGAGCTGGAACACTAGGCTCCACCGAGGCTTTCCCACCCAGTTCATCTGTTGAGGAAATAGAAACATACTGCACACGAGTAATGGGAGGTAAATTCGCAGATGGCATGAGCAGTACCTCAGTAAAGAACCTCCGAACCAGCTCTAGAGGGTCCAGCAAAGGAGACCTGGGAAAGTTCAGCAAACGCAGGTTATTCCTCCTTGCTTGATTATCCAAAAACTCTAGCCGCCTTATTTATTTATTTTATTTATTTATTTATTTAACATCTTTTATATACCGCACTATTTATAATCAGCGCGGTTTACAAAGAACAATAAAACATCAGATAAGATACATATTATCTGTTTTTTACATGGAACAGGGACAAAAACTTGGGTAACCGGGGTAATTATTTACACTGAATAATAGTAGTAATTGAACTATTTACATATGGCCTTCCCAAAATTAAAGCTCCTTTTGCCTGGGTAGCAAACAGGTCCTGTAATACAGCAGTCTGAGTCTCCAGTTGTGACAACCTCGCAGCATGCCCATCCACTCTTGAGCGTTCAGCCTCATCCTGCACCTTCACCAGGCTCAAATCCTTAGAAAGAGCAGCCACAACAGGTATGAGAGTCTTTTGAAGGGAAGTTATGGTGTCCCATAGGCTTTCTAAAGTAACTGTTGCCGGTCTACCCAAAGCCTGAAACTCGGAAGAAACAAGAGAGAGAGAAGAAGCCAGAGATACACTCTCCGAACCTCCGCTTGCCCGAACTGTCGATGACAACTCTCCTCCTCCCAACGCGGCAGCGGGAACCATCTCACTCTGGATCGGGGCAGCACCCTCCACTGCAAGCGAACTCCCATCTTCCGGGGGTACGCCGACAGGCAAACCAGCCCCAGAAACTCTTCCAGGTTGCGGCGGCAACTGCTGTCGGGGACTCAAAACTACCCCATTGCTCAAATCAGACGAAGAACGCGTCTGATCCGCCGAAGCCACACAAGGAACCATCGGGGAAAAGAAGCCAGGAATCACCGACTGTGATGCCGCAATGGTAGGTGTAGAGGTTTCGGGGGGTTTCTGTGAAAATTGCTTCCTCTTTCTCCCCATGGCGGTGTCTCAAACCGGAGCCCGCTACCAGACACCCGACAGACCATAAAGCTCATCCGCCATCTTGGAACCTGGCCAAGTCTGCCAGTAGTTAAACTGATAGCTTAGCCCTAAGCATCACTGATGCACACAAGCCCTCACAGCATGACAAGCTGCAAACCAAGTGAGGGATTTCTTCATCTAAGTTCCTTAAATCCTATCCTATTATTAATTTCTTTAAATCTGAATTAAAATTTTAAACACATTTTGTAGCATAATTAGAAAAGGTACAGAGAAGAATCACCAAAATGGTAAAGGGGATAGAAGGGGGGTAACCCCTTTGAGGAAAGGCTTAAAAGGTTAGGGCTATTAAACTTGGAAAATAGATGGCTGAGAGGAGATATGATAGAAATCTATAAATTAATGAATGGAGTAGAACAGGTAAACAAAGATCAGTTGTTTACTCTATCAAAAAGTCAAAAGATTGGGGAACACACAATGACGTTACAAGGTAACCCAGTGTAGTGGTGTTACAGTGCATCGTACAGTGCAGAGACAGTGTGCAGGCATGTACCCAAACTATGCAAAGGTAAAGCACTACTGGACCTGCCGTGAAGACATGTGGGCCATGCACATGGTGTCCCAGAGGTGGGGATGTGCCTACCATGCCCAAGCACAGCGGAGGATGTGACAGGCAGTGTGGATCCATCAGCAGGCAGTAGCCCAGCATCAGAGATGCAGGTATCATATCCCAAGTATACACAGGCCCAGGGTGAGATACCTGCAATTGATGGAGGAGGAGTTCTACCAGAGATACAGACTGGATGAAGCAAAGATAACGGAGTTGTGCAGCATACGCAGTGTGGAACTGGAGTCCTCCACTTCCATAAGCCGGGCCCTGTCAGTGGCTATGATGATGACCACTGCTTGGGATACCTGGCAACTGGCAGCTTCCGGCATGTGATATGGGTGACTGTTGAATCACACAATCTGCTGCCAGCCACTGCATATGTGCCTTCACCAGGGCCCTGCTGCAGATAATGCACCACCTTATAGCCTTTCCCCGGACACAGAAGATGTGGCAACAGATCAAGCAGGCATTCTACAATGTTGCTGGATTCCCATCAGTGCTGGAATTATAGACTGCACCTACATTACACTGTGGGCACCACGGCTGGAGCAGAGGGCATACCGGAAGAGGCATGGTTACACATCGATGATCAAACAGGTTGTTGTGGATGCCAACATGACCTTTACTGATGATGTGCTGGCAGTGACGTCACCTTCCCCATCAAGGCAGGACACTGCATATGGTTTAGGGCTACCAGATGGCTGTGCTGGCGCACTGGCAGCCATGACACCCACCCCCTCGGCCTGCAGGAGGCCCACCAAACTGTGCAGGGGACCAGCAATAGTTGCCTGGTATGCCATCATCTCCCTCATCAGATGCAGGAGTCCCTCCAGATGGCACTCCACTTGCAGTGAGTGTTCCTGCCATGCCTCAAACTCAGCCTCCCTCACCTGTGTGGCTGCCTGCAGGTCCTGTTGTATATTGTGCAACTCAGTCTGTATGCCCTCGGTGCCAGCCACCAGACTTGCACCCTCCTGCAGTAGCTCCTGGTTTACATCTGTGCCTCCTGCATCCACACGGTCATCCAGGATGGTGAACTGTAGCTCAACTAGTGGGGCATCATTTGTTTCCACCTCCCCAGCACTGGCAGATACACTGGCCTGCTCCACTGCCCTGGGAGCTGCATCAGCCTGCTCCTCTACCCTGGGTGTTGCACCAGACTGCACCCCCATCCTGGCAGGTGCACTGGCCCCTGTGTCTGTGCTGCATCCTCGCTGTGCACTGGCATCACCTACAGTGGGTGGTGAGGCACCCCTTGATGTATTGGTTCCAGGCTGTGAGTGTTGGCAGGTCTGTTGTAGAGCAAAAGTGCCAGGGGTTAGTGACATGGGTTGCTAGGTTGGCCTATGGGGTGCCACTAATCCCACAATGGAACAGGCAGGGTGGATCCCCAGCCTGCACTATCTCTAACCCATGCATCACCCAAGGACCAACAGGCAGACCCTGGGTGGATAGAACCATGGTGGGGACACATATATGGCTGTCACAGTGCCACCCAGGCCATGGGGCAAACCCTATTCACCCTCCTGTCTGCCTGGGGTGGAGCTGTCAAAGCCCACATCCCCTGAGACAGAGACCTCTTCCACAAACTGCAGCACCTTCTGACTCCAGAAAGGTGAGTCTGCGCTGCCGCGCAGGTGACAGCCTGCTGTTGCTGGTCCTTTCTCCTTTGCAGCCTGCTGTACCATCTGCCTCTTCTTCTTAATATCCTCCACATCCCTTTGTGGTGGTGGATGGCATTGACTCTCCTGATGATGTCACACCATGCTGACAAAAGGATGTGAACAGGATGGAGTCGGTGCAGAGGGTGGCTACTAAAATGATTAGTGGTCTTCATTATAAAGCATATGAGGACAGACTGAAGGATCTTAATATGTACACCTTAGAGGAAAGGCGGGATAGAGGTGATATGATTGAGATGTTTAAATACCTCCATGGCATAAATGTTCAGGGAGAGAGCCTCTTTCAATTGAAAGCAAGTTCTGCTACGAGGGGACATGGGATGAGGGTGAAGGGAGATAGATTCAGGAGTGATATGCGGAAATATTTCTTTACGGAAAGAGTAGTGGATCCATGGAATAGTCTCCCAGTGGAGGTTGTAGAGATGAGGACAGTAACTGAATTCAAAAAAGCATGGGACAAACACAGAGGATCTCTAAAGGTAAAAAGGGGACTGTTGTTGTTGTTGATATAGAAGGACAGACTAGAAAGGCCATGTGGTCTTTTTCTGTCATCATATTTCTATGTTTCTATGACAGCTGCGAGCTGGCATCCTCTGCCATGAAGAGGGAAGCATGCCACTTGATGAGTCCCAGGGCCATCGAGGTCTCGGAGGATATAAAGTTCACCTTCTGGGTTTGCTTTGGCCCTTACGGCACTGTGTCTGCCATTGTGTAGCTCAGGTGCTATAGTGGTGTTAAGTTACTCGCATAGGCCCTTTCACATATATGCAGATACATTGTGCAGCCACCCATGCCCCATTCAAAGGCATATGTGGAACCTGCATAGGTACCTGAGTATTGATGGTAAAAAAATTTGCATGACAGCTATGTGCCGTAGGACACCATAGCCACATACCACGGTGCAACGGCAACATATGCGGGCATGGATGCCCAGATGGTAATACCCAGATAGTTTTCTTGCAGTAATAATTTCAGTAATAATTTTAGCTGAACAATATTGAATTTGATCAATTTCTGCAATGTCAGTAAATGGTCTCTTTATTCAGGATATGGCCTTGTTCATCATACTTTTAACCTTAGGTGTTCAGTTTTACCACAGTACTCTTTCCCTTGCCTGGAACCCAGCATATTCCTCTTTTTCCATGTGGACTGGGAGTTCAAATCTTGAATCCCTCCACTTCTGGGTCCTTAGCCTCCATTTCTTCTTCCCCTTCAGTTGACTTCTTAACCTGTCTTTTGTTTACAGTATCTCACTCTCTGCAATTCCACATCTCTAAGCTCTATCTCCACCTCAACTGTTTTTTATTTGTCTGTATATACCTTTCTTCTGGTACTCCCACCTAGGTCTCCTCTCTGTATGTCTTTTCCACTGAAGCCCTTAGTTGATTCAAGATGTTATCATATACATCAGGGGTTCCTAAACCTGTACTGGGGCCTCCCCAGCCAGTCAAGTTTTCCAGATATCCACAATGAATATGCATGAGAGAGATTTTCATACAATGGAGGCAGTGCATGCAAATCTCTCATGCATATTCATTGTGGATATCCTGAAAACCTGACTGGCAGGGAGGCTGGTTAAGAAACCCCTGGTATATATACTTCTTTATGCTGATCTATGAAACTAAAGATTTTTAATTTGTATCAGTTGCTTTTTGCAGTTTTTTTGTGTAGCAATATACCTCTTTCTTCCAAATCTTGGTGGAATCTCTTTATATACCCTTTAGATTTAAATATAGGGTTTATAGCATAAAAGTATCATTATATTATCTCCTCTTTATCTTAAGAAGTCCACTTAATTGTAAAGTTAATCTTTTTAACTTTTTCATTAATTTCTGTGGTGTTTCTCCTGCCACAGTGGGTCCATCTCATTTATTCTACTTATGATACCAAAATTGCTGTTGGAGCCAGAAGAACTGCCTGGCTAACATCTTCCCTTGCAAAGATCTCTGGGACATAATTTATTTGGAAATAATGTAAAAGACATAGGGGTATGTTTACTAAACCTTCTTAATGTGCGCCCGGCGCTGGTGTGCAGGCTGCCATATAAGGAGTGGGCGTTTCAGTCTAAAGTAGCAAAACGGGATTAGCGCGCGTTAACGCATGCTGCTGCGCACATTATCCGGCAAAGCGCCGCTAAGCGCGTTACCGCGCGGTAATCTTAAGTAGGCGCACAGACATCCAAACAAAGAAACAGAAGTGTAGCACAATGGTTAATACACTGACTGATGATACAGGGGTCATGAGTTTGATCCCCCAGTGTGCCTACTGCATAAAGCTGGCTGAGGCATCAGCTTTGACATGTAAGCATTGTTTCCTGAGGCATTTTAATTATTGCTGCCAGCAAACACACCCTCACGTGCCGTAACCTAAGGTGCCGCATAAGGCACCCTATAAGGCACTCCATAGGGCACATTATAAAGTGCACTGTCCGCCACGGCACCCTATAATGTCCCCTATAGGGCACCCTATAAGGCGCTCCATAGGGCACCTTATACGGACTGTAACCATAAGATGCCTCAGAAGGCGCTTTATAGGGTGCCCTATAAGGCGCCTTCTGAGGCATCTTATGGTTACAATACCCTGAGGGTGTTTTGCTGGCAGCACTGATGTACATTAAAAACAGACAATGCTTCGGACAGCCCTATCAAATAACCCCACTGTGGGTTTGAACCCATGACCTCTGGCTCCACAAGCAGTGAAGTAACCAGTGGGCTACAGCTCCATAGCTGCTAGCAAACCCCTGGCAGGCTGCAGAAGGACTGCACGTCACCACACAAACAGTCTGCTGTGGTCACCAGGATAGGGTTAACCCACCCATACCCATGATGCACTGCACATGCAAATCAGCAGTCTACAGATGATCACAAGATGGGGTATGCAACCCCACAGCACATCGGCCTGGTAGGGGGAAGTGACCGTGTGTGGTACTGGCACAGAGTAGCTACACACCGTCACATTGTGCAGGTACCGTACTCACCCTGAGGGTGAGGTGGGGCACCCAGCACCAGGTCCACAGCAGAAATAGGCCATGCTGCAGGTCCCCAGCAGTGCTAATGTGTGAGATAGGTAGTCTCTGCAGACACACCTTGGATACATCTGTATTTCTCAGTCAGGTTTAGCTCTTATGGACCCATAGGAGGGTTATGTACCCCACCCCACCCCACCCCACACACACACACACACGCTTCTGGGGCTGAGGGTGGTAAACAGGGTCTCCCACTCACAGATCCACATTCTACCTCCCTGCAATGGTGGCAGTAGAGGGGACAATCAACCCTAGTCCTGCTGGGGAACAGACACCCTAGAGATCAGTCAATGCAGCTCTGTACACATCCATAAAGCAATAGCAGACAGACATTAGGCCTGGATATGCTAAGCTGCACCCCACCACTATCTGATATTCTCCTGCAGCAAGCATTCAGCCGCTGCACCCTGCAAGGTGTTCCAGCAAGACACATAACAGCTGCAGACAGTCTGCTAGCTAGTCCATAGTGCATGTTCCTGGTGGAAATGCGTGCACCCAGAACTGGGATGTCAGCATACACACCAAGCAGATAAGTCAGTGACGGGGCCCCAAACAGGAACCCATAATTATCACATGAAAACAATGCTATATAGCACTATGGGGGAACCTAGCCATGCCGTGGTCACTGCTCAGTCAGGGTGAGAGTGATCTCCCAGAAGAACATGCTCTGGCTACCCTGTCTGTGCAGGTGGTGGCCGGGCACTACAATGTCCCAGCCATTGCCCTATGCCCTGTGCAGATGCATCCTGGCCAGGCTACCCTGTCCGGGCTATACCCATGGTACCTTGCTCCTCATTATGCACATTGGCAGGCCAATACTGGCAACAGTGCTAGCAGTGTGGGCTGTGGAGGGTGTTTTCAGCCACCACACACTGGATAGACAGACACACACTCCCACACCTATGCCAGCATTGTGCTACTATAGAGGTGTTTGGCAGCCCTGGCCACCACACCAGTCCTGGGCACAGTGCAGGCATGGATATGGTACGCAATACTGTTGGGGGTCACTCCCCAGGGTGGTAAACACTGTCAGACACCAGACCTGAAGCACACTCCACAGACATCAGAAAGGTTGCTATGATGGAGCTCAATCAGCAAACTGTGCTTAACGTAGGAATTGCTATCTGTCAGTAATCATAGCTACCTTTTGATAGCTGTGAACTGTATTCCCAGGTTTAGGATGGCATTGCTAAGGTATGCAAGTGCTAGTATTGGGAGATGCACGCAGGGCCCAATGTCCTGCCTCTCCAGGAGGCATTGGTTAATGGAGCCTGTGGGTGTGGGTGTGTCTGCCCCTGTTGGCTGCTGCTTTATGGCAGAGGTTCCCTACTCCAGTCCTGGTGTGCCAAACACTGTTTGGGTTTTCATGCTGTCCCTCATGAATATGCATGAGATACATCTGCATACCATGGGGGTGGTGCATAGATATGCAGCACAGGCATCTTTATTAGAGGCAGCATGGAACCTGAATGGTGTTTGGCCCTCCAGGACTGCATTTGGGTGACTCTGCTCTAGGTAATGCGCCTGTTTATGGTGTCTGTGCTCTGTAGGGTAAAATGTAGGTGTTTTGGACATGTTTACGTCATCTACAATAAAGGTTCTGTCTTTATTAGCATGTTTTAGTAGTGGGTAAAAAAATGGGGGCTGGGTTGGCAGGAACCACAGCTGGGATTTGAACCGGTGACTTTCTGCTTCTGAACACACTGGCTGTGTGCACTGCACCACCGTGTTGCTACAGAGACAGTACATTCCCTGGGGATACCATGACTGTTCATCAGACGGGGCCTGTCTGTTGCAGTGCATGGCACCCACCTACACAGGGCTAGGCCACGGTCTGCTCTGGGCAGCTGCCACTGCCCCCTCCACCACCAGTGCCCCTCTGCCACCCTGCTGACATGCCCTTCTGCTGGTGGTGCTGGTGGAGCGTAGTCTCAGGCCATCCAGTGTGCGGGTAGGCAGCTGCCTATGGTGCGGGTTCTGGGGTAGGGGTGCCTGTATAGGTGTCCACGCTTCCCCCCAGCACCGCCTGCCACTGTTCTTTGCCCTTGGAGGTCCCTACTGGGTACTATCCCCTGTGACACTGTGTGAAGCACACTCGTGCCCATGCTGGGCCCTCATCAGTTGCTGTCTGGCTGCTCTACTGTTTCAGCATTCCTATGGGCCACCTAGGCATCACCCTAGTCCGCACTGTGGCCCAGCTGCAGTACAGCATATGCCGTCTGCAGCCCTCTGTGTCCCCTTTCCCAGTATCTGTCCAGTTGCCCCTTCCGACATG
This sequence comes from Ichthyophis bannanicus, assembly GCA_033557465.1. Lineage (NCBI taxonomy): Eukaryota > Metazoa > Chordata > Amphibia > Gymnophiona > Ichthyophiidae > Ichthyophis > Ichthyophis bannanicus. The sequence goes on from CM066031.1 coordinate 1,604,602,522, forward strand.
CCTGCCCTGCTGTTGTGGAACATGTGCACCGCATAGGAAACCTGTCCAATGGAGAGGGAAACCCTTATGAGCGCAATTGCACTGTGGGATCATTCACCTTGTATGGGGACGGAGCGTAGACCCTTCCAAAATTCATATCTTTTTTTTGGAGCTTTCTGGGGAGTGCTTTTTGATGTTTCCCATTAATATCACTATTGCCCAGCTTGGTTATCTTTTATTTATATTTTGTTGGGGTCATTTTCAATGTTTCTTTTCACTTTTGTTCCGTGCACATGTATCACACTTATCACTTTTTTGTAGGTTTCCCTGGTTTTGCTGTACATTGCTGACAGAAATGTTTTCTCTGCCCTTTAAATTAGCTCTAACGCCAGGGTTTCACTGGGGTTAGTTTTGAACCTCGGATTTCACATCGTTAGTGTGCGGGGAGCCTCTCCCCTCCCACTCTCCACCCATTGACCCCTTCTCTCTGCCCCTGGGGAGCCTTCCTCCGCCCTCCGGGAGCCTTTCCCCGCCTTCAGCGCTCATTTGCGCCGCTGCGCGCGTTAACGCGCGCTAAGGTACCTGAGCGCCTGATAATGCGCCATTTACGCACATTAAGGTACCTTAACGCATGGTAACATCACAGAGCGCACATTAAGAAGGTTTAGTAAACATACCCCATAGTTTCTCTGGTCAAGGATCATTATTCTGCCATCCGTGAATTCTCTGATCATCCTTTCCAATCCAACTTTGGCTTATCCGAATTTCTACAGGAAACCCATATCACCAGCAATAGTTTCACAAATTCTATAGAATATTCCAACCCTTCCAAAAGGTTCCACAGCAGCAAACGGCTAATCAGCTATATTTGCAGCACCTTAGATCACGAAAAACAAACAGGCTTCTTCAGCCCCAACATCTTTAAGAAGTATACCAAACTTTTGACTATTAATTAATTAATTAATTAATTAATTAATCTAATTATTTATTTCTTTATTTGGCACTTCTTATATACCTCCTTTCTGCACAACTTAGAACAGTTATATAGAACATGGTTTTAATTTGCAGTAATTTACATTCTATTTAATCCTCGCACAGACAACTATTTATAGGGTGAACTATTTACAGACTGGAAGTTTGTGACTACCTTCCAGTCGATGAGAGGATTCTCTGTTTCGAACACACTTGGCAATCAGATGACAAGTAGGTTTTCAGGCTGCTGAGACAAGATTACAAAATATATTTTTGGTGAATGCCAATTCAGAATTAACGATTAGCTTCTTGGACACAACCTTATTAGCATCTCTTGGTTTAAAAGTAGAGATAAATGTTCTCTTGCATGCAAATGCAATCAAAGAGGTACCAGTTTTATAGAGATGACACAGGTTTTCTTCAAGATACTTCCTCTCTCCCAAAAAATCATGAGGTCTGTATCCCATCTTGGATCTTCAGAATCTAAACATTTTCATCAAAAAGGAAAAGTTCAAGATGATTTCCTTGACAGCTATCTTGCAGATCCTATCTCAAAACCATTTACTTATATGCTGGATCTAAAAAGTGCTAATACTCTTATACCAGTCCACCCTGAATGTTAAACATTTGAGATTTATGTTTCAGAGTCAACACTACTAATACTGAATTCTGTAATTTGGCCTCTCATCAGTAGCAGCAGCTCATCTTCACAAATATATTTTTGTTATTGTGTTCTCTTACCTCAATGAGTGGTTGATTTTGACAGAATGAATATAGTTTGTCCATAATTTGCTTATCATTGCAATTCAAACTTTGCAGCACTTTGGATTTTTGATACATTATCAAAAATAAATGATGGACTTTACAAGAGCCTGTCTCATGATTCATGAAGCCAAGAGTTTTTTTTTAAAACACAAAACAGGCTTGCAAGAACAAACATCTTATCTCATCACATTTGTATGTCCAAAAAACTCCTTACTCGGGTCACCCTGAGTATCTTAGGTCACATAATAGTTACTGTCCATGATGTCCCTTTTTCCAAGAATGTCTGTTCAAATTTCAGTTAGGCCAATTTTGTAATTCTCTTACTTCCAGAATATCCATAACTCCCGGAATGAGCAACTTCTTGTGGTGGCAACAAGGACAGTCCTTTCCAAAAACCTCAACACCAGATCATCTTGATGACAGGTTCACCCTCAGAGGGTTGGGGAGCTCATTTGCTTTAATGGTGAATGCAGGGACTCTGAACACAAGTGAAAGAATTATCCCATACCAGTCTAGTACAGCTCCATGCAATCTCTTATGCCCTTCTAACATTCAAAAGATTCTGGAGAAAATCATTATTATTCAGACAGACAGACAGACAAGTAGCTGTGTTCTACAATAAGAAATGGGACTCTGGATCCCTGAAGCTATGTCAAGGCAATCAGAATCTGAGAATTTGCCATATTAGTAAAGGCAGATCTTTTAGCTGATAAACTGAGTTGCAGAAATGCGCTGCATGAGTGGTCATTTGATACTGCAGTTGCCCAAAATGCATTTGTGAAATGCGGATTACCCAAGATAGATTTATTTGCAACTCCGCACATGCAAAATGTCCAAAATTTTGTCCCATTAAATTGGCACTGCACAAGTTAAGCCATGATGCATTTTCAATTTTGTGGACCTAGAACCTGCTGTACACTTTACCGCCCATTCCTCATTGGGTGACATCATCATTAGTGTGACCGCATTCTACTGCTGTATACAGAGAATCCCTTTACAAGTAAGCAACTTCGCTTTATTGGCATGAGTGGGCATTGCTCATTTCCATCTCTTAGGGGTATTAAGCAGTCTTAACGTGCGCCCGGTGATAGTGTGCAGGATGCCATAAAAGGAGTGGGCGTTCCGGTCTAAGCGCGATAACGAGCGCTGCGCACATTATCGGGCAATGGATTGAGCCATGCACGTTAACGTGCGTTAACCTGAAGTAGGCGTGCTGACATGCAAACAGAGCAGCAGAGGTGTAGCACAGTGGTTAATACACTGACAGATGGTACAGGGGTCATAGGTTCAATCCCCCAGTGTGCTTATTGAATAAGGCTGGCTGAGGCATTACCCTTTATGTTTAAGCAGTGCTTTGTGAGGCATTTTAGTTTTATTTTAATTAGTGCTGCCAGAAAACACCCTTCACAGTGCCGTAACCTAAGGTGCCGCATAAGGCGCCCTATAAGGCACTCCAGAGGGCACATTATAAAGTGCACTGTCCGCCAAGGCACCCTATAATGTCCCCTATAGGATGCCTTATAAGGCACTTTATAGGGCGCCTTATAAGGTGCTTTATAGGGCGCCTTATAATGCGCTTTATAAGGCGCCTTATAAGGCACTTTATGGGGTGCCTTATGAGGCACCTTAAGGTTATAGCACTGTGAGGGTGTTTTTGCTGGCAGCACTAATTTACATTAAAAATAGACAATGCCTTGGACAGCCCTATCAAATAACCCCACTGGGGGATCAAACCAATGACCTCTGGTTATACAGGCAGTGAAGTAACCAGTGGGCTACATCTTGATTGCTACTAACACACCCCTGGCTGGCTACAGAGGGATTGCAGGTCACCACACAACCTGTCTGCTGTGGTTACCAGGATAGGGTTAACCCACCCGTACCCATGATGCACTGCACATGCAGATCAGCAGTCTACAGATGATCACAAGATGGGGTATGCACCCCCACAGCACCTCGGCCTGGTAGGGGGAACTGACCGTGTGTGTTACTGGCACAGAATAACTACAGATAGTCACATTGTGCGGGTACTGTGCTCACCCTGAGGGTGAGGTGGGGTGCCGAGCACCAGGTCCGAAGCACCTGGCTCAGCTTAGCCGAGCTGGCTATGCTGTAGGTCACCATCAGTGCCAGTGTGTGATAGGTAGTCCTTGCAGACACACCTAGGATGCATCTGTGTCCATCTGTATTTCCCAGTCACATCTAGCCCTTGTGTACTTTGATGCACCCAGAATAGAGCATATGCTGTGCGGGTGCAATGGTCACATGTTTTAAGTGACAGGGGGGGGTGGTGTTTGGACCCATAGACAGATTATGTAGTACCACCCAACCTGTTCTCTGGGGCTCAGGGTGGGGGACAAGATCTCCCACCAACAGATCCACATTCTACATCCCTGCAATGATGGCAGTAGAGGGGACCATCAACCCCATTCCTTCTGAGGAACAGACACCCTATAGGACAGTCAAGGCATATCTGTACACATCCATAAAGCAATAGCAGACATACAGTAGGCCTGGAAATGCTCAGCTGCCCCCCACCACTATCTGACATTCTCCAGCAGCAAGCACAGTGAGTCTCCAGCCGTTGCACATACTAGCTGCAGACAGTCTACTAGCTAGTCCATAGTGCATGCTCCTGCAGGAGATATGAGCACACCCACCAAGCAGATAAGTCAGTGATTAGGCCCCAGAAAACCCCACCCCCCCATAAATATCACTTAAAAGAAATACTGTAGAGCACTATGGGAGAACCTAGTCATGCCGTGGTCACTGCTCAGTCAGGGTGAGAGTGACCTCCCAGCAGGACATGCTGTGGCCACCCTGTCCATGCAGGTGGTGACTGGGCACTACAATGTCCCAGCCATTGCCCTATGTTCTGTGCAGATGCATCCTGCTCAGGCCGCCCTGTCCGGGCTATACCCACGGTACTTTGATCCTCATTATGCACATTGGCAGGCTAACACTGGCAACAGTGCAAGCAGTGTGGGCTGAGTAAGGTGTTGGCATCCACCACACACTGGATAGACAGACACACACTCCCACACCTATGCCAGCATTGTGCAACTATAGAGGCTTTTGGAAGCCCTGGCCACCACACCAGTCCTGGGCACAGTGCAGGCATGGCTGTGGTACGCAATACTGTTGGGGGTCACTCCCTGAGGTGGTGAACACTGTCAGACACCAGACCTGAAACACACTCCATAGACATCAGAGAGGTTGGTATGATACAGCTCAATGAGCAGATTGTGCTTAATTTAGGAATTGCTATCTGCCAGTAATCATAGCAACCTTTTGATATATGTGTACTGTATTCCCAGGTTTAGGGTGGCATTGCTAAGGTATGCAAGTGCTAGTATTGGGAGATGCACGCAGGGCCCAATATCCTGCCTCTCCAGGTGGCTTTGGATAATGGAGCCTGTGGGTGTAGGTGTTTCTGCCCCTGTTGGCCGCTGCTCTAGGGCAGAGGTTCCCAACTCCATTCCTGGTGGGCCAAACACTGTTCGGGTTTTCATGCTGTCCCTAATGAATATGCATGAGAAACATCTGCATACCATGGGGGCGGCGCATAGAAATGCAGCACAGGCCTCTTTATTAGAGACAGTATGGAACCTGAATGGTGTTTGGCCCTCCAGGACTGCATTTGGGAGACTCTGCTCTAGGTAATGCGCATGTTTATGGTGTCTGTGCTCTGTAGGGTAAAATATCGGCGTTTGAGGCATGTTTATGTTATCTGCAATAAAGGTTCTGTCTTTATTACCACGGTTTAGTAGTGGGTAAAATATGGGGAGTGGGTTGGCAGGAACCACAGTTGGGGCTTGAACCTGTGACCTTCTGCTCCTGAACACACTGGCTGTGTGTACTGCACCACACTGTTGCCACAGGGACAGTTCATTCACTGGGGATACCATGACTGTTTATCAAAGAGAGCCTGTCTGTTGCAGTGCATGGTACCTACGTAAACAGGGCTAGGCTACGGTCTGCTGTGGGCAGCAGCCACTGCCCCCTCCACTACCAGTACCCCTCTGCCACCATGCTGACATGCCCTTCTGCTGGTGGTGCTGGTGGAGCGCAGTCTCAGGCCATCCAGTGTGCCAGTAGGTGGCTTCTTATGGTGCGGATTCTGGGGTAGGGGTGCCTGCATAGATATCCACGCTTCCACCCAGCACCGCCTGCCAATGTTCTGTGCCCTTGGGGGTACCTGCTGGGTACTATCCCCTGTGACACTGTGGGAAACACACTCGTGCCCATGTAGCGCCCTCATCAGTTGCTGTCTGGTTGCTCTACTGTTTCAGCATTCCTATGGGCCACCTAGGCATCACCCTAGTCCACACTGTGGCCCAGCTACACCACAGCATGTGCTGCCTGCAGCCCTCTGTATCCCCTTTTCCAGCATTTGTCCAGTTGCTCTTTCCGACATGCCCACCCTGCTGTTGCGGAACATGTGCATGCCATAGGAAACCTGTCCAATAACAAGGGAAAACCAAGATCAGCGCTATTTCACTGTGGGATCACTCACCTTGTATGGGGACAGAGCATAGACCCTTCCAAAATTAATATCTTTTTTTTTTTAGCTTTCTTGGTAGTGTTTTTTGCTTTTTCCCATTAATATCACTATTGGCCAGCTTGGTTATGTTTTTTTTTCCATTTTGTTCAGGTCCTTTTCAATGTTTATTTGCCCTGTTGTTCCATGCACATGTATCATACGTATCACTTTTTGTAGGTTTCCCTGGCTTTGCTGTACATTGCTGACGAAAATGGTTTCTCTTTCCTTTAAATCTGCTCTAACGCCAGGGTTTCACTGGCGTTAGTTTTAAGACCCGGAATCCACAGCGTTAGTGTGCAGGGAGCCTCTCTCCTCCCACTCTCCACCCATTGACCCTCTCTCTCCGCCCCTTGGGAGCCTTCCTCTGCCCCTGGGGAGCCTTCCTCCGCCCTCCAGGAGCCTTTCTCCGCCTTCAGCGCTCATTTGCACCACTGCATGCGTTATCACGCGCTAAGGTACCTTTGCGCCCGGTAAAGCACCATTATCACGCGATAACATGCCTTATCGCCTGATAACGTGACAGCAGCGCAGATAGCGCCCTTTAGTAAACATACTCCTTAATTCAATGAAACTTAAAGCGAGAGAGTTAATAAAATTAGCAGTACCAATATTGTTTTTTAATTACTACAAACAGAACCTTGAAAACGTTTGTTGTTTCTAGAGTGATGTAAAGAAGCAACTGCTTTGGAAAAATTATTGCCAGTTCAGAGAAAAGACTGAGGAAGATGTAGGGATGTTACCCATGACTGAAGTGGTATTTAAAGGTGCGGAAGAATTGAAGGAAATATCGATACATCGGGAAGATGTATTACAACTATTAGATAAATTGAAGAGTAGCAAATCACCTGGGCCAGATGGTATACATCCAAGGGTGTTGAAAAAACTGAAATATGAGATTGCAGACCTGCTATTAGTAATCTGTGAATTTTCATTAAAATCATCTATAATACCTGAAGATTGGAGGATCGCCAATGTAATGCCAATTTTTAAAAAGGGTTCCAGGAGTGATCCGGGAAACTGCAGACCGGTGAGCCTGATGTCAGTACCGTGAAAATGGTAGAAACCATCATAAAGAACAAAATTACTCAGCATGTAGATAGTCATGACCTAATGGGAGACAGCCAACATGGCTTTAGACAAGGAAGATCTTGTCTTACTAATCTGTTATGTTTTTTTGAAGGTATGAATAAACAGGTGGACAAAGGTGAGTCAGTTGATATAGTGTATCTGGACTTTCAGAAAGCCTTTGACAAGGTCCCTCATCAGAGAGTTTTGGCAAAACTAAAGAGTCATGGGATAGGAGGCAGTGTACTATTGTGGATCAGGAACTGGTTAAAAGATAGAAAGCAGAGGGTAGGGCTAAATGGCCAATTTTCACAATGGAGAAAGGTGAATAGTGGTGTACCCCAGGGATCTGTGCTGGGTCTGCTGCTTTTTGACATATTCATATATGACCTGGAAAAGGGAATAACGAGTGAGGTAATCAAATTTGCAGATGACACAAAACTATTTAAAGTTAAAACCCAAGAGGATTGTGGAAAATTGCAAGATGATCTTGAGAAATTGGAAGACTGGGCATCCAAATGTCAGATGAAATTTAATGTGGACAAGTGCAAAGTTATGCACATAGGGAAGAACAACCCAAACTATGGTTACACGATGCAAGGTTCCACATTAGGAACCACCACCCAGGAAAATGATTTAGGCATCATTGTGGATAACATGTTAAAACCCTCGGTCCAGTATGCAGCAGCGGCCAAGAGAGCAAATAGAATGCTAGGTATCATAAGGAAAGGAATGAAAAATAAAACAAAAGATATTATAATGCCTTTATATCGTTCCATGGTGAGACCGCACCTTGAATATTGTGTGTAATTCTGGTCGCCGTATCTTAAAAAGGATATAGGGTTATTAGAAAAGGTTCAGAGAAGAGCCAACAAAATGGTAAAGGGGATGGAAGGATACTCCTATGAAGAAAGGCTAAAAAGGTTAGGGCTCTTTAACCTGGAAAAGAGACGGCTGAGGGGAGATATGATAGAAGTCAATAAATTAATGAATGGAGTGGAACGGGTAAACGTAGATCGATTGTGTACGTTATCAGAATATAGAAAGACTAGGGGACATGCAATGAAGCTACAGGGTAAACTATTTAAGACTAATAAAAGAAAATATTTTTTCACTCAACGTGTAATCAAACTCTGGAATTTGTTACCGGAGGATGTAGTAAAGGCTGTTAGTGTAGCTGGGTTTAAAAAAGGTTTGAACAAGTTCCTGGAGGAAAGGTCCATAAACCATTATTAAGAAGGGACCCAGGATATCAATGCTTGACCCAGTACAAGCATAGTGGAACCTGTGTCTTTTGGGGAAACTGCTAGGTACCTAGATTGGCCACTGTTGGAAACAGGATACTGGTCTTGATGGACCTTGGTCTGACCCAGTATGGCATATCTTATGTTCTTATGTTCTTATGTAAGGCCTGATAGTTTCAAGCTGCTAATAATTTATGATATTCATAAATTTAATTATCGACTGACTTTCAAGCTTTGATCTAATTTAGTTTGGGGAGATCACAAGACCTTTGTCAAATGATATTTCATGATGATTTGGTGGAAGAAATGACATTTGATGGAATAGTTCATTTCATATATTTTATTGCATTAGTTATGGTCTATTATGCCTTGGATTAAAATGTTATCCTTGCTAATTATAACAGCAAATTAGTTAAAAAATCTTTAATTTTATTATTTCTGATTAAACACCATTTTAATACATTAGTATCCATGATAAAAATTGTATTATTTTATTTTTTTTATGCATAGTGAGTCAATACGTCAGGCTTCATCTATGGCCCTGTTCAAATCCAGGCTAAAATGTACTTCTTTGAGACTGCTTTTGGATCCTAATCCCCTTAGTTTCCTGCTCACCTCCTACTTCTTTCCTTATCATTCCCCTAGATATATCTTAGTCCCCAGTTGTTGTGTTTTCTGTCTTGGCTAGACTGGACTTTCTTTTGACTAGACTGGACATTCTCGAAACCAACAGGTTGCATGATCCGAGGCAACATGGTTTTACCAAAGGACGATCTTGCCAAACAAATCTGATTGATTTTTTTGACTAGGTGACCAGAGAACTAGATCAAGGACATGCGATGGATGTCATCTACCTGGATTTCAGCAAAGCCTTTAATACTGTTCTTCATAGGAGGCTTATTAATAAACTCAACAGCTTGGGGATGGGTCCCAAGATGGTGAACTGGATCAGAAATTGGTTGACTGACAGGCAACAGAAGGTGATGGTAAACGGAACACACTCGGATGAAAGGAAGGTGATTAGTGGTGTGCCCCAGGGTATTCAATGTATTTGTGAGTGATATTGCTGAAGGACTGAATGGAAAAGTCTTTCTTTTTGCAGATGACACAAACATTTGCAACAGAATGGATTCAATTGAGGGAGTAGATAACATGAGGAAAGATCCACAAAAGCTGGAAGAATGGTCTAATGCTTGGCACTTAAGATTTAATGTGAAGAAGTGCAGTGTCATGCACTAGGGAAGCAGAAATTCAAGGGAATTGTATGCGATAGGGGGCGAGAGTTTGGTGTGCACGGACCAGAAGAAGGACCTTCGAGTGATTGCTTCTGAGGATCTCAAGGTGGCAAAACAGTGTGACAAGGCAGTGGCAAAAGCCAGAAGGATGCTGGGTTGCATACAGAGAGGAATTACCAGCAGAAAGGAAGAGGTACTAATGCCACTGTACAAGTTGCTGGTGAGGCCTCACTTAGAATATTGTGTTCAGTTTTGGAGACCATATCTTGCAAAGGATGTAAAAAGACTGGAAATGATTCAGAGGAAGGTGACCAAAATGATTTGGAGCCTGCGTCAGAAAACGTATGAGAAGAGATTTGAAAACCTAAATATGTATGCTCTAGAGGAGAGGAAGGACAGGGGAGACATAATTCAGACATTTAAATGTTTAAGGAGCATTAATAAACAAACAAACCTCTTCCAAAGATGGGGAAGCTGTAAAACTAGAGGGCATAACATGAAGCTGCAAGGGGGTAAACTGAAAGGCAATGTCAGGAAATACTTTTTCACTGAAAGGATGGTGGATGCTTGGAATGCCCTCCCAATGGAAGTGGTGGGGGAAAATACAGTGAAAAGAAAGAAGGGTATCTTCCGCAAACAAACAGCCAAGGGGGACCAGCGGAAGATTGACCACAGCCTACCAGGGGGGCAAATACAGTGACAAAATTCAAAATGGCAAGAGACAGACACAGTGGATCCCTTTATAGCAACAGGATAAAATCAAAATAAACATAACTATTTTTTATATCTCAACAAATAGGGGTGACCTACATGGAGCAGGGGGTATCCCCCTCATCAAAGGCATGGGGTGGGATGACCTGCATGGAGCGGCAAGTGCACCTTCTCTTGCCATCTTGCTTGGCAGACTAGATGGATCATACTATATCTGCTGTTATATACTATGTTACTATGACTGTGAGCTCTTATGAGCAGGGACTTTCTCTTTCATGATAATGTACAAGGTTGTGTACGCCTTTTAGTCCAATACAAGTGATAAGTAGTAGTAGTAGTAGTAGTTGCTTTAATGGCTAAAACTCAGAATGAAATTTTCTTACTCTATTGTTTTAATGCATCATTGATTTTATTAATTTGCTGCACACTGTTATGAGTTGTGTAACAATAGTATAAATAAAAGAATGATAAACAATAAGCATGGGAGCTAGTACCATAAAAATTAATAGAAAAATACTCTAAAAAATTAATCAAAATGCAACAGAATTAGACTAAAATATTGTTGCTGTTATGTGCCATTGAGTCAGTGCTGACTCATGGCAATCCTCTGGATAGCTGCCCTAAACTGTGTTTGATTTTCAGTCAGGTAGTGAATTGTTGATTGACTAGCATCCAAAGCAGCTGTTATTGTATGCATCCATTGAATTTATGGCCTTCCTCTTTTGCGCTGATCTTCAGCATTGCCAGGCATGATGTCTTTCTCGAATGATCTCTCTCTTCGCATGATGTGTCCAAAGTAGGAAAGTCAAAGTCTTGTCGTCTGAGCATCTAAAAAAAGCTTAGATTTTATCTCCTCTAGTACTGACTAATTTGTTCTTCAGGCAGTCCATAGTATACACAGTATTCTTCGTCAGAACCATAATTCAAAGGCATTGATTTTCTTCCTGTCTTTCTTCTTCACGGTCCAACATGGACAAGTCAAATCTTTGTATGCAGAGATACTTCTCTGCACTTCAGAATTTTGTCTAGGTCCTTCATAGTTATTTTTCCAAGAGCAATGCATTGTCAGATTTTTTTGATTGTTTGTTGTTTATTGATCATTGATCCAAGCAGGTTAAAGTAGTCTACCATCTCCATTTCTTCTCCATCGAGGATAAAATAATTGATTTTGCCAGTTGTCAGGATCTTTGTATTCACGTTAAGATATAGGCCAATTTTAAGACTATGTTCCTTGATCTTAATAAGCAAAGTTTTTAGACTCTCTTCATTTCCAGCCAGTAATGTGATATCATCAGCATCACAAAGGTTGTTGAATCAAGGGCATCTGTTATCTGGATAAATGCCACTGGTCAGGGCTTTCTGGTCATACTTAGTGGCATTATCCAGCTAAATAAAATAAATGCTGCTGAATATCTCATAGACTACCTTGGCCTTATCAGAAAAGTATTGGGACAGTCTGTGAGCGGAGCAAGGGCAGAGGGGTAAATTATCTGACTAGTGATGATATTTAGCACCATTATACGTATATGCATGCCGATAACATAGGACAGCAAAAAGGCCACCATAGCCTATCGAGATAGAAGAGTAGCCTAGTAGTTAGGGCAGCAACCTAAACCCAGAAAGGCCATATTTCAAATCCTACTGGCACTCCTTGAGGTGTTGGACAAGCCACTTAACCCTCCACTGCCTCAGCTACAAACTTAGATTGTGAGCCCTTTGAAGACAGGGGAATGCATACTGTACCTGAAAGTAACTTGCCTTAATCTTCTCCTGAAAAGGTTTGAGCTAAATACTGCTAATAATAATCACCAATATCTGGTAATGCTGCCAGTCACTGCTTTATCCTGATATTCAGCACCAGCCACTATCTGGATACTTATGCTAAATATCTGTTGCTTTTTTTACCACCATGGCTTGTGTTTAAAAAAATGTGAACCTGAGCAACTGAATATTGGCCCAAGAGTGTTTATTAAAAATACGTAATAATGATGAAACTATCAATATGTGATCATATAAAACCCAACCAACATTGCAAAGTAGAACTTAACATACAATTGCCACTTTTCTCATATTCTAATATCTTTAATGAGTAAATATAAAAAGAATCACCTAAAATATATTGGTATGGGACACCATTCAAGCAATTTGAAGCTCTAGGTTTCAGGACACATAGAGGTATGTTTACTAAATCGTCTTAATGTTACCGGCGCTAGTTGTAGCATTAATGTGCAGAATGCTATATAAGGTAGTGGGCGGTCCGGACGTAAGGTTGCAAGGAAACGGTATCATGCGATAGTGGGTGCCGTGGCACGCTAACGTGCGTTAACCCTAAGTTCATGCCAGCGCAGTATCAGATGCTATAAAGATGTAGCCCACTGGTTACTGCAATGACTGTGGAGGCAGAGGTCATGGGTTTGATCCTGCAGTGGTGTTATGTAAGAAGGCTGTCTGAGGCATTTCCTTTTTTAATTTAAATCAGTGCTGCCAGCAAAAACACCCTCACAGTGCCATAACCTAAGGTGCAGCATAAGGCGCCCTATAAGGCACTCCACAGGGCACATTATAAAGTACCCTGTCCACCAAGCCACCTTATAATGTGCCCTATAGGGTGCTTTATAGGGGGCTCTATAGGGCGCCCTATAGGGTGTCTTATGAGGCACCTTAGGCTATAGCACTGTGAGGATGTTTTTGCTGGCAGCACTGATTTAAATTAAAAGGAAAAGCCTCAGACAGCCTTATTAAATAATACCACGGTAGGATCAAACCCATGACCTCCACCTTTGCAGTCATTGATGTAACCAGTGGGATACATCTCTATAGTGCCTAGCACACTGCTGGCTGGCTACAGAAAGACTGCAGATCACCACACAAACTGTCTGCTGTGGTTACCAGGATAGGGTAAACCCACCCGAACCCATGATGCACTGCACATGCAGATCAGCAGCCTACATCTGCTCACAAGATGGGGTATGTGCCTCTATAGCACCCCGGCCTGGTAGGGGGAACTGACTGTGTGTGTTACTGGCATAGGCAGCTCTATAATGAGGCCAAGTGAGGCGGTGGCCTCAGGCGGCGGCTTTTTGGGCTTTTTGGGGGGTGGCAAAATTGCCCCCACAAAGACCGCCATCACCGCCTCACTCGGCCTTCAAAATAAAAAAAAACAAAACTTCCGGCGTAAGATGCAGCTGCCGCTGCCGCTCCAGTGGTGGCAGCAGCAGAATGAGAAGCCCCTGCGGCCCGCCTGCCCCCCGGAGAGCCTGCTGATTTCCCCGGCTCCGCTTTGTAGAGCCGCGGTGAAGGGACAGTGTTTGCCTTAACCGCGGCTCTGTTAAAGCTGAGCCCGAGGTGCTGATGGGAGGGGCGGGCGGGCAGCCGCGGGCGGCTGCAGGGCTCCTCATTCTGCTGCTGCTGCCGCCACCGCCACTGGAGCGGCAGCCGCAGCTGCTTCTCACGCCGAGTTTGGGTTTTTTTTTTCTATTTCCCTTGGTTTGGGGGGGAGGGGTCTAGGACTGGAACTGGGCTGATAGGGGGTTAGGACAGGAACTAGGCTGATTGGGGGGTTTAGAACTGGAAATGGGCTATGGGGGGGTTAGGACTGGTAATGGGCTATGGGGGTTTAGAACTGGAAATGGGCTGATGGGGTTAGTACTGGAAATGGGCTGATTGGGAGGGGGCTAGAACTGGTTATGGGCTATGGGGGGGTTAGAATTGGAAATGGGCTGATGGGGGGTTAGGACTGGAAATCGACTGATGGGGGTTTAGAACTGGAAATGGACTGATCAGAAGGAGGGCTAGGAATGGTAATGGGCTATGGGGGGGGTAGAATTGGAAATGGGCTGATGGGGGCTTAGGACTGGAAATGGGCTGATCGGAGGGGGCTAGGACTGGTAATGGGTTATCGGGGGAAGACTAGGACAGGAAATGGGCTGATTGGGGTGCTAGGACTGAAAATGGACTTATTGGAGGGTTACGACTGGTAATGGGCTGATTGGGGGGCTAGGACTGGGGTGGGCTGATAAATGGGCTAGGACTAGAAATGAGCTGGGACAGGAAATGGGCTAATAGGGGAGGGGAGGAGAGTGCTGCTGGCCCTGGAAGAAAACTAGGGGCTAGGGCTACAAATGGACTGATGCGGGGGGGGGGGATGGTAGAATAGGACTGGAAGGGAGCGGATACTGAGAGGGTCTGCCAGGGGAAGGATGGGGCAGGAAGGAAAGGAGGGGGCTGGAAAGGAGCTGACACCTGGAATGGACCGAAGGGGGAGTGGAAGGGAGCTGACACTTGGGGATGGAAGTGGTAGGTAGCTGGGTAATAGGGAGGAGGCTGGAAGGGAGCTGACATGTGAATGGCACTGGAAGAGAGATGCAACCAGTCCAAGGCGTGATAAAAGTGGAAAGATAGAGGGGTATGTTTACTAAACCGTCCTAATGTGCGCCCGGCGCTAGTGTGCAGGATGCCATATAAGGAGTGGGCATTTCAGTCTTAACCTAGCAAACCGGGATTATCGCGCGCTCTTGTATGCTGTGCGCTAATGTGCGCCGCACACATTAGCGCACGAGAAACGTGCGCGGGAAGCATAAGCAGGCGCGCTGATGTGCAAACAGCGAAACAGGGCTGCAGTACAATGGTAAACACGCTGACAGATGGTGCAGGGGTCATGGGTTCAATCCCCCACTGTGCCCAATGAATAAGGCTGCCTGAGGCACCACCTGTTATGTGTAATATTGCATTATGAGGCATTTTAATTTTATTTTAATTACTGCTGCTAGCAAACACACTCTCAAAGCGCTGTAACATAAGGTGCTGCATAAGGCACCCCAGAGGGCACATTTTAAAGTGCACTGTACGCCACGGCACCCTACAATGTTGCATAAAGGGTGGCCTATGAGGCACGGCAAGGTCATAGCACTGTTTTTGATGGCAGCACTGTGCATTTTAACGCATGGAAATGTTAAGTAGGTGCGCTGACATGCCAGGAGAAACAGCAGTGTAGCACAATGGTTAAGACACCGACTGATGGTGCAGGGGTCATGGGTTCAATCCCCCAGTGTGCCCAATGAATAAGGCTGGCTGAGGCACTACCTGTTATGTGTAATATTGCATTATGAGGCAATTTAACATTGTTTTAATTAGTGCTACTAGCAAACACACTCTCAAAGTGCTGTAACATAAGGTGCCGCATCAGCCGCCCTATAAGGCACTCTAGAGGGCATGCTATAAAGTGCACTGTCCGCCCAGGCACCCTGTAATGTCCCCTATAGGGCATTCTATAAGGCGCTCCATAGGACACCTTATAAGGCACCTTATATGGACTGTAACCATAAGGTGCCTCAGAAGGCGCTTTATAGGGTGCCCTATAAGGCGCCTTATAGGGCGCCTCTGAGGCACCTTATGGTTACAGTACCCCAAGGGTGTTATGCTGGCAGCATAAATGTACATTAAAAATAGACAATGCTTCAGACAGCCCTATCAAATAACCCCACTGTGGGTTTGAACCCATGACCTCTGGCTCCACAAGCAGTGACGTAACAAGGGCTACAGCTCCATAGCTGCTAGCAAACCCCTGGCTGGCTGCAGAAGGACGCACGTCACCACACAAACAGTCTGCTGTGGTCACCAGGATAGGGTTAACCCACCCATACCCATGATGCACTGCACATGCAAATCAGCAGTCTACAGATGATCACAAGATGGGGTATGCACCCCCACAGCACCCTGGCCTGGTAGGGGGAACTGACCGTGTCTGGCACTGGCACAGAGTAGCTACACACCGTCACACTGTGCAGCTACGGTACTCACCCTGAGGGTGAGGTAGGGGGCCCAGCACCAGGTCCACAGCAGAAATAGGACATGCTGCAGGACCTCAGCAGTGCTAATGTGTGAGATAGGTAGTGTCTGCAGACACACCTTGGATACATCTGTATTTCTTGGTCAAGGTTTAGCCCTTATGGACCCATAGGTGTATTATGTACCACCACCCACTCCCCTCCCCCCCTCTCTCCCCCCCTCCTCTCCCCCCCTTTCTCCTCCCCTCTCCCTCTGGGGCTGAGGGTGGGAAACAGGGTCTCCCACCAACATATCCACATTCTACCTCCCTGTAATGGTGGCAGTAGGTGGGACTATCAACCCCAGCCCTACTGGGGAACAGACACCCTACAGCGCAGTCAATGCAGCTCTGTACACATCCATAAAGCAATAGCAGACAGACATTAGGCCTGGATATGCTAAGCTGCACCCCACCACTATCTGATATTCTCCTACAACAAGCCTTCAGCCGCTGCACCCTGCAAGGTGTTCCAGCAGGACACATACCTAGTCCATAGTGCATATTCCTGGTGGAAATGCGTGCACCCAGAACTGGGATGTCAGCATGCACAACAAACAGATAAGGAAGTGACTAGGCCCCATAAAGAGAACTCATAAATATCATTTGAAAAAAATACTACATAGCACTATGGAGGAAGCTAGCCATGCTGTGGTCACTGCACAGTCAGGGTGAGAGTGATCTCCCAGCAGAACATGGTGTGGCTACCCTGTCTGTGCAGGTGGTGGCCGGGCACTACAATGTCCCAGCCATTGCCCTATGCCCTGTGCAGATGCATCCTGGCCAGGCCACCCTGTCCGGGCTATACCCATGGTACCTTGCTCCTCATTATGCACGTTGGGAGGCCAATACTGGCAACAGTGCTGGCAGTGTGGGCTGTGGAGGGTGTTTGCAGCCACCACACACTGGATAGACAGACACACACTGTCGCACCTATGCCTGCATTGTGCTACTATAGAGGTGTTTGGCAGCCCTGGCCACCACACCAGTCCTGGGCACAGTGCAGGCATGGCTATGGTACGCAATACTGTTGGGGTCACTCTGTCAGACACCAGACCTGAGGCTCACTCCACAGACATCAGAAAGGTTGCTATGATGCAGCTCAATCAGCCAATTGTGCTTAACGTAGGAATTGCTATCTGCCAGTAATCATAGCTACCTTTTGATAGCTGTGTACCATATTCCCAGGTTTAGGGTGGCATTGCTACGGTATGCAACTGCTAGTATTGAGAGATGCACGCAGGGCCCAATGTCCTGCCTCTCCAGGAGGCATTGGCTAATGGAGCCTGTGGGTGTGGGTGTGTCTGCCCCTGTTGGCTGCTGCTTTACGGCAGAGGTTCCCAACTCCAGTCCTGGTGTGCCAAACACTGTTCGGGTTTTCATGCTGTCCCTCATAAATATGCATGAGATGCATCTGCATACCATGGGGGTGGTGCATAGATATGCAGCACAGGCATCTTTATTAGAGGCAGCATGCAACCTGAATGGTGTTTGGCCCTCCAGAACTGCATTTGGGAGACTCTGCTCTAGGTAATGCGCCTGCTTATGGTGTCTGTGCTCTGTAGGGTAAAATGTAGGTGTTTTGGGCATGTTTACGTCATCTGCAATAAAGGTTCTGTCTGTATTAGCACGTTTTAGTAGTGGGTAAAAAATGGGGGCTGGGTTGGCAGGAACCACAGCTGGGACTTGAACCTATAACCTTCCGCTCCTGAACATACTGGCTGTGTGCACTGCACCACCGTGTTGCCACAGAGACAGCACATCCCCTGGGGATTCCATGATTGTTCATCAGACGGGGCCAGTCTGCTGCATTGCATGGCACACACCTACACAGGGCTAGGCCATGGTCTGCTCTGGGCAGCTGCCACTGCCCCCTCCACCACCTGTGCCGCTCTGCCACCCTGCTGACCTGCCCTTCTGCTGGTGGTGCTGGTGGAGCGCAGTCTCAGGCCATCCTCTGTGCGGGTAGGCGGCTGCCTATGGTGCGTGTTCTGGGGTAGGGGTGCCTGCATAGACGTCCACGCTTCCCCCCAACACCGCCTGCCAATGTTCTGTGCCCTTGGAGGTACCTGCTGGGTACTATCCCCTGTGACACTGTGATAAACACTCTCATGCCCATGTTGGGTCCTCATCATTTGCTGTCTGGCTGCTGTACAGTTTCAGCATTCCTAAGTGCCACCTAGGCATCTGCCTAGTCCGCACTGTGCCCCAGCTGTACCACAGCATGTGCTGCCTGCAGCCCTCTGTATCCCCTTTCCCAGCATCTGTCCAGTTGCCCATTCCGACATGCCCGCCCTGCTGTTGTGGAACATGTGCATGCCATAGGAAACCTGTCCAATGGAGAGGGAAACCCTGATCAGTGCTATTTCACTGTGGGATCATTCACCTTGTATAGGAACGGAGCGTAGACCCTTCCAAAATTCATATCTTTTTTTTGGAGCTTTCTTGGGAGTGTTTTTTGCTGTATCCCATTACTATCACTATTGCCCAGCTTGGTTATGGGTTTGTTTTTTTTTTGGGGTCCTTTTCAACTTTGATTTGTACATTTGTTCCGTGCACATGTATCACACTTATCACTTTTTTGTAGGTTTCCCTGGTTTTGCTGTACATTGCTGACAGAAATGGTTTCTTTTCCCTTTAAATCAGCTCTAACGCGAGGTTTTCACTGGCGTTAGTTTTGGCCTCGGATTTCACAGCGTTAGTGTGCAGGGAGCCTCTCCCCTCCCACTCCCCTCCCACTCTCCACCCATTGACCCCTTCTCTCCGCCCCTGGGGAGCCTTCCTCCGCCCTCCGGGAGCCTTTCCCCGCCTTCAGCGCTTGTTTGCGCCGCAGTGCGCGTTATCGTGCGATAAGGTACCTGTGCGCCTTGTAAAGTGCCATAACGTCACAGAGCGCACATTAAGATGGTTTAGTAAACATACCCCAGAGTCTTTATTACACCCTTGACAACCCGACACAGGCCGTGTTTCGTTACCCTTCGTCAGGGGTTTGTCAGGCACAAACTAAAAACATAAACATATAAATACTTAAAATCATAAAAGAACAGACCACTAGTAGCACAATCTGCAAATAAATAAATAAATTAAAACAATGAGAAGCAAATAGGACTGTAAAAAATAAATAAATCATCCAAAAATAAGAGTAAAATATGTCATATACAATCAATGTAAAACAAACTGAACAATAATGCTCAAAAACATAAAAAAGCATAAATACCCCACAGTATTGGGAAGCTGCAACTCTCATTTATCTGATGTTGCACTGCATGTGGACTCTCGCTTCTTGGGATTTCAGTTTAAATTTTGTTTACATATTTTTATTTTTACTTTAGATTGTGGTTACTTATTCAATGTTGTGCGTGTGTGACTGAGGTCAGGTGTTCTGTTAACATGCAGTTTGTATATAAAGATCTATACTATACTGTAGTAATTTGACTTGTTCAGCTTTTCAAATAGGTGTATGGATGTTCCAGGGCCCACTGTAGTATTTACAATGATGCTTTTTTGGATGGGCTCCTTATGTGACTTTTGGAAGTTTGTGCTGATATGGTATGGTATGGTAGGTTTGCTTTTTGTTGTAAGGTTTTTTATTAGTTCACAATATGCCTGGTACTGGAGAATAGTGGTTGTTGTTGTTGTTAGTGAGATGATCAGAATCAGATTGTTTTTTAAAATATTAAGTTCTGTGGGTGAATGTCCTGGTTCTGCTCTGCACCTACTGTGGATGCAAAATATATGTTGAAAAAGAAAAAGGGAGAACCATAACGCAGTTTATAACAAAATAAAAATGTGTTATAATTTAGTTTTATAAACTGTGCTATTGATTCTTGCTGTCTTTTAGTTCCTTGGTGTGCAAACAAGACCGTACCTAGCCCTGTGCAAGCAGTGCAGCCACAAAGGGCGCAAAGGCTTGGGGGCGCATTTTGGCTCTCTGCTGTTGCCCTGCTGCCACTGGCAGGACAATTGCAGGCAGTTAAAATGCGCCCAAAGCCTTTTCGCAGCACTTTAAGCAGGTCTGGTCCCTCCCTCCTCCGACACGATGTCAGAGCAGGGAGGGACAGATCTGCTTAGAGTGCCGGCGCCTTTCAGATTGGGTGCATGCCCCCCTCTTCCTCCCCATACTTCCGTCCAGTGCTGCCTGCTCTTTCCCTGCTGCCGGTGCTACTGTGAAAAAAACAGAGGGCGGCAGAAGCAGGGAAAGAGCAGGCAGTGCTGGATGGAGGTATGGGGGGAGAGGGGGGTGTGCGCCCGAGTTGCAAGCTGCACAAGGCACGATTGCAGTTCGATACAGCCCTGTGTACAAACATCTTGCATTTCCTCCATATAATCTAATCGGCTTTTTGATTTGGTTCAGTCTCTGATTGGATTTCTGAAAAAGCCCCACCCCCTCTAAGGTGGGGGGGGGGGGCGCCATCTCATTCTTCGCCTCAGGCAGCAGACTACCATGAGCCGACCCTGGTTACTGGCACAGAGTAGCTACAGACCGTGACATTGTGCGGTTCCTGTGCTCACCATGAGGTTGAGGTGGGGCGCCCAGCACCAGGTCCGCAGCACCTGGTGTGGCTGAGATAGGCTGTGCTATAGGTCCCCATCAGTCCCAGTGTGTGATAGGTAGTCTTTGCAGATACACCTGTGTCCATCTGTATTTCCCAGTCATATCTAGCCCTTCTGGACTATGATGCACCCAGAATAGTGCATATCCTGTGTGGTTGCCATGGTCACATGTTATAAGAGAAGGGTGGTGGTTGGACCCAAAAGCAGATTATGTAGCAAAACCCAACCTGCACTCTGTGGGTCAGAATGGGGGACAGCATCTCCCACCAACAGATTCACCTTCTACATCTCTGTAATGGTGGCAGCAGAGGGGACCATCAACCCCAGTCCTCCTGGAGATTAAGCACCCCTACAGGGCAGTCAATGCAGCTCTGGACACCTCACATAGGACACTGGCAGAAAGGCAGTAGGCCTGGAAAAGCTCAGCTGCCCCCCACCACTATCTGACATTCACCCAGCAGAGGGCACAGTCAGTCTCCACCCTGCTAGGTGTTCCAGCCATACACATGCTAACTACAGACAGTCTGCTAGCTAGTACATAGTGCATGCTTCTGGAAAAACTGTGTGCACACAAAAAGGGGATTTGAGAGCGCACACACACACACCAAGCAGGTATATCAGTGATTGTGCCCCAGAAAAGAAAACTTATAGATATCACTTGAAAGAAATACAGTATAGCACTATGGGGTAACCTAGCCATGCCATGGTCACTGCTCAGTCAGGGTGAGAGTGACCCTCCCCCCCCCCCCCAGCATGACATGCTGTGGCCACCCTGTCCATGCAGGTGGTGGTCGGGCATTACAATGTCCCAGCCTATGCCCTGTGCAGATGCATCCTGCCCAGGCCACCCTGTCCGGGCCATACCCACAGTAGCTTGCTCCTCATTATGCACATTGGCAGGCTAACACTGTAAACAGTGCAAGCAGTGTGGGCTCAGTAAGGTGTAGGCAGCCACAAAACACTGGATAGACATACACACACTCCCACACCTATGCCAGCATTGTGCAAATATAGAGGTTTTAGGCAGACCTGGCCGCCACACCAGTCCTGGGCACAGTGCAGGCATTGCTATGGTACGCAATACTGTTGGGGTTACTCCCCGGGGTGGTAAACACTGGCAGAAACAAAAACTGAAACACACTCCACAGATATCAGAAAGGTTGCTATGATGAATCTCTGTCAACAAATTGTGTTTAACTTAGGATTTGTTATCTGACATTAATCATAGCAACCTTTTGATATATGTAGAACGTGTTCCCAAGTTTAGGATGGTATTGCTAAGGTATGCAGGTGCTAGTATTGGGAGATGCTGCTCCGCGCAGGGCCCAACAGCCTGACTC
Organism: Ichthyophis bannanicus; assembly: GCA_033557465.1. NCBI lineage: Eukaryota > Metazoa > Chordata > Amphibia > Gymnophiona > Ichthyophiidae > Ichthyophis > Ichthyophis bannanicus. The sequence goes on from CM066031.1 coordinate 1,604,624,754, forward strand.
TCCATGAGGCTTTGGATAGTGGAGCCTGTGGATGTGGGAGTTTGTGCCCCTGTTGGCCACTGCTCTAGGGCAGAGGTTTCCAACTCTGGTCCTGGTGGGCCAAACACGGTTCAGGTTTTCATGCTGTCCCTAATGAATATGCATGAGATACATTTGCATACAATGGGGGTGGTGCATACAAATGCAGCACAGGCATATTTATTAGGGACAGCATGAAACCTGAATGGTGTTGGCCCTCCAAGACTGCAGTTGGGAAACTCTGATCTAGGGATTGCACAAGTTTATGGTGTCTGTGCTCTCTGGGGTACAATATAGACGTTTATGGCATGTTTATTTTATCTACAATAAAGGTTCCGTCTTTGTTAGCACGGTTTAGTACTGGGTAAAATATAGGGACATGGTTTGCAGGAGCCACAACTGGGACTTGAACCTGTGACCTTCTGCCCCTGAACACACTGGCTGTGTGTACTGCACCAAACTGTTGCCACAGAGGCAGATCATTCCCTGGGGATACCATGACTGTTCATCAGACAGACCTTGTTGCAGTGCACGGCACCCACCTAAACGGGGCTTGGCCATGGTCTGGTGTGTATGCTATTAAAACAAGTCGTTCACTACTAACTCAAATGGACGTATAGAAAATACTTGAACTTTAACTTGAACTTCGACTAAATCAAAAATACTTAGCAAACTTAACTCAATTATGAAACAAGGTCTCAGACTTATTCGGCATAACTTTCCGACTCACGTCCTGGAAAGTAATATGCCTTATCGCATCAATGACCTTATAGAGATTCACAACGGGTGAGCCAGTCTATATTGCAACGTTAACAAACTGTAATGTTCAACTCCTTAGATATTCCATTGATCACATGACTGGACATGCGCGGCATTTTTCTCGGCCCGGGAAGAAGATTGAGAAAATATTTGAAGAAGCGGGTTGTGTTTTAAAGGTTGAACGTTGGCAGCATTTGCGCACTATAATGAAAATAGATACAGGATCCCCTGAGGAACCATAGATGTGAAACGCGGGATTGGTACCTGAGGCAAGCGTCGGGATCGAAAGTAGTCTGAGCACAACGAAGGAGTCCAGTCATGTGATCATTGGAATATCTAAGGAGTTGAACATTACAGTTTGTTAACGTTGCAATATAGACTGGCTCACCCGTTGTGAATCTCTATAAGGTCATTGATGCGATAAGGCATATTACTTTCCAGGACGTGAGTCAGAAAGTTATGCTGAATAAGTCTGAGACCTGGTTTCATAATTGAGTTAAGTTTGCTAAGTATTTTTGATTTAGTCGAAGTTCAAGTTAAAGTTCAAGTATTTTCTATACGTCCATTTGAGTTAGTAGTGAACGACTTGTTTTAATAGCATATATAGTTTATCGTTCCAAAGAAGACCAAGCAATCGCATGGTCTGGTGTGGGCAGATGCCACTGCCCCCTCCACCATCAGCACCCCTCCGCCACCATGCTGACATGCCCTTGTGTCAGTGGTGCTGGTGGTGCGCATTCCCAGGCCATCTAGTGTGCCGATAGGCGGCTGCCTATGGTGCGTGATATGGGGTAGTGGTGCCTGCATAGACATCCACGCTTCCCCCCGGCACCGCCTGCCAATGTTATGTGCCCTTTGGGGTACCTGCTGGGTACTGTCCCCTGGGACACTGTGGGACACACACTCGTGGACATGTTTGTCCTTGGTCAGTTGATGTCTTGCTGGATTTCCGCTTCTACATTCCTATGTGTCACCTAGGCATCTGCCTAGTCCACACTGTGCCCCAGCTGCCCCACTGCATGTCCCGCTTGCAGCCCCCTGTACCCCATTTGAAGCCTCACCGTAGTGCCCTCTTGTACTTGGGCACTATGATGTTGCTGCACATGTATCACTATTATCACTTTTCTTGGTTTCCCTGCCTTTGCTGCACATTGTTGACTGAAATGGTCTCTCTCCTCTGCAAATTTGCCTCTAGCGCAAGGTTTTCACTGGCGTTAATTTTCAGACCTTCATTTCATGGCGTTAGTGTGCCTGGAGCCTCTCCCCACCCACTCTCTGCCCATTGACCCCTTATCACCGCCCTCTGGGGAGTCTTACTCCACCCTCTACGCACCTTAACGCCAACGGAGATGTTATCACGCGATACGTGACGTTATCGCACGGTAAAGCAGCATTATCACGCGATAACATCACTTATCGTGTGATAACATCGCCGCTGCGACGTAAACATACCCCATAGATGACATATGCCATCTCAGTCGAGACCAGCCTTAATATATTTTAGTCGTTTACCCCACCAATGCGATAACATTTTTTTATGGGAATTATAATGAACCTTCACCAAAAATACTGAAAAATGTCTATGGGGTATGTTTACTAAACAACGGTAGTGACTTTCTTGCAATATCGGAGCCGCGGCCCCGATATCGCATGAAAGCCATTACCACTGTTTAGTAAACATATCCATATGTATATCAATTAAATTTCTCAAAAGGTCTGTGTAAAATATTTAAATATCCCAATATCTTAGGGCTCTATTTACTTTACCATGTTAGTTGCTACTACCGGGCTAACATGGAAATCCCACCCAGCATTAACAGCTAACATGGACGAAATGCATATATCGCAGGCAATTTCTAGCAATATCTGCATTTTGCATGGTATAGTCGAGGGAGACGGGATTGGGGTGGGGAGTGGGTGTACCTTTTTTGGCAGCCAATGTGTGAAAACTTGTTGTGCAATGACTGTCAAAATAACCTCGATGGCAGCTGCAGATAACACCACCTCATAAGTTGGCGTTATCTGCAGCTGGTCTTACAAAAGCTTCTGTCTTTATCTAAGTTCAATTTGTGGGGAAAGGGGGGGAGAAATAAAAAAGGGGAGATTAAGGAAGAAGAGAGGGAGGAGTAGCCTAGTGGTTGGGACAAGGTACTTCAGGCTAGAAGGTCAGGGGTTCAAATCCCACTAGAGAACAGCAACCTTAGGCCAGAAGGACTAGGGTTCCACAGGTGCTCCTCATAGTCTTGGGCAAGTCACTCTAAGTTATAATACCCTGTTCAATGTAACTTCAGCTTGTTCAATATATAAACCACCCTGATAGGCAGTATATATATATTTACATTCTCTTATATACCGCGCTATTCTGCATCAGTGCGGTTTACATTGAACAAACTGAAATTACATTGAACAGGGCATTATAACTTGGAGATAACTATTTTACAGGGAACATATATAAGAAATGTTCCTGAGCGGTCTTCCAGTTTAGTCCTCCACATCAGGGTAGTGCACCTCCTCCTGCAGCAAGGAGACTGGACCAATCAAATCTTTCCCCTGTCAGGATGTATACTGCTGGAGCTCCCATCAGCCCCCCAGTGTGTCCAGTCTCCTTGCCGCAGGAGGCGGTGTGAGCCTGGTCTGGGCTCACTTTAGGGCTTAGATCTCTATTTTTTGGCTTTTTGTTTGAATCCTTTAATTTCCTTTGCTTTCCTTTCCTTCAGATATAGGGTCTGTCTCTTTAAATCCTCTGCATGAGGGAGCCGAGCTTGCACTGCCCGTCTGCCTGCTTCTGACTAACGGCACGTCGAGTGCAGTCTACAGCCTTTGATCTCCCCTCCTGGAAAGCACGGAGGAGGAATCGGGCGCTACTCAACACATTATTTCTTGGGTGACCATCTCAGAGCGGTGATCCTGTTGCTCGGGGGACCCCAGAAGGCTCCTTTCTACACTCTGTGAGTTTTTTCTCACTGCGGGGCCCTGGCGATTAGATCCTTTCGTTTCAGCTCCGTTGTCTTGCAGCGTCTACGCGGTAAGTGCCTTTTTTGTCAGTTTTAAGGTTCCCGGGGATCTTCGTGGCGGCGAAATCAGTGCGGTTTTGTTTGTTTCTTTGATTTTACTTTAGTTCTTTTTGGCGCCTTTTTTTCCTCGCCGTGGTGCCGGCGGCCAGTTTGTTTTTTTCCAGGTCCCGTTTTTCTTCGTCGGGCCGTGCTGCGGGGGTCCTGCCTGTACGCACTAGCCACAGTTGCCCTTGTTTTTGTACTACAGTGAGCCAAGGTGATATATTAAAAAAAAAAAAAAAAAAAAGCAGAGTTTTCAGTTTCTTTCGGTGAGGCTGTTGGTTTGCTGCAGTCCTGCTTGTGCGCTGGCCTGCTTTCTTTTGCAGCTGATCTGCTCTTCTCTGAGGTGATCCTCCATGTCCCGACGGGCGCAGTGCATGATCTGTGGGTCCCGCAAAGGCTCCGTTTCTGACGCCGGGGTCTGCAAGTTTTGCGCCTGCGATCAGACCACTCTGCCGCAGCCCATGGAGAGCAGTGTGCCTTTGGAGCCCGTGGATCCACCAGTCTCCGGTGACGAAGAGCTCTCTCCAGTGATTCTCCTTCCGTCCTCTTCTCCTTTTCCGTCTGCGCCAGGGGGATTGCAGGCTGTAGGGGCCTCCGAGGTGTGTTGGGGGGATTTTTCCCCTGATTTTGTGCTTCTTATGCATCAAGCTTTCCAGAAGGCATGATTGGGACTGGCTTCTGAAATGAGCGCGGTGGCGCAGGCTCCACCGTCCCTCAAGGGAGGGGGGACGAGGGTGGACACTCTTAAGCCGGCCAAGCGGTCCCGGGTTTTAGAACTAGAACACCCTGATCTGGAGTGCCAGGAACAGGTATGGTCTGATGGAGAGCCCGAGGACAGGCTCGACGACTTAGAGGAAGGGGAGATTCTGGAACCTGAGTATCAGGCTCGTATCATCTGGGAATTTCGCAAAGAAGAATTGCTTCCCTTAATCACAGAATCTCTGCAAGCTCTGGACCTGTCTGTCGGGCAGTCCGTGGAGGATGAGACTTTGGAAGACCCTCTCATTCAAGCGGTGCAAGATTGTCAGACAGTGTTCCCGATCCATAGAGTGGTCGATCAGATGATTCAGGCTGAGTGGGATCAACCTGAGTCCGGCTTGAAGGGTATCAGGATGCTGAACCGTCTCTATCCTCTGGCAGACAAGGACAAAGAGAAGTTTCGTTCGCCATGAGTCGACGCAGCGGTCTCGGCAGTGACTAAGAAAACGACCATTCCGGTTGAAGGCAGTGCGGCCTTGAAGGACACTCAAGATAAGAAGGTGGATGGCTTGTTGAAGCAGGCCTTTGAGACTAATGCCTTGGCTTTACAGACGTCTATTTGTGGGGCCCTGGTCTCTAGAGCCTGTTTGAGATGGGCGCAGCATTTGCGGCACGACTCCCGCCTGGACCAACCGGGTTTGTTGGAGGTAACCCGATTGGAATCGGGGTCAGCATATTTGGCGGATGTTCACTATGATTTGATCAGAACCTTGGCTAACAGCATGGCTTCATTGGTAGCGGCACGCAGGACTGTTTGGCTTCGTCATTGGGCTGCTGATGGGTCTTCCAAAGCGCGTCTCAGCAAGCTTCCTTTTAAGGGCAAGCTGTTGTTCTGCAAAGACCTGGATAAGTTGGTCAAGGACCTCGGAGAATCTAAAGGCGGGAGGCTACTGGAGGATAAGCCCCGACAGAATAGGGGCGTGCCCTCGGCTAGAGGTACGTTTCGGGACTTTCGCCGGTTTCGGTCTTTCCGGCTTGGGGGTTTCCAGCTTGGCAGACTGTCCACTAGATCCTCGGGTTTTCAGGGGTTTCGAGGAGCGGGTAGGGGGTTCTCGACTGCCTCCCCTTCCTCCTCCTCTTCCTTTAGTCGCAAGCTGCAATGAAGCGAGGCAGACCCTGGAAGGACATCAGGTGATCGGAGGTCGACTTCGTCATTTTCTTTCTTCCTGGGTCCAAATAACTTCGGACCAGTGGGTCCTCGAGATCATCCGGGAGGGGTACGCTTTGGAACTGGCTTGTCCTCTCCAGGATGTCTTCGTTCTGTCGCCCTGCAAGAGTTCTCAAAAAGTGTTAGCCGTTCGCGTAACGTTAAACCACCTGCTAGCCTTGGGGGCGGTGGTGCCTGTCCAAGATTCCGTTCTCGGTGCGGGTCAGTACTCTATTTATTTCGTGGTGCCAAAAAAGGATGGGTCCCTCCATCCTATCCTGGATCTCAAGGGAGTGAATCGTTGCCTTCGGGTGCCTCATTTTCGCATGGAAACTCTGCGATCCGTCTTAGTGGCGGTGTGTCAGGGCGAATTCCTAACGTCTCTCGATCTTTCGGAGGCTTACTTACATGTTCTGATCAGGGTCGCTCATCAAAAGTTCCTACGGTTCGCGCTTCCTTGGGGTCATTACCAGTTTCAAGCGCTGCCATTCGGTCTGGCCACAGCGCCCCGTGTTTTCACCAAGGTCATGGTGGTAGTTGCGGCGGCGTTGCGGAAGGAAGGTGTTTTGGTTCACCCTTATCTCGACGATTGGTTAATTCGAGCAAAGTCCGAGAGGGAGAGCGTGCAAGCCACGGACAGAGTGATCGCTCTACTACAAAGTCTTGGTTGGGTGGTCAATCAGAAGAAGAGCCATTTAGTGCCAACTCAGTCCCTTGAGTATCTCGGAGTTCGCTTCGATATGGAAAAAGGGTTAGTGTTTCTGCCGGATCGCCGAGCTCGAGCTTTGCGTCTTCTAATTCGCAAGTTTTTAGCGTTCCTGGCTCCGTCAGCTTGGTGGTACCTTCGTGTCTTGGGAACGATGGCGGCGACTCTAGATGTAGTCGGCTGGGCCAGGTATCATATGCGTCCGCTGCAACGAGCCCTTTTACGGCGTTGGTCGAATCAAACAGATTCGATGAGCAGGCGGTTACCTTGTCCGCGGCGAGTGTGGCAGTCGTTACGATGGTGGCTGAGCCCAAGGGCGTTGCAGGTGGGAGTCCCTATAGAGCAGCCGGTATGGTTACCGGTGATAACGGATGCGAGCCTGGCGGGCTGGGGAGCTCATTGCAACAGTCGCTTCGCGCAGGGGACGTGGTCGGCTCTGGAAGCTTCTTGGTCAATCAACCGCCTCGAGCTGCGAGCGGTGATGCGGGCACTACAGGCGTTCGAACCTTTAGTGATGGGCCGGGCTGTGCGCATCCTCTCCGACAACTCGGCGACCGTTGCATACCTCAACCGTCAGGGCGGCACGGCAAGCAGAGCAATGGAAGAAGAGGCCGACTTGTTGTTCCAGTGGGTGGAACTTCGGCTGCTCGCCATTTCAGCGGGACATATCGCCGGGAAGGAGAATGTGATGGCAGATTTCCTCAGCAGAGTGCAGGTGGATGCCGGGGAGTGGGAACTCCACCCGCAAGTGTACGCTCAAATAGTCCGCAGATGGGGGCCTCCGGTCATGGATCTCATGGCAACCTTTCAGTCGGCCAAAACCGCTCGGTTCTTCAGCAGGCGACGGGAACGCATGTCAGAGGGCATAGACGCTCTCATTCGCCCGTGGCCGATCTCCGGTCTCCTATACGTCTTTCCTCCGTGGGCATTGATCAGTCGGGTGGTTCAACGCATAGAGGCGCATCGGGGGAAGGTTCTTCTCATGGCTCCGGATTGGCCCAGACGGCCGTGGTATGCGGATCTGATTCGGCTCCTCGACGGAGAACCGTGGCGGCTGCCAACCTTGGCGGATCTATTGCTTCAGGGTCCGCTATGGATGCCGCAGGTGGCTCGATTCTCGCTTACGGTATGGCCATTGAAAGGGCTAGGTTGAGGCGAAAAGGTTATTCTTCAGCAGTCATTGCCACTCTTCTTCGAGCGAGGAAGGCATCTACTTCGCTTACGTATTGTGGTGGAGAAGCAGCCGCTGAGGGCAGAAAAAAAAAGGGAAAACTGCCTTTTTTTTCTTTTACCCATAAAACTGCAGGCACTGAAAGGGTTAACACCAACACTAAAGGTAAAGATTTCTCACAGAGAAGTGCAGACCTAAGCACACGCCCTGTTCCCATGGAGATAGAGGGAGGAGAAGGGAGTGGTTTGGGGGCGGAGTCAAAGGGGATAGGACAGCCCCAAACATTTAGGAACGAAAGCTGCACTTATACAGCAGAGAAGGGGAGAGAGAAGGAGAAAGAACCGTATGAGAGAGAGAGGACACAGACACAGAGGACACGAGGGTTTCAGGAAGGAAGGACAAGAAACCCATGGAAATCCCTTGCACAGAAGCAATTGAGAACCAGGAGCAAAGAGCTGACAAGGCCAGTGGAAAGCTCAGGGGAGGAGTCCTCAGAGGAGGAAATATTCTCCAAGAGTTCATGGCTCAACTCTTCTCCTAGTAAGGAATCTGTAAGGAGGAAAAGCAGCACTAATAAGGTGAGCCCTTTACAACGTTTGAAAGGCTTATTAGACAAAGAGGGTTTTTCCTGCCCTTCCCCCACAAGCTCACATACTGTTAAGGATACCTGGGAGAAGCTCCTAAAGGCTGTGCAAGCTAGTGAGGCTTTTCAGGAAGATACCAGGGGAAACAGTGACCAAGAAGAGTCTAGTGTGGAGGATATGGACTTGGGAGACACTGTGGATTTAGACAATGTCTCAGACATGGAAATAAGCTGTGCAATCTGTGCTAAAGAAGTATAAAGGAACCAAATAAGGTTTGAAAGCAGAAAGAAACCCTGCTGGTCTTGATTACTGAATGCAGCTGTGTTACCTCGTGATAAGTAAAAGAACTAAAGGAAGTGTTGTCTGGAAGAAACCCAGAAGTTCTTTTGCAAGGACATTTTAAAGCCCATTACTTTTTAGCTGTGCTTTTAAAAGTAGCTGTCCTGTTTAAAGCTGCTTGGGAAGAAGCTGTGCTGAATGTTTCTATTATAATTGGAAAAGAATTCTATTGCTGGTGAAAGTATCTAGGTGGGCCAGGAAGTCTTGCTACACCTACTGTGAAGTAACAGAGGGTGGTATAGCGCCTCCTGGAGACCAGGAAACAGAATACTGCTGAAAATAGAGTTTTACCAGAAAGCAAGTTTAAAAGCTGTATCAAGCCAAGGACTGTATAATAGGCTTGTGTGCTGTTATTTGGAGAAGTATCCTGAATTTTGTTTTGGTCAACTTCAATCAATTCATGTCAAAGAATTGAACCGGTTAGGAAATCCTTGTTTCTAAAAATAAAGAAATATTCCTCCGACCTTTGCACTTGGCTCTAATCCTTTCGGGGACACAACTACATGCTATCGGGCTAATTTCATCAAAGGACAATCGGCGCCTCCCCTGTAGCCCTAGGCAACCGCCTGGCCACACGGGGGCGCGCCGACAGTATGTGCGCGTTTGGCGCATTTTTGAAGATTGGTGTTCGCGGCACGATACCCGGGCCACAACGGCCTCGATACCAGTCATTCTCAGTTTTTTGCAAGACGGTTTTGATAAGGGTCTTGCTGCAAGTTCTCTGAAAGTGCAATTGGCGGCCCTAGCGTGTTAGAGGGGTAAGGTCTTGGGGGTTCCCCTGGGGGAACACGCGGATGTGCAACATTTTCTGAGGGCCGTATTCCGTCTGCGGCCTTTGCGCAGGACAACCATTCCTCCATGGGATTTAAATCTGGTGTTGCAAGCTTTAGTCCAGAAGCCTTTTGAGCCTCTTCGCCTGGCGTCCGTGAAGGATCTCACTTTGAAGACTGTATTCTTGGTGGCCATCTGTTCGGAGCTGCAGGCGCTTTCGTGTCGTGAGCCATTCTTATTGTTCTCTAGGGACAGAGTGGTCTTGCGGCCTGTTCCTTCCTTCCTCCCTAAGGTGGTCTCTCCTTTTCATTTGAATCAGGCCGTGTTTCTTCCAGTGTTTAACTCCCCGGGGGCGGGCGCGTCTGATGCGGGGTTGTCTCAGCTGGACGTTCGGCAGATGCTTCGCCGTTACCTAACAGCTACCGAGTCTTTTTGTAAGACGGACCGACTGTTCGTCCTGTTTGGTGGTAAGCGCAAAGGAGAGGCGGTGGCGAAGTCTTCTATTGCCAGATGGATTAAGGAGGCAATTGCGTCGGCGTATATTATGCGTGGCCGTGCGGTTCCGTTAGGCTTGCTGGCCCATTCCACTCGGGCGCAGGCGACGTTATGGGCAGAGCACAGTTTGGTTCCGCCAGTGGACATTTGCAGGGCGGCTACTTGGTCGTTGCTCCATGCTTCTAGTAAGCATTATCGGCTGGATGTTCTGGCATCCCGGGATTCTTGCTTCAGTTCGGCTGTTTTGCGCGCCGGGTGGGTTGGTCCCTCCCATTAATTACTGTTCTGTTACATCCCTGATGTGGAGGACTAAACTGGAAGACCGCTCAGGAAATAGAAATTACACTTACCTGGTAATTGTAGTTCCTGGAGGGTCCAGTTTAGTCCTCATTCCCTCCCGAGAGATTCTTTCCATTCGGCGCGCTAATGCGGTGTGCGAGAGAGTTGGTTAAGCGAATTTTCTGTGGTCCTCAAGTTTGGGGGTCTCCGCTCTCTGTTGATCACTTGCCTTTCTTGAAGATACGACAGTGCCTTTCTTTAGGCTCAGTTGTCCAGGTGGACGCGATATGCACGGTTACGGCTCCCTCATTTGGGGAAGGAGTCGAGTTATTTCGGGGAGGGGTCTCTTTTCAGTGGTTCATCCATATTTCTCTTTTGAGTTTGCTTTGTTAACAGTTCACTGGGGGGCTGATGGGAGCTCCAGCAGTATACATCCTGACAGGGGAAAGATTTGATTGGTCCAGTCTCCTTGCTGCAGGAGGAGGTGCACTACCCTGATGTGGAGGACTAAACTGGACCCTCCAGGAACTACAATTACCAGGTAAGTGTAATTTCTATTTAAAGAAATTTAGCCCCTTATTCTCCTGTAAAGGGGCCTGGACAAAATGAGCACCCTTTCTAACGTTAAACATGCCAGGGAGCAGGTATAAATCCTAACATTTATTTATCATATGATGCCTTTCATGATATCAAGGTGGTTTACATTGAACAAACTGAAATTACATTGAACAGGACATTATAACTTTGAGATAACTATTTTACAGGGAACATGGGCAATGGAGGGTTAAGTGGCTTGCCCAAGACCACAAGGAACACCTGTGGGACTAGAAACCCCAGTCCTTCTGGTCCAAGGTTGCTGTCCTCTAGTGGGATTTGACCCCCACCCCCTTCCAGGCTGAGGTACCTTGCCTCATCCACTAGGCCACTCATCCCTATTTTGGTCATATATGTGCATTCCCTATATTTTTGACTCACCCAGGCCACTCCCTAACCACCTACCAACATGCCTCCTTGCAATTTCTACATGATAAGGACAGTCACAAGTAAATTGAGCCATTTCTAAAAATTACCATGTACACGAGAATGCAATTTACGTGTGTAAATGCCAGATTTTACATGTGGAAATCATAAATAAACCTTCTAAAATAAGCCTAATCATACATAAAAATCATTCTAAAAGGACAAATCAATCTCCTTATTGAGTCCACGATATACCTACACATTTTTGAGTATATTTGGTGAAGGGTTGCAATGATTGCACACAAAAAAGCTCACTATATTTAATGGGGTAAATGATTAAAATATATTAAGGCTGATCTGGATTGAGATGGTATGTTCCATGTAAGTTTCCTAAGATTAGGAACCTGTGGTATTTACTGGTGGTATTTACTGGTGGTATTTACTGGTGGTATTTACTGGTGTAAACAGCGGCATTGTCAAATTGTCATTTACATGCATATGCCATTATACATGTAAAGGTCACACAACTGATCCAATAACCTTGATTGTGTTGCATTCTCAGTCATATGCATTTGAGGAGATAGACTGACAGCATAGTAGGGGCACAAACTGAGCTCACCAATATATTCAGGTATCTCTAAGCAGGTCTATAGTACTACAGTCAAGCACTGCATGTCCTGGTTGTGTTCGTGACCTTTTAATGTCTTCAGTCGCTGACACTGCAGACTTAAAAGTTGCACAAGAGGTGAATTGCTGCTGAAAGGATGAGCAAAAAAGGCTTGCCTATTTATAAGCCCCTTTAGAAGCAACTTATAAGACCAAAAAAATTTAGGGGCATGTTTACTAAACTGCGGTAACGTAGCAGCGGCTACGTTAAGGCGCGTTATGTAAAGTTAAGGCGCGTTATGTAACGTTAAGGCGCCTTAACTTACATAACGCACCTTAACGTTCCCAGCCACGGTAAGTCCCGCAGAGGGTGGAGAGAGGGCGGAGAGAAGGGGTCAATGGGCGGGGAGTGGGCGGGGAGAGGCCCCTTCCACACTAACGCGGAGAAATTAAGGGCTGAATGCTAACACAACTGAAAACCTGGCGTTAGCACACATTTACAAGAGAGAGAAACCATTTAAGTGTCAGCAATGTACAGCATAGGCAGGGAGCCCAAGAAAGGTGATAGTAGTGCTCCATTTGCAGCAACAGCATAGTGCCCTGGTATGAAAGGCCACTATGGTAATGGTGCAAATGGGGCATGGGGGCTGCAGGCGGGACATGCAGTGGGGGCTACTGAAGCATAGGGTGGACCAGGTAGTTGCCGAGGTGGCACATAGGAATGCAGAAAATGGAAACCAGCAAGATAGCAACTGACCAGGGTCAGACATGCCCATGAGTCTGTGGCCCATAGTGTCCCATCCAGGAGACACTACCCAGCAGGCACCCCAAGGGGCGCATAACATTGACAGGCAGTGCCTGGGGAAGCATGGACATCTATGTAGGCACCCCTACCCCAGAACCCACACCTTAGGCAGCCGCCTACCTGCCCCCTGGATGGCCTGGGATGGCGCACCACCGGCACTGACAGCATATGGTCATGGCGGCATGGCAGAGGGGGGTGGGTGATTGTGCTGGAGGGAGCAGTGCCACCCGCCTGCAGTGGACCTAGACCATGCCCTGTACCAGTATGTGGTGTGCAGTGCAACAGAAGAGGTCTGGCCGAGGAACATAAGGGTAGCCCCAGGGACCACTTTGCTGCTGTGGCAACAGTGTGGTGCAGTACACTCAGCCAGCATATCCAAGAGCAGAGGGTCAGAGGTTCAGGTCCCATCTGTGGATCCTGCAGAGCATCTCCCCTTAGTTTTAGCCCACAATGCAGCCACAACAGCAACATGGGCAAACCCCAACGCAGTGGTGCACAGGTGTACGGACACCCACTCACAAGGGCTCCATTATCCACAGCCTAATGGAGTGTCAGGCTGTTGGCCCCAGCACAGAGCTACAGTTATCACCAGAGCACTACTACTACCCCCTGCACAGATTAGCACTGTGATCAAGATCAGTGCAGCGGGTAGGGCTGTCAACCACCTCCATCCCTGCACAATGCTAAGATAGGTGTGGGAGTGTGCGTATGTCTATCCATTGTTTTGTGTCTGCCATCACCTCACTGAGCCCACATTGCTCACACTGCTTCCAGCGTTAGCCTGCAAATGTGCATAATGAGGAGCAAGGTATTGTGGGTATGGCCCAGACAGGGCGGATTGGCCAGGATGCATCTGCACAGGGTGGAGGGCAATGGCTGGGACACTGTAGTGCTCGACCACCACCTGCATGGACAGGGTGGCCACAGCATGTCATGCTGGGGGGAGGTGGGGTCACTCTCACTCTGACCATGGCATGTCTATGTTCCCAGATAGTGCCACACATTATTTGTATCCAGTGATACCTGTGTGTTCCTGGTTCTGGGGCCCAACCACAGAGCTGCCTGCTTGGTGTCTGTGCTGTGCAGCCAACCTCTGGGTGTGCAGGGTTACCCTGTGAGCATGTACTATGGGCTGGTTAGTGGGCTGTTTGCAGTCTGCCTGTGCATGGTGGGAACACCTTGTAGGATGCTGCAGGTGCATTCTGACTGTGCTGTCTGTTGATGAATGGCAGACTGTGACGTGGGGCAGTTGAGCCTTCCCCTGGCTACCCCAAGCATCATTGCTGGTCTGCAATGGTCACAAGTATGGTACTGGCCCAGCAGTCCTGGAGGGCTGTCATCCACCAGCAGGACTGTGGTTGCTGGTACTGCAGCCATTCTGCAGGGTGCAGGCACCTGTCCCACCACACCCTCATCTACAATAAGGGGTGATTGAGGCCCCTTGGGGGAATATAGCACATACCACTTAGACCCATAGTGGCAGTGCTACATCACCCTCATGAGATTCTAGATACCCACCCTGCCCTGATAACAGGTACCCATAGCAGCCAGACCTTAACACCGGATACCCACTAATCTAGGTGGTGTCTGGTCCCACAGCTGGAACAGATGCACCTTCAGTTGCACTGCTGGGAACACCTGTAACACACTGGCAGTGGCTGGGGATGTGCAGCAGGACCTATTTCTAGCACCACATGTACTGTGGACCTAGTGCTGGGTGCCCATCCTATCCCTCAGGGGGAACACGGAAACCTGCATAATGGCATGGTCTGTAGCTAATCTGTGCCAGTATCACACACTGTCAGTCCATCTTACCACGCTGCAGTACCGGAGAGGTGCAGACCCCATTTGGTGGTCAGCTGTAGACTGCTGTTCTGCATGTGCAATGCATCAGGGGTGCTGGCGGGGTTACCCTATCCTGGCACACAGAGCAGACAGTTTGTGCAGTGACCTGCAGTCCTTCTGTACCCAGCCGTTGCTGTGCAACAGGCCATAGAGGTATAGCCTACTGGTTAATACATTGACATTCTAGGTGGAGATCATGGGTTCAATTCCTCATTGTTCCCTTCTGTCCAAGGCAGATATTTTGCTTGCCTGTGACAGTCATATCTTTGCAGATCCGTGCTGCCAGCCCATAGTACCCTCACCACAGTTGCCAGCAATCCTTATAAGGCATTATAAGGCTCCTAATTAGGCACGTTACAAGGCACCTTATTGGGCACAGTACAAGGCACGTTACAAGGCACCTTATTGGGCACAGTACAAGGCACGTTAAGGCACGTGCCTAATAAGGTGCCTTATAACGTGCCTTATAACGCGCCTTATAATGCGCGTTACCTGACATGCTTTGCCATAATGATACCCCGCCCACACCTTTATTTGGGCATCTGTACCTTTACCATGGAACCTAACGCGAATGACATTACCGCAGTTTAGTAAACATGCCCCTTAGAGTAATATCTGATGTTTGTTATTATATTTTTATTTGATCTTGTTTGATTGATTGCAACAGAAAGGCTGTTATCTCAATACCTATTATTTTAGGCCAGGGAATATACAGAGGGTTTCTTTTCAAGCTACTGTGTAAGAGTAAGAGAGTGGCATATTTTCTTTCATTAACGCTGGTTCTTCGTTACTCTGCCCTTAGGAACCCATGAATGCTTTGAATATTAGCTTGCTAAATGCCAGGTCAGCTGTTGGAAAGGCAGTAATAAATCAATGCAATGAACAGAAATTAAATCATGAATAATCATGCACCAGAGAGACTTGACTGACAGAAACTGATGGGGAAGTCACTTCACAGTTACGCTCCGACTAGTTACTCTATTTATATTGATAAACAAGGGGCAGGTGTAGCCATGATTTTCTAAGATCATATTATATTGTGAGAGATTCACTTTATTTACTCTCAAGTTCAAAGTTTCTCTGAGTCCATTTTGACTTTCCTACAAAACTGCCCTTGAAATTTGTGTGTGTGTGTGTGTGTGTGTGTGTGTGTGTGTGTGTGGAGTGTATGTGGGGGGGGGGGGAAAGGGGGACTGAAGTTATTGGTGGACTTAAGTCTATATAGCGTGCCCTGTGATCCAGGTGTGTCATTATGAGCATATTAGAGTTGATTGCCGAGGTCTTGCTTGAGTGCCCAAAGTTACTTCTTCTCAAGGACTTTAATATTCAGCTATATTTGTTAAACTCAATCAAGACTAATTGTTATGATTACATTACAGATAGCCAACTCTAATTATATCAGACTATTCTGTAACGCAGTGTTTCTCAATCTGGTCTTGGTGTACCCCGAGTTAAACTGAATATATAGGAAACCGATTTACATGCAGTGGAGGCAAATCTATCTCAGTAATATTCATTGTAGGTATACTGAAAAACAGACTGGCCAGGGGATACACTAGGACCAGTTTGAGAAAAACATTGTAACATTTACAAATTACTTTACTTATTTTTTTTGCATAAATTGAGAGTAGCTATAGTACTATATATGAAAGGCCTATTGTAATATCATTATTTAATGGTTCAATATTATATGCCAACCATGACTATTAAATATAACACATATATTCAACAGCAAAATCTAGATAGTGAGCAGAGCTAAATATATGTATAAAGCATACTGCACTATGGCATATTAAAGGGTATATTTACTCAACCACATTAACATAGCAGATGCTACGTTAACGAGCTTTGGGTAATGTTAATGCAATTGCCCAAGAGCACATGGTTCGGAAGGATATATCCTGGAAGGATATTAGCAAAAGAGAGAAGTTAGGACATGCCAACAGAGAGGTTCCAATAAAGATAAATGTAATCCAGATGCCCTTAAGTACAGAGCAGACAGAGATGAAAGATTCTAAATTACCCCTGTCTACTGATAACTAGATTACTGTAATATGAATAAAATACAACCTCTAAAATGCTTTTATGCAAATGCTAGAAGTCTAATAAAGAAGATGGGAGAAATAGAATATATAGCACTAAATGAGAAGTTGATTGGTATCTCAGAGACCTGGTGGAAGGAGGACACCAGATAGGACACTGTGATATCTGGGTACAAACTATATCGCAATGATAGAGTAGATCAAATTGGTGGAGGGGTTATGCTCTATGTTAGAGAGTCATTGAGTAGCACAGGATAAAGTTTTGCAGGAAACAAAATACACTATAGAATCTCTATGGATAGAAATTCCTTGTAAAAAGGGGAAGGCAATATCAGTGGGAGTGTACTACTAACTGCCTAGTGAGAATGAACAAATGGATAATGAAATGCTAAAGAAATCAAGGCAGCCAACAACATTTACAATGGTGATAATAATGGGTGATTTCAATTTTCCTGGTATTGACTGGGTCAGTGTCACAGCAGAACATGATAAGGAGATAACGTTTCTAGATTAAATAAATGACTGCTTCTTGAAGCCGCTGGTTTATGAACCAACAAGAGGGGAAGCTATTTTGAACCTATTCCGTAGTGGAACACAGGATCCGGTGCAAGAGATAAGTGTGTTAGTGCCACTTGGTAATAGTGATCATAGCATGATAGCTTTTGATTTAATAAATGGAGGAAGAACAACAAGGAAATCCACAGTACTACCTTTTAACTTTCAAAAGGGAGACTATGATAAAATGACAAAAATAGTTAAGAAAAAAGCTAAAAGAAGCAGCTGCAAAGGTTAAAGATTTAAATCAAGCATGAGCATTATTTAAAAATATTATCTTGGAATATTATCCTGACCAGCTGTATTCCACGCTTTAAGAAAAGTAGAAGGAAGGTCAAAAAACTGCCAGCAAAAAACTGCCATCTTTCAAAAATGGAAAAAGAAGTCAAATGACAAAAACTGGAAGCAACATAAGCACTAGCAAGTTAGATGCAAGGCATTGATAAGGCAGACAGAGAGAGAATTTGAAAAAAATCTTTCTGTGACAGCAAAAACACATAATAAAACATTTTCAAGTATATCTGTAGCAAAAAAACCTAGGAGAGTCAGTTGGACCATTAAATGATAGAGGGGTGAAAGGGGCACTAAGAGGGGACAAGGCCATAACAGAGAGACTGAATGAATTCTTTGCTTTGGTCTTGACTGAAGAAGATGTAGGGAAGTTACCCATCTCTGAAATTGTATTTAAAGGTGATGCATCGGAAGAAATGAAAGAAATATCAATAAACTGGGAAGATGTATTGCAACTATTTGATAAATTGAAGAGTAGCAAGTAATCTGGATCTGTTGGTATACATCCGAGAGTGTTGAAATAACTGAAATATGAACTTGTAAACCTATTACCACGGAGTGAGGAGTGGTTTAGTGGTTGGGGCAAGTTACCTCAAACAAGAGAGCCAAGGGTTCAAATCACACTTAAGACTTACTGCTCCTTCTGCCCTTGGGCAACCCACTTAACTCTCTGTTGCCTCAGGTACAAAAACATAGATTGTGAGCACTTCATGGACAAGGGAAAAATATATGCATGCAGTACCTGAATGTGCACTGCTTTAACTGGTAGAAAAACAGTATGTAAGACTTATTAAACAAATACTATTAGTAATCTGTGAATTATCTTTAAAATCATTTATAATACCTGAAGATTGGTGAATGGCCAATGTAACACCAATTTTTATAAAGGGTTCTAGGATTGATCCGGGAAACTATAGACCGGTGAGCCTGACATCAGTACCGGGCAAAATGGTAGAAACCATTATTAAGAACAAAATTACTAAACATGTAGATAGTCATGTTTTAATGAGAGAAAGCCAACATAGGTCTTGTTTTACTAATCTGTTATATTTTTTTGAAGGTTTGAATAAACAGGTAGACAAAGGTGAGCCGGTTGATATAGTGTATCTGAATTTTCAAAAAGCTTTTGACAAGGTCCCTCAAGAGAGACCCTTGGCAAAATTAAAAAGTCATAGGATTGGAGGCAGTGTAATATTATGGATCAGGAACTGGTTAAAAGACAGAGAAGGGCTAAATAGCCAATTTTCTCAATGGAGAAAGGTGAATAGTGGAGCACTCCAGGGATCAGTGCTGGGCCCACTGCTTTTTAACATATTCCTCCAGAGCTCCAGCAGGTCAGATTCCTCCAGCAGGTCAGATTTTTTTTTGTTTGTTTGTATGGGTTATCCTCACTTTAGTTAAGGAGCTTGAAGAAGGTCTAGTCAGTGCCAGATAATCAGGCTTTTCTTTGGCCATTAGCAGCCACTAAATGTTTGTTGGAGTTGGAATGCTCCAGGGTTAACTCAGCTGCAGAAGAGGAAGCTGTGGTGTGTTGCAAGCTGCTGGAGCAGCTGCTGCAGATTCTGGCAGATGGTCAGCAGCAACAGCAAGAGTATCAGCAGAAAAAGCAACAATGGCAGCAGAAGTTTCAACATGCCCTGCTAGAAGGGCAGCAACAACAACAACAATTTCAGCTACAACAACAACAACAACAGCAACAGTAGCAGCAGCTAAAAAATTGTATTCAGGCGCAAGGGGAATAATAGAGGAGTTGACCCAAGGTCTACAGAAACCACCACTCCACCCTCCAGAGCAAGCACTACTGAAATGGGCAGCAGAAGATGAACCTGATCACTTTTTGGTGAACTTTGAATGAACTGTCTGCATGGCATGGGGAATCTGCTGATGGGTAGGAATCAAGCTGCATTCAAGGATAAGCAAGCTACATATGCAGCTATCAAGGCCGCCATATTGTAACAGGCTGGCTATACACCAGAAGCCTACTGCCAGTGATTCAGAAAGGGGGAACTCCAGATAAAAAAAAGCCCTTGGAGGTTTCTCTGCCAATTGAAGAAGTTTGCATGGAAGTGGTTGCAACTGGAGGGAAGGACCAGGCCATAGGTAGCCATGATTGTGCTATTGGAACAGTTTTTGGAGGGCTTGACCACCCCGATGAAACAGTAGGTGGAAACTCCGACAAATCATGTCAAGGTCCCCTCAGTTCTTTTAAACCTGGTCCTAACAGTGAGGGAAAAGAGAGAGGTAAGATACAGAAGTTCAAAGTTTTCTGAAAGCTCTCAGAGGAAACAACCAGAGTTCTGTGAACGAGCACAGTTCCTCTTTCGGTTGATTCAAAGATCCTTTCCCTGAGATTTGCCTTTATTGAGATTTTTGGAGAAGTAATACAATCAAAATCATAGCCATAAGATGACAGCAGTGACTGAAGAGGTAGCCACATACAAGGAAAAAGGGAGATTGTAGTCTGGGGAAAAAAGGCAGGGTGTGGCAAGAAGAGCTTGTAGCAAAGACAGAAATGCATTGTACTGTTCTGAGGTCAGATTTATCTTTCCTCAGGAGCATCCTGATCCATAAGAGCATATACAGGGTGGCCCAAAAAAAGTAAGAACATCTCGTAAATTAAAAGCTTAAATAGTGGTGCTGGCAGTATGGCAAAGTGAGGGATCCACTGGCAGAAAAATATCAAGAGACCTAAGAAGCGACAAACACGTGGATCAGTAGCAAGAAAAGGTAGAGACATAATAGGAGCAATATGCTGGGAAGTAATAGAATGACCAGAGGGAGTAAGACAAATCTCTAGAAAAACAACTTTAGTGAGAGCAAACTGCAACTTTGACTGATTTACCTTAAATCCCAACCGTGCAATATGAGAGACAGCAACATAGTATCATGCACACAAATTTCATAGGCAGGTGAACAGATAAGTAAATTATCAACATACTGAATCAAAGAGGATTCGTGTAAAGCAGATTTCAAGGCCTGTAAAAAATAAGCAGGACTCCGTATACCCTTGTGATAAAGTGGTCCAGGTATATTGCTGTCCTTCAAAAGTGAATGCAAACAAGAAGCAGGACTCCTCCCTCAAAGGTATGGAAAAATAGGTGGAGCTTAAATCTATGTTAGAAAAGTGGGTAGGACCAGATGGTATGCGAGTCCAAATGTCATGTGGGTTTGGTACCAGAGGCAAAAAAGGTAAAACAAGAACAAAGGTCTTGCACAAAGCGATAAGACTTACCATCAGCCATGAGTACAGATAAAATAGGAGTGTTGCAAGGGGAGGTGGCAGGCACAAATACTCCCTGAGTCAGAAGCTTGTTAATAACTGGCCATATACCAGCAACAGAGACTGCAGACAGTAGATGCTGTTTGACATATGGTAGTGGTATGCCAGGCTATAGTTCAGTCTTCACAGGTGGGATGTTAAGGTGATCCATGTCGTCTCCAGGGTTTGCCCACAGAGAAGAGGGAAGAGAGTCGAGAACCAGAGGCTGTAAAGATGTTTATGCTTCAAGAGGAAAAAATGCATGGGTTAGAACTCCAGATTCCCAACTAATAATAGTCTTGTTTCTGGAGAGAAAGTCACATCCTAACAGGTTGACAGGAAGAGATGAGCCCACTATAAATTCAGTATAGTAAACTTTGCCACCAATTGTCAAGGGTACTTTGGTCAATTTCCAATGCATAATAGCCTTTCCTTCAATCCTCTCACAAGGGATTTTTGATGCTAAAGATAGGCAGGGGAGCAAGGTAGGTGGCAAGTTAAACAATGCAATGGCAGAAGTGGATGCCCCAGTATCAAGTAGAAATTTTACTTCACAGCCTCTTGTGCATTTGGCTGCAAAAGCAATCATAGTCAGTCCTGAGTAAAGTTAACATCATCTTGCATGTAGTACTGGGTCATAACAGAGGACTGATTTGAGGGAAATACAGGATAGTGGCCCCTGAGGGTCCTGCCAGTCATTGTAGGCCCTTGAGTATTGTTCATGGGACAATTTTGAAGCAGTGCCATCCCTGAAGAGTCAACCATTACCTGCCCTACCCCTGTCCTTCAAGCTGGTACTTCACCCCTTCCTCCTCTTCCCATGCCTTGATTATGGAGGTCTGTTTCAAAACTGGCTAACTAAAGATTCAGGAGTTTCTTTCTTTGTTTATCTACTTTACTCTTGTCAGCATCCTTATCTCTCTGTATCCTTTTTTCAGCATGTAGAGCTGCTTCCAGAATTTCTTGCACAGATTTGGATGACCAACCAAGCCAAGCATTCTCTAAAATATTCTTAACCTCTGGGAGTAAACCGTTTACAAACATTGAGGAAAACACTTCCATTTCCTCGTTCTGAGGGGAAAAATCACAGAAGGCTAGATGACAATGAATATGAAACTGGGAAATAGTCTCATCCTTGTTCTGCTTCAAGGCTATTAACTTAGACAAATCCTTTACAGGAGTACATTTCTTTTCAATAGCCCTAAGCAATTTATTCTGGTCTTCCTGGAACATGGTTATCTGATTAGGGTTGGTAGGGTCTGTGATATGCTTTTCTTGGGGTCATACCCATTGTGCATCATTAGGGAAATTAGGATGTATAACTGCATGCAAATTACTACTACTACTATTAATCATTTATATAGCACTTCAAGGTGCATGCAGCACTGTACAAGAACATATAGAAGATGAGCCCTGCTGCAAAACTACCCATGTGGGTTTATAGGTATCTATCAACTGGCACCAGTAATCAATGAATTGGCCAGGCTTTTCATGCGGGTCAGGGCGGGACTGTTCCAATTGGAAAACTTCAGCAGGAGCTCAGTGTCTATGCAGCAAGGGTGAGCAGCCCACTACACACATGGAGGAATGCCTGGAAAGGATAATTTGTCACAGGTTTAGTATTTTCTTTAGAAAATTTAGTTATCACTCTTTGAAACTTCTCCTCAAGCATCCACAATAATTTCAGGCAGTGATCTATATCACCTGAAAGCCAAAATAGTATTCCTTTCTGTATAGCTTGCCGGGCTTCATCTATCTTTCCTTCTGCCTCTCTCCTCCTCGTACCCCTTCTATTTCTGCTTGAATTACCCTATGTCATCAAAAACTTGCTTTATTGACTCTGTTTTGTCTTAGAGTAATGATCTAAGTTTATCCCTGTAACTTTCCATCTCCTCTATACTTGCACTATCCTTCCAACCACTTACAATAATCCCTAATCTGAACTCAAGATCTTCAGTCTCTGCCTTCAACCTTAGCTTGTGTTGTGCATGGGTCTCCATTGGTTCCACCACGGTCTCTGACCTTTCCCATAGAAATGTATCTATAAATTTGGGTGTGACAGTGAGCAATATCCCTCAGAAACACTTTTTTCTTCGGAATCAACTCCACGTTTTACGTTAGAATCATCCGTTTTTGGCTCTATTACTTGGAAGAGTTCCCCGTGCTGGGGGACAACTCTCTCTCCTGCCAAAACCAGTATTATGGCCAATGCATGGAAATCAATCTCATATGCAGAAGGGGCTATGGATAGATTACAGGGATCCCCATGGTCCCTGTTCCAGGACTTATCTTTATCCTTATCTTTTTCTTTTTGCACAGACATTTGTTCCTCCATTCTGAAAACCTGATTTTATAATTCTTTTAAAGCAGAGGTTTCTGTATGTTGCCTTTTTTCTACAGCCTTAGACTGTCACCAGCTAAAAACTAAATATTCATGACTTGTATGTGAATGTCCAAGGTCATTAAGGGCCATCTTATACTATAACCACTTAAGTTTATCCTACTGAAAGGTTCCGCCAAGTGGGAACTGTAAACTGTGGTTACTGGCAGTCATGGAGTGCCACTTCATGACATATTCACCATTATGATATTTACAATGCATTACATAATTAGGATGTCCCTTCTTTTGCCCAGTCTCCAGAGCTTTTTGATTCTATTCATCTAATTTAGTACCCTGCTTATGTTTACAATTAAGATTTCCCATGATATTTTACTCACACGTATCCCCGTTGTTGCCTGTTTTTTTCCCAGCTGTTGAAGGATGCAGATCCAAGTCTCACACCCCAGCTGTAAACGCCTACAAACCAGGGCAAGATCCCCTCAGTTCTTTTAAATCTTGTCCTAACAGTGAGGAATGAGAGAGAGGCAAGACACAGAAGTTCAAATTTTTCTGAAAGCTCTCAGAGGAAACAGAAAGAGCACAGTTCCTCTTTTGGTTGATTCAAAGATCCTTTCCCTGACACTTGCTTTTATTGAAATTTTTGAGGAAGCAATACAAAGTCATAGCCATAAGATGAAACAAGGTGTCACTAAAATTCTTTCACAAAACAAAGAAACTGTCTACATATGCAATAATGTTTTTTACTTGATTATCATAAAATTCATTTAGATTAACGAGTTCCAAAAATTATGCTAAGACAGCAGTGATCTATAGTTTACAATCATGTCATGGTTACATTTAATTAGCTGTAGTGATTTCTGGATTAGCCGGAGAGCTGTCATCCTATTATTCTGGACCTTTTTGCTGACCCATCGTATATCACTGGAATGTTCCTTGGACTCCTCCAGTCCCTTTCCTAGATCTGAAAAGGGAAGAGAGCTGGGATCACTAAGTCACAGGCAGGGGTGGCCCAAGGGTGATGCGGGGCCATGTGTGGAGACTCATTGTGGGACTACAAAAGGGGACTGCTACTTCTGGAGAGAAATCTGCAATTGTAAGTATTTACTTCTGGGAATTTTTATAAATCTTGGGGAAAAAGGAATTCTTTAGATTAAAGCTGATTAATCTGTGAACCCAGATTATTTGTTAAATCAGTCAGGGCCTAGTAGCAGCAAAGAATTTTCAGTTTAAATTTAAAACACAGAAGAGAGCTTTCTGGTTAAATTTAGAACCCAAGACACCCTCTGTCCAAGCAAGGGCTGTGGGACTCCCCCTAGAGATTGGTCACAGATTACCTTAGAAGCACAGGACAGAGTACTGTATAGCAGCCAGATTTTAATAAGTCTTCTTTCCCTCCCTCCCTCCCTCCCCAACACCCACCCACCCCTTGGATAATCATAGCTTTATAGGTGCTTAAACCTCGTAAAGGAAAGGAGATGCCATATTCACTGTCAGGTGCAGCTGTTTATTCTCATCAGCATACATTAAGGACCTGAGATTAATTAAACTTCAGGTGAACAAAGTACATTAAACATATTAGTTTAGTTTTATTAGTATAAGTATCCTTAGCAACCCTTAGTAAATAAAGAACTTAAACATCTAAACACAAACTTAAAAGTAAGATACTGACAGCAGTCCAGCAGCAAGATGGGGGCTTTCCAGTCTTTTGCATTGAGTGTCACATGTATGATTTTCTCCCAGTTGGTGAGGGATCTTAGGTATGCACAAGGTACAAGGAGTTCTTTGCTCTCAGGGAATGAGTCCGATCTCTGGAGGCAAGCATAGAAGACTTGGAAGACATAAGGAAGACAGAGAGGTACATAGACGAGACCTACAGGGATATAGTCCTGAAGTCCCACCTCCAGTCTGGCAGCATCCCTGTTGCCATGGAGAAAAGAGGTCATGTGACAGGAGAACATCACCCTGCTGTGGCAGGAAGTGATCCTATAGCTAGGACCTGTCCTTCAGGTGATATAAAACCCTCTCACACTGAGGATGTTTCTCCAGGACCATGTGCCCATGAGGGAAGGGTTAGGCCTGGTAACATGCCTGCCTGGTGCGAAGGTAGTGGACCTTACGCGCCACCTAGACAAGGTCTTAGATAGTGCTGGGGAGGAGTCTGCTGTCTTGGTACATGTCGGTACCAATGACATAGGAAAATGTGGTAGGGAGCTTCTGGAGGCTAAATTTAGGCTTTTAGGTAGGAAGTTGAAAACCAGAACTTCCAGGGTAGTGTTCTCCGAAATGCTTCCTGTTCCACACGCAGGACCCAAAAGGCAGGCAGAGCTCTGGAGTCTCAATGCGTGGATGAGGCAATGGTGCAAGGATGAGGGTTTTGGATTTGTTAGGAAGTGGGGAATATTCTGGAGAAAGGAGGGGATCTTCTGAAGGGATGGGCTTCATCTTAACCAGGATGGAACCAGGCTGCTGGCATTAACCTTTAAAAAGGAGATAGAGCAGCTTTTAAACTAGATAATAGGGGAAAGCAGACAGTCACCATAGAGCGCTTGGTTCAGAACAATGTATCCGTGAAGGATACTACAAAAAAAAAAATGAAGTTAGGGCACATCAGCAGAGAGGTTCCAATAAAGACAAAGGTAGCCCAAATGCCCTTGAGTACAGAGCAGACAGAGCTTAAAGATTCCAAATTACCCCTGCCTACCGATAACCAGATAAATATGAATAAAATACGGTCTCTAAAATGCTTGTATGCAAATGCTAGAAGTCTAAAAAAAAATAAGATGGGAGAGTTAGAATATATAGCACTAAATAAGAAGTTAGATATGTTTGGTACCTCAGAGACATGGTGGAAGGAGGACAACCAGTGGGACACTGTGATACCTTGGTACAAGCTATATCGTAATGATATAGCTGATGAAATTGGTGGAGGGGTTGCGTTCTATTTTAGAGAGGGCATTGAGTCACAAAGTATTCAAGTTTTGCAGTAAACAAAATTTACTGTAGAATCTCTATGGATTGAAATTCCATGTAAAAAGGGGTAGGTGATGGCAGTGGGTTGTATTATCGACCGCCTGGCCAAAATGAACAAATGGATGATGAAATGCTCAAAGAAATCAGGGGAGCTAACAAAAGTTACCAAACATGCCGATTTCAATTATCCTGGTATTGACTGGTTCAGTGTCACGGCAGGACATGCTAGGAAGATAAAGTTTCTAGATTAAATAAATGACTGCTTCTTGGAGCAGCTGGTTCATGAACCAACCAGAGCGGAAGCCATTTTGGACTTAGTCCTTAGTGGAACACCAGATCTGGTGCAAGAGATAAGGGTGTTAGGACTACTTGGCAATAGTGATCATAGCATGATTACATTTGATTTAATTAATGGAGGAGGAATGGTAAGGAAATCCACAGTACTATCTTTTAACTTTCAAAAGGGAGACTATAATAAACTCAGGAAAATAGTTAAGAAAAACTAAAAGGAGCAGTTGCTAATGTTAAAGACTTACATCAAGCTTGGGTGTTGTTTAAAAATACTATCTTGGAATCCCAGACCTGCTGTATTTCACGTTTTAAGGAAAGTGGAAGGAAGTCCAAAAAACTGCCAGCATGGTTTAAAGATGAGGTCAGAGAGGCTGTTGTTGCCAAAAAAGCATCTTTCAGGAAATGGAAAAAAGAGCCAAATGACGAAAACGGGAAACAGCACAGGCACTGGCAAGTTAAATGCAAGGCATTGATAAGGCAGGTAAAGAGCAAATTTGAGAAGAAGCTTGATGTGGAAGCAAAGACACATAATAAAGACTTTTCCAAGTACATTTGTAGCAAAAAAACTGAGAGAGTCAGTTGGACCATTAGATGATAGTGGGGTAAAAGGGGCAGTAAGAGGGGACAAGGCTATAGCAGAGAGACTGAATGAATTCTTTGCTTCGGTCTTTATTGAAGAATATGTAGGGATGTTACACATGACTGAAGTGGTATTTAACACTAGAAGCCCCAAAAGGAATTTTACCTAGAAACCCCAAAGTGCGTCAATTGACGCATTATCACGACAACTGCGTTTAGCATGAAATGCAGTTGTGAATTAATGTAAAGTTACTTATTTGTTAAATATGTGCAGTATGTGACGTCATTACATGTCATCATGTGTTTATTGTTTGTAATGTTGGAGTAAAACTATAAACAGTGATTGAGATGTGCCACCTAGTGGGAACATGAACTTATACCTAGAAGCCCCAAAGTACGTTAATTGACGCATCCAAAACAATTGAGTGCATCAATTGATGCACTTTGGGCTTCTAGGTATAAATTCATTTTTCCGCTAGGTGGTGCATCTGTCATTAATTTTCGATGCACATATTTGAACATCTTGACCTTGCTAACAAAGTCATGGAACATGACTGACATGGTTCTAGCAGTGGCGCTGGTATACAACTTCGAAGATGCATTTGACGCACTTTGGGGCTTCTATTGTTAAAGATGATACTGTGGAAGAATTGAAAGAAATTTTGATTCACTGGGATAATGCATTACAACTATTTGATAAACTGAAGAGTAGCAAATCATCTGGACCGGATGATATACATCCAAGGGTGTTGAAATAACTGAAATATAAGATTGCAGACCTGCTATTAGTAATCTGTGAATTATCATTAAAATCATCTGTCATACCTGAAGATTGGAGGATCGCCAATATAACGCCAATTTTTAAAAAGGGTTCCAGGAGTGATCCAAGACACTAAATACCAGTGAGCCTGACGTCAGTACCGGGAAAAATGATAGAAACTATCATAAAGAACAAAATTAGTGAACATGTAGATTGTCATGCCAAATGGGAGACATCCAACATGGCTTTAGACAAGGAAGATCTTGTCATACTAATCTATTATGTTTTTTTGAAAGTGTGAATAAACAGGTAGACAAAGTTGAGTCAGTAGATATAGTGTATCTGGACTTTCAGAAAGCCTTTGACAAGGTCCCTCATTAGAGACTTTTGGCAAAACTAAAAAATCATGGGATAGGAGGAAGTGTACTATTGTGGATCAGGAACTGGTTAAAAGATAGAAAGCAGAGGGTAGGGCTAAATGTCCAATTTTCTCAATGGAAAAATGTGAATAGTGGAGTACCCCAGGGATCTGTGCTGGGTCCGCTGCTTTTTGACATATTCATATATGACCTGGAAAAGGGGATAACGAGTAAGGTTATCAAATTTGCAGATGACACAAAACTATTTAAAGTTGTTAAAACCCATGAGGATTGTGGAAAATTGCAAGAAGATCTTGATATATTGGAAGACTGGGCATCCAAATGTCAGATGAAATTTAATGTGGACAAGTGCAAAGTTATGCACCTAAGAAAGAAAAACCCAAACTATGGTTACACGATGCAACGTTAAACATTAGGAACCACCACCCAGGAAAAAGATTTAGGTGTCATCATGGATAACATATTAAAACCCTCCGCCCAGTGTGCAGCGGCGGCCAAGAGAGCAAATAGAATGCTAGGTATCATAAGGAAAGGAATGGAAAATAAAACAAAGGATATTATAATGCCTCTGTATAATTCCATGGTGCGACCACACCTTGAGTATTGTGTACAGTTCTGGTCGCCGTATCTTAAAAAGGATATAGCATTATTAGAAAAGGTACGAGAAGAGCCACCAAAATGGTAAAGGGGATGGAAGGATACCCCTATGAACAGAGGCTAAAAAGATTAGGGCTCTTCAACCAGGAAAAGAGATGGCTGAGGGGAGATATGATAGAGGTCTATAAATTAATGAATGGAGTGGAACGGGTAAACGTAGGTCGATTGTTTACATCATCAGAATATAGAAAGACTAGGGGACATGCAATGAAGCTGCAGGGTAAACTATTTGACTAATAAGAGAAAATATTTTTACACTCAACATCTAATCAAACTCTTGAATTTGTTACCGGAGGATGTAGTAAAAGCTCTTAGTATAGCTGGGTTTAAAAAAGACTTGGACAAGTTCCTAGAGGAAAGGTTCATAAGCCATTATTAAAAGGGACCCGGGATATCACTGCTTGACCCAGTACAAGCATTGTGGAACCTGTGTCTTTTGGGGAAACTGCTAGGTACTCTAGATTGGCCACTGTTGGAAACAGGATACTGGGCTTGATGGACCTTGCTCTGACCCATTATGGCATATCTTATGTTCTTATGGACCTTATACTGGACCTCATTTGCATAAATTTAATTTATTTTATTTTAAAATGTATATGTTGCCCATCTAAAATTTTAGGAGGCTTTCAAAGGAGCCCTTCACGTGCCTCTTTTTTGTCCTGGCAATGACTTAGGGACATGTTTGCTATTAATATGCATTAAGTGCTACTGCGCTAATAGAAATAAATGTGTGTTGCTACACTTAGCACAAATTAACATTTGTGAATGCGCAGTAACTTTTAGTAAATATGCCTCTCATTGAGTGTCTCAATACCATTTGCATGGTCAGTGAGAATAAAGAAAGACTTCCAGATTTCTACATTACTATACTCCAGTGCCAACTGCTAGACACGTTAGCAAGTAATATAAACCCTGCTCATTTAGAACACATAGCAAACCTGCTATATCATAACAACACTGCAAGGACTCATAAAGCACCAAACCCAACCTATCAAAAGGCAACACTGCAAATATTAAACCAATACATCTCAGAGAATACCAATACATCTACTGGGAAAAGAGAACAAGTGGGACTGTCAAATAGAAACTCAATTACACATGCAAAACATAGACTGTCACCAAAGAAAGAACAAGGGATCACAATTTAGAAATATGAAGACAATAATTAAACTGGGAACCCCAAAAGCCAAACTTGGAATGTACACTGGAGAAATAAAACTATAAGTTAATTTTCTCTTGTACTAAACAAAATGCAAAGACATTAGTGATGCACATTTCCAAGATCTGACATATTCCAGTTGTTGTTGTTAAGTGCATTGAGTCAGTGTTGACTCATGGTGACCCTCTAGATAATTGTCCTAAATTGTGTTTGGTCATCAGTCAGGCAGCTCATTGTTGACAGACTGGCACCCGTAGCTGCTATTATTATATTGATCCGTCTCATTGCTGGCCGTCCTCTTTTGAGTTGACCTTCTACCTTGCCAAGCATGATGTCTTTCTCTAATGATCTCTCTCTTCGCATGATGTGTCCAAAGTATGAAAGTCAAAGTCTTATCATCTGAGCTTCTAAAGAAAGCTTAGGTTTGATCTCCTCTAGTACTGACTGGTTTGTACTTTGGGCAGTCCATGTATAGTAACAGCTGCATCAGATTGCTGTAATACTTCTATGTGAATGCCATCAGTGCCTTGTTTTTTGATAAGACTTTCAATGCTACTTCGACTTCTTCTTTCATCACCAGTGGTTCCGGATCATAAGGTACAGGTTGAAACGACAGTTGATCCATTTGATCTTTATCATGTAAAAACTCTGTATATTCTTTGCACCTTTTCTTGATCTTCTCAGCATCATTCAACATAGATCCTTGAGCATCTTGTAACATTCCAATTCAAGGCTAGAATTTATTCTTTAACTCTCGTAGCTTTAGGAAAAATAATCTCGTTCTTCCTCTAATAGTTTCTGTTTCTATTTCCTTGCAAGTGTCATTGTAGTGCTTTTCTTTGTCTTGTCTTGCTGCACATTAGAAATCTCTGTTCAGTTCTGCGATTGCCTCTCTTTCTCCTCTGGCTTTAGCTTCTCTGTGTTTCTGGGCAATTTTCAGAGTTTCTTCGGTCATCCATATTGGCCATTTTTGCTTTTTCACCTTTTGTAGAGACTTCTCATTTTCTTCAAACACAACATTCTTTATGTCATCCCATAACTCTTCTGGAGCTCTGCCATTTGTAACTAAAGCAGCAAATCAATTTTGCAGGCAGTATTTAAGTTCCAGTGGTATGTTTTCAGGGTCATATTTTGCTACATTCATGATTGGCTTGCTCTTTTTCAACTTTAGTTTGAGTTTGCATGCTAGTATTTGGTTATCTATACTACAGTCAACTCCAGGTTTTGTTTTTGTTGATGTTATAGAGCTTTTCCATCGTTGACTTCCACAGATGTAGTCAATTTGATTTTTGTACAATCCATTGGGTGAAGTCCATGTGTACAGTGGCTGCTTGTGTTGCTGGAAGAAAGTGTTTGAGATGAATAGATTGTTGGTCTTGCAGAATTCTATCAGTCTTTCTCCAGCTTCATTTCTTTTGCCAAGTTCATATTTTCCAGCCATTTTGGCTTCTTTGTTGTTGCCAGCTTTTGTGTTCCAGTCACCCATGACTATCAGGATATCCTGTTTGCATGTTCTGTCATTCTCAGTTTGTACTTGTTCATAGAACTCATCATTTTCATCCTCTTCTGCAGTTGTTTTGTTTATGCAATCTTGTAATATACTGCCCCAGGCTGAAGGGCATCAGAGCAGTTTGTAATTATTACAGTCAGGTACTGGATACATTCCTTCATCCACAAAGGGCTCACAATCTATGTGTACCTGAGGCAAAGGAGGTGAAGTGGCTTGCCCAAGGCCACAAGGAGTGCCTATAGAACTAGAAACCCCAGTCCCTCAGGCCTGAGGTTGGTGTCCCCAGGTGGGAATTGAACCCACACCATTCTGGCCTGAGGTACCTTGTCTTAACCACTAGACGAATAGAAATTAAGGGGTATGTTTACTAAACCGTCTTAATGTTACCGGCGTTAGTTGCAGTCTTACTGTGACAAATGCCATATAAGGTAGTGGGTATTCCAGTCTTAAGGTAGCATTACAGGGTTATCGTGCGATAAAGTCTGTTATCGCGCGATAGAGGGAGCCGTGGCACGTTAACACGCGTTAGCCATAATTAGGTGCACTGACCTGCAATCACAGCAACAGAGGTGTAGCACACTGGTTAATACATTGACTGCTGATACAGCGGTCATGAGTTTTATCCCTCAGTGGGCTCAGTTAAAAGGCTGTTTGAGGCAATCCCTTTTCCTGCTTGTAACAGTCAGACACATCCCAACAATCTGCACTGCCAGCCAAAACCGCCTCACCCCAGTGCCGCAACCTAATGTACCTTTTAGGGCACACCATAAGGCACATCATAAAGCACCACGTCATCCAAGGCAGGTCATAATGTGCCCCAGATGGCGGCAGGAAAGGTTGGCACCCTCCAAGGCAGTATATAAGGCGCCCCATAAGCTGTCCAAACCTAAGGTGCCACGCAAGATGCCCCAGGGATGCTAAGGTGACACAGGAGATGGTGCCCAGGGGCACAAAGGTGCCCCAAGGTCACAAGCATGAAATGTATGGCTCAAACACAGATGCAACCATAACACTGCACAGAGCACCAAGGAAAGGCAATGAACAAGTGATGGAAGGAAGTAGATGACGGAGCTCATGGACCAGCCAAATCTGCGTGCAGCCCATGTGGCAGCAGGTAAAGTGGACAAACATATTGGGGGCAGCTGTTCTGGTGTACAGGGTGATGGTAATGTACAGTGCAACAATGACAGTGTGTGGCAGAGGATGGGGATACATGTCCACCAGAGGAGGTAGAGGTGGCAGGATAAGTGCAATATCAAATATGTACAATACTCCCCATTCAGTCTAGAAAGTATGCTGTATTAATTTCTTGACTTAAGCAAATTTCTTGCTCCTCCCAATAAAAAACGAGGAACTTAATCAGTGGCAACAAGGTCTCAGAATTGCGGGCCTCCACCGGCTCTTCGAAACGCCAGATGGTATACTGCCCTATATACATCAACCACCTTAGAAAATTGCTCCAGCCACTGTTTTTTAATAATTTTATCAAGAAAAAAGCTTAAATACTATAGTGCTTATCGATAGTTATGCAACTTATGGCTTCCAAAGTAATCTCAGAAATATGACTACTTAGCTTTCATTCGGCTATTGATAAGCACTATAGTATTTAAGCTTTTTTCTTGATAAATTTATTAAAAAACAGTGGCTGGAGCAATTTTCTAAGGTCGTTGATGATAAGAGACCATCATTCATTTGTATACTACAATCAGGATAAGTGCAATGACAGGAGGACAGAGGAGAGCAGTGCCATGCAGACAGACACAGGAGAGGCAAGCATGAAGAGGCGCAATGCAGGAAAGTGTGCCAGTGCAGGACATGGGGTAGCAGCCTGCACAGTAGGGCAGGATGTCACAGAGCTTGCAGACACAGATAGACTGACAGAAGGATGTTTGGCAACAGTGATGAGGGTATAATGTGCCAGCAGCACAGATTGTCACAGATAGGACTGTAACAGGAATGCAAAGTACATGTGTACGAGAGGCATAAAAAAATTAGAACAGAGAGGAATCAAACCC
Organism: Ichthyophis bannanicus; assembly: GCA_033557465.1. Taxonomy (NCBI): domain Eukaryota; kingdom Metazoa; phylum Chordata; class Amphibia; order Gymnophiona; family Ichthyophiidae; genus Ichthyophis; species Ichthyophis bannanicus. The sequence goes on from CM066031.1 coordinate 1,604,657,863, forward strand.
ATGACCAGTAGCACAAATAGCAATGCACAAACTGATAGGTTACAACACCAACGTGAAGGTCACAGCAAAGGCTGCATACAAGAAGACTGGAGGGCACCACACCAAAACACAGCTGGCTGCCAGGATAGGGCATCCCCAACAGTCATGAAGATGCAATGCACATGCAGAACCGGTGTGTACAGCTCTATCACAGTCAGTAATTGGGACGACAGCCACATATAAACACATGCAAACACACACACAATGAAATGTTATGCAGTGGACATAGCATGCAAAAGAGCAAAGAAGCTAAACCCAATGGGCGGCAGGGGATGCTCTGTGGAGCAGGGCAAAATGGGGAACAGAATGGAAAACGAGCATGTGAGACAAGGTGGTTGGTTTACAGTGAATAAACTGAAAACACATTGAGCATGCCAGCTACCCACATGTCACCCCAAAGTCACTGGCACGTCTACAGATGTTGGGCAGGAGAGATAATATGCCATAGTTGCATGGTGTTCACTATGCAGTATCCCTCCCACCCCCCACTTGTTGCTGCACGTCCCAGATGCCCTAGTCACATGTAGACACTAGGCAGTGCATGATGAGGGATCAACACACATCAGTCATGAATTGTCCCCAAAAACATATCCGTCTGCCAATATAGGTGGCAAACGCCTGAAAAAGCATAAGTAGCAACATGTAAACAAGTGTACACACAGATATAGATATATATTTCACAGCAGCCCCAGAATGCATTATATAGCAATGAAAGCATCAACAATGGTACCCAAAACAAATGCCAAAAGCAAAATGAGGATAAGATAACAGGTACAAGAGGCACATGATCCCAGAGAAGACCAAAAAAGAAACCTCACAGACATGCAGAGATATCACCATGCAGTAGGTCCCTTGCAATGGGTGGTGTGGATACATGAACCGTACACATAGATCACGGTACATGGGATGCACAAATGAAGGACGAAAATGGAAAATCACACTGCCACACTGCAAATGTCATGGGCGAAGGTGAGTGGCGGAACGTCAGGGGACAAAGAGGACTGTGCAGACATGCAATGCTATGTATGTAAATCAATGTACAGCAGCACGGCTGTACAGTAGCCAAACACAATGACCTGTATATGGAGTGTTAAAGAAAGGTCAAACATGGGCCAGTACTCCACACAGAAGCCACACTGCCACATGCCCTTGTGTAGCAAACTTATGCAGTCACATGCACATGTACCATGTAGGGTGAACCATGACACAGTTATGCCCCACATGCACTGTAACTCCCTTGGTGAGGGCAAAGATCAATCCAAAATGTTGGCGGCCATTAAACTGATGTGGTGGTAACAACTGTGTCATGTCCAAGTGCAGGGTAGGCGACATATACAAGAGTATGTATACAATGTTGCCCCTGTGCCACATGCATGGCTGTATTCCCCCGTGACCTCAACAGATGATATCTTGCGGTGCATGTTACACACATGGCCAACACACACTAACAAAACGTCAGATGGATGTAGAACATACATCAACTATTCCAGTCCGTGATGCAAACATACGGACCAGTACACAGTGCAAAGGGCGTCTGCAGCCCCACATGTCCCGTTAAGACTGTCTGTGAATCACTGGGCATGCATAGTCAAGTGTGATATCTCAATGTGCCACCGTACTTGAATGGTCATGTGTGTCTTGCGCAATCAACAGGACACCCAGCCAGATCACGGTAGCAACGGTGGGTTAGACAGGCCTGTTATACGGAAAGTAGCAGTCAAACAGTAATGTTCATCATAGGCATGTGTCCCACTTGCAGAGGTCAAACATTCTATGGCATCATCTCCCAGGGATATTTGAATGGTGTTGTTGTGTCCTGCAACAGGTGGGTGATGTCGCCCGCAGATGCACGTAAGTAGATGTACTGTGTGTGTCCGCTGCCCTGTGTCATAATAAGGACAAACACTGTCATGGTATGCTGGACGCAACAGCAGGGCACATTGCAGCCAGTCAAACATCAGTACCGACGTAATTAAAAGGCACACAGGCAAACATAACATGATCACAACACAGAACTCTGTGCATGGTGTAGACATTTGGAAATGCAACCGCAGATGAGCGTGTCCCATGGATATGGTCATGTTCATGCCCAAGTAACACAGGCATATCACAGCTGCACCCCATGTCCATTAGAGCTGGTGCACAGAGACCCAACAGGAAAGGTCCATGAAACAAACAGCAAAAAACAAACATATAAAGGCTGATGTTACACCCAAATGAGCCAAGGTGCTACCTACTGTGTGTCTGCAGCAAATGTCTGCTTGGGATCCTCACAGGCAGGCAAAGTCCACAACACGTCTCAATAAAGGCAGAAGATGTCATCAACATGTGTCGAATAACCATGTCCCCATGTCCAGCCGCCGTTACCGCATGTCCAAATTATGGTGATATCTTGGATACATAAATTCTGTTGTGCAGTGGTCTGTCAATACACATGAGATAGGTCAACACACAACACACAACACACGCGCACACTGTGCACAAGGTTAACACCAAAAAGGTAGAGATAGCACACTCACCACTTCTCCACAGGTGTGCAGACCCCGCCCACCACATGATAATGCAAACTGCATGCACACTGTATCATAACAGAGCCACCCACAAACACACACACACACAGTATGAGAAGGTGAGCATGCCACCAGTAACATATGGCCTGTATGTGCACAATTGGTGAATAGTGGAGATAAAGGCTTTGTAAATGCGATGATACACTGCTGATGGCCGATGCTACAATGTCAGGGAAGGGTGTAAGTGCGGCCCACCACCAGAACACCTAGGACCTGTAGACACACGCAGCCCTGTTGGATGTGTCCCAGAGACAGTGCTGGAGAAAACAAACTGGGCACGAACACATGTGGATATGTGTGGCCAACATTAACATATGGGGTACGTGAGAGCACGCTCAATAGGTCACTCACAACATATGTGCATTAGACAGACAACCTGTGACATGTGCTGCTTCTGACTGTCCACACAGACAAAGTACCTGTATGTCCATCTACCCCAGTGTCCTGCACATTGAATGAGGTACACACAGCTGCCACTGCACTATACCACCAGGGACATCACCAAGCATGTCCTGTGGAATGAGAAACACAAGGGAAACATACATATGTCATGTTGGAGCTGTGCCACAAACACACAAGCTTCACGTCCTCATCTCTCAGAACACACAAATAAAGCCCTAATGTCCCCCTTCAACACCCGCCATCCTGCTCACTGTAACCTACACCTTGCTGGTCTGCCTCTAAATCATCTCTGTCCACCACAATGTATGCAACACTGCGCTGCATGGCTAATCTACCAACAGCCTCAATATGACAATAACACCCCACCTGTCATGACACCTCACAGGCACCAGGCGAGATCAAGATGCACCTGCTGATCTATACATGCAGTTACACTGTGGTTGCCCTGTACCTTGATGCACATAACCCAAGTACTACAAATACTACTACTACTACTGAGCATGTAAACAGTGCTAACACCTGTATGCATCGCCATTCTGAAACATGTTACACACAGTCCCATCAGAGCATACAATCCAATCAATCCCCTCATATCCCCCAAAGGTCATCCCCACACGTCAAGCCAACTGGGCCTATCAATGGGCTGCCACCCTCCCCCCCCCCCCACTGTTAATGCGGGACCAAACACTTGTCACCTAGCAGCACCCAACACCTGGAACTAACTACGGGTGGCTGCAGGGTAGCCACCCTCACCAACCATCTCAAAACCCTGGGTGACTGCCTACCACATCACCTAAGCCTAATAATCCTAACTACATGAATCACTTCCACCCGCTGTTGTCCCCTGCCCACACCTTCTGTGTTAGCAGTTGGACCACATTGTAAGCTCAGATGGCCAGGCATTGTGTCAGCAATTTCAATGCAGTGCTGCATATGACTGGTAGTGCGATACCAACACTCAGTAGTAGTAGTAGTACATATATCTATCCAAATGTTTTTTCCAAAACATCCACAACTCACATGAAAATAGCTCCTCAATCAGCTGGCGCCTGAGTGCTGCACCCTCACGTGTGTCACCATGGGCACGTACAGGAGGGCACGTTGGATCATCTTCCAGATCCTCATTAATTTAGACATCAAGATCGTGCCTGAGAACAATGTTGTGCACGATGCAACGGGCAATAATGATCTCTGCCACTATCACGGGTTGGTATTGTAAGGCCCCGCCAGTCCTATCCAGACACCTGAAGCGACTTTTTAAAATGCCAAAGGTGCGCTCGATGACGGAGCGACTGGAGGCATGGGCCTCATTGTACCTCATATCTGCACGTGTCCGTGGTAGATGCACAGGGGTTAGCAACCAGGGCCAACACCCACATCCTGCGTCACCTGCAGAAAGAAATGTTGAACTTAAACCAGTATCTGATGTCCACACACATGCATACATGAATGTACGTGCAAACCCAGAGCAGGAGAGGTAGAAGGAGTGCATACAACATTATCCTGAACCACAGCAGACACATGCGCAGACACCAGAGGCCGAAAGGTAGTAGCGCCAGCCACGAACACCTCAGAGACATACGTGCAATGCACCTTGGACAAAGGCAGAGATGTATACATGTGCAAGCATGTGACAGTCATGCTATTCACCACACACAGATGGCATGACGGGAACAGTTACCCCACCGTGGCAGGCTGGAAGGCACAGACAACACCACACTGTTGATAAACATGAAGCATACATGTGTGTCGTACCGTGCCAACCTAAACACACAATGTCAAATGTCGTGAAACGTCAAATGTCAGTGTGCCACTAACACACAGCACCGCAGCACAGAGGAAATGGAGTCATCCCCCCCCCTCCCGCATCAGCTCTCACACACACAAATGACACACACACACAATTTGTGACACACGTCAAAGACAGACATGTGTTCAGATGGATAGCAGGGGTATACGATGTGCATGTCAGAAATGACAAATACCCACCCAGCAGTATACAGTCCTCAAATTGACCGGCCTCAAATTGTCTGTGCAGTGCCTCATGATGCAGGATATAGGAGTCATGGGTGGACCCTGCAAACCGCGGGACCACATTCAGAATACGCATACCTGCATCACATACAACCTGAACATTCAGGGAGTGGTAGTGTTTGCAGTTGCGGAACACTGCCTCCCTGTCTCTGGGCGGGACCAGGGCAACATGTGTGCAATCAATAGCTCCCATCATGTGTGGTAACCTGGCAATTGCCGCAAAGGCCTGGCTCAGGGTCCCTCACTGTTGCCTAGTGTTGGGAAATGCAATGTAATTCCCAACCCAGCTGATCATGGCACAAAGTACTTGGTGGAGACAGCGTGAGAAGGTGGGGCGGCTCATGCCACCCACTGCATCCACAGATGAGTGGAAACAGCCAGAGGCAAAGAAATGTAGGGCACCAAGGAGCTTGACCAAACCCGGTATGGCATGTGACTGACCAGTCAGGGGCTCGAGGTCAGGTCTTAGATCTTCATAGAGCTCCCTAATAACCCCTGTGCTCAGGTGGTAGAGGGAGATGACCTGGTCCTCAAGCATGTCCTGGAGCCAGGCCCTGGGCCTGTAGAGGTGAGACCGGGAAGCCTGCAACTCGGCACGCCTCCTGTGCCATGCCGGTACAGCCCCTGCCTGGCCTGCCCCCACAGCTGCAGGTCGGTATTGTAGCGGGCCTGCACCCCCACCCTGTGCCCCAGCCCCATGGACACCATCTCCCTCGTCAGCCAACCACAAGCCCTTCATATCCCCCAGTGTACATGAGGCAACGACAAAGGCCGCCATAGCAGACACTATTAGCCCAACCCCCTCACCTCCCCACCGCACGCTAGCCCTGCCACTCACCTCTCACACCACTCACCAAACCAACCACACACCACACCCACCAACCCTGCCACACACCACACACCAACCATGCCATCCACCTCCCCCACCACACACCAACCCTGCCACCTACCTCACCCACCACCCACCAACCGTGTCACCTACCTTCCACAGCACTCACCAACCCAGCCACACACCTCCACCAGAACTCACCAAGGCCACCGGTCATCTCTCCCACCACTCACCAACCCAGCCACATTCCTCTCCCACCGTGCACCAAACCTGCCACTCTCCACACCTATCCTGCCTCTGACCCTCCGTTCGCTTCATCACCAATAACACCCGCCTTCAACCTCGCTCGCCTGCACTAACCCTTCAGCATGTACCAGGTGTGCACGTCAATATATGGATATTTGGACGTCTGTGTGTGTGTGTGTGTGCATTGTGCATGCGCATAGGCGATGCGTAGGGTGCGTACATGGAACCGTGCACCACACATGCATAAGACATGTACGTGTCTGTGCATGTGCGGCAGCTGGTTCCATGCCAATCCCATAGGCGCCAGGTGTCAGCATAACCGTGCGCTGCACATGCGCAAGACGTGTATGTGTCTGCACATGTGCTGCACCAGGATACGTGCAAGCCATAGAAAAGTCGTAACGGATGGTATGGTATGAGCTGATGCTGCATATGCGTATGCCCTCACGCAAATATGTAGTCTACATGCGCATGGGCAGTGCATGGTACCGCGGCCGTCCCACAGGCAACAGAGGACAGTGGAAACAGCCGCCGCACATGCGCAGACATGTACACGTCTTGTGCATGTGCGGCGTACAGTTCTGCGTATGCACCCTATGCATCACCTATGCGCATGCGCAATGTGCGCACATGCGTGCAGACATCCAAAGATCCATATATTAACATGCACACCTGATACACGCTGAGGGGTTAGTGCAGGCGAGCGAGATTGACGGTGGGCATTATTTGTGGTCAAGCAAACAGAGGGTCAGAGGCAGGTTAGGCATGGAAAGTGGCAGGTGGCAGGTCTGGTGAGCGCTGGGGGAGATAGGTCTGGTGAGCGGTGGGGAAGGCGAGTGGCAAGGCTGGCCGGCGGTGGTGGTGGTGAGTGGCTGGGTTGGTGCATGGTGAGGGTGACAGGAGGCAGGGCTGGTGAGTGGCTACGGTGGTGAGGGCTGGTGAAGATGATGGGGGAGGGGGCAAGGGCCACAGGAGGTCAGACAGGTCCGGGATACAGAGGGAGGACAGGGAGAGCAGGGACATACTGTGGCTGGACATGATAGGTGGGGTGTCCGGGGAAACACCAGGGCCGCAGTCCCCAGAGACAGGAGGGATGGGTCATCTGGAGTATGAGGTTGCCGGCCCATCGGGTATGTCAGACCTCACCCAGGAGCAGCCTAAGGGGCACAGCATAGGCAAGCGTAGGCGGACGCCTGTGCCGGATGGGGAGAGGAAGAGGGCCATAATATTCAGCCAGCAGGAAAACCACAACCTGCTGGCAAGTGTCCTTGAACACTATGAGGAGCTGTATGGGCACATGAGCTCATGCACAACTATCAGTGTAAGGACCCAGGTGTGTGAGGAGGTGCAGGGGGCCATGGCACAGGCGGGGGGGGCACCAAGGGACCTTGACAGCCTCCGTAAGAGGTTCAATGATATCAGGCAGGGGGTCCATGCACACATGACTGCAGAACACCGACATGCTAGCAGCACTGGCAGGGGCGGCCCCTTCATCCCAAGCCTCAGACCCCTGGAGCAGCGGCTTGCTGAGTGCCTAGGCCCCATATACATCCATGGCCTCTTCCTGGTGCTGGACACGGCTGACCCACAGGCAGGTATGTCCGAGACATGCAGCACACATACAGCTATCTACCATGCAGACGCAGGGCATGTCACGGGGTGGTGCGGTCCATGTGGCCGAACCTAGGAAAACAGACACTGGAGTCCGCATTCCCCTTTAGTGTTTGTTTGTGGAAAATATAGGGGATAGAATCAAACCCCCTTCCCACCATCTTCCAGATATCTGTCTGACAAAATGAGCTCTTTCCTCATATCCATTCATGTTTTGGACAGATGTAGGCGTGGATATAGCTCAGGATGTCCTGGACATATCTGATATCTGGGGAGGATATCCAGGGTCTGGGAGTGCCCCACACATGCTTACTCCATGCTCCCAGTCAGAGCTAGATGTCCGCATGCCAGATTTGGGTTATACAATGGGGCAATCTCTTCCAGTGGGTTAGTTTTGTGCATACAATGTGTGGTGGAAGAGGAACCGTGGGTAACGAGGGAGCAAGCAGATGTGTTCCTGTCCTTAGGGCTAACCAAATGAGAGGGACAGAGGAAAGCAAGGAGTGCATAAACAGATATGTGTCTACTTAAATATGTCCATATTTCTACGTAAATATGTCTACATAAATATGTGCTCTACGTCTGTGTCTGTGACAACCCCATATCTACTGTGTACCTTGTTCCATCCCCCCCCAGGTAACATCCAGGCCATTGAGGTGGACGAGGAGGACATTGGCAATGAGCCCGAGCCAGCGGAAGTCGATGAGGTGCCGCATGACCTCATGGGCCGATGTGCTGTTTGAGGAGATGGCCACCCAGGAGGACAATGGGTCACCCCAGTGGAGTGGGTACACAGGTACCACAGTGGCTGGCGAGGGCCTGAGGATGTGGGGGTGAGCCCCACATTGCCACCGCCAAGGCCGTCCACTGCAACAATGGGCGCAATGCATGTCGTCCTCCGGGCACATATGGCATCGGCACGCAGGGTTGCCGCAGGTAGGCAACTGGCAGGATGGTTGCATGTGCTGGTGTGGCACACCAACCCCCAGACATAGCAGTGGGGCCACACATACGCACGATGGCAGTGGGCCTCCACACATATATATGCCCCCCTGGCCATGTCTGGGGTAGTTGGTGTGGCTCAGTGGGGAATGGACAGGTCATACATGTTGGGGTCTAGGCAACAGATGTCTCACAGGTCACCTTGTTACCCTCCCACAGGCATCCTGCCAGGTGCTGATTGCTATACAGGCCGAGATGCATGGCCAGCAGCAGGTCCAGCGTGCCCAATGCCAGGTGTTGTGGGCCCACAAGTGGGCGGTGTGTGGGCTCTGCAAGGACGTCAGGGAGCACAGCCTGGAAACACGGCAGCTGCGAGGGACTGCCGTGGATATCACAGCTGGCATAGGCCGGGTGGCGGATTCACTCAGGGCCATGGTGGGACATATCCTGCGGCCTGCAGCGGTGCCAGAGGCATCAGAAGCATCAGCATCAGCAGCAAGGGGAGTGGGGGGTCGTGGGAGGGGGCGGGGGCGTGGGCAGTCACCAGGCCATAGGTGTGTGACTGTAAGTTGGACTGACCTCCACATTAAATGACGCATTACCTTTGTTCACCGATGTGCACGTGTCCTTTTTTATTTGTCGGGGGTTCCCTGAGTGGGCTGTCCCAATTGGGGTTACCATGGTCACATGTGCTCTACAGCACTGTGCCATGTCTTAACAGCCATACATATGCCTGGGGTTACACCCTCCCTCCCCCTGCCACCTGCTATATATGTCTGCTGGTTCACCAACATTGTGGGGCATATCTCCCCTCTGTACCTGCATATCATCCACATCAGGCCATCTACATGGATGACCCGTCTGTCAGACACACACCAGGGTCACCGTGGCATAGTAACCGCACATGCTTGGTGGACAGACTCAACGTACATATATACGTAGCTGCTGTCAGAGGTTTACCCCCCCTTCCAGCACTTGTAGTGCGCCGCTGCTCCTTCACCCCACCAGACCCCATCATGGTGAAAATCACTGACTGACGCACTGTCGGACACATTGATCCCCGCATACATCACAACTATGCTGCATCATGTGTACCACATCCGCACCTCCTCGCCATCCTATCATGTGCTGTATCCATGCTACAGACTGACTATCCATAACAACATGCATGTGACCATGTCTGTTGGACAGTGCAGCACATAGTTACATCACGATGTCATCGGGAAATACATCCAGCAGTGCACATTGCGCTCCACACAGCCTGTTGTGGGTCAGGGGTAATATATATTGCACAAATACACACTGGGACATGCACACAGGTGTCTCACTTACCGCTACAGCATGTATGTACAAAGGACACATGACCATTGCAAGATTTGGCTGCCTACACAATGTTTTAATCCAAATATGTGTTGGTAGGTGCCATACAAACGTTAAAACATTCAACACAACAACACCTTCCCACAGGCGGGTCAACAGTAAAACTGGTTCACAATTTTGCGTTGGCACAGCATGGACATCGGTCTCACATGTTAGTGGGGATACATTTGGCTGTTAGGGTTGCCACCTTTGCCATCTGTGCATCCACTGCACTACCTTGCAAACACTGGGAGATGGCCACAGCTATATATGTGGATCACACACCGGGGGCCCGCCATGGGGGTATGGCTGGGGATGCGCCGTGAACATGCCATGATAATGCTGGCAACGCATCACCTCAGCCATACCCTCAATAGCAGCTGTCAGCTGCCTGATGGTGTGGCCATGGTCGGTCAGGGTCCGCCTAACTGTGCCCATCGTTACACATAGGAGACCCACACTTTTGCCACCACAGCCACACTATGTGGCTGTGGTCTGGGTGGTGGCATCTGCATGGGCCCTATGTGTGGCAATGTGTGGGGGTCCCACACCCAGCTTGACACCTTGGCCATGCACATGGGGCAGATGGCAGGGGCCCCCAGTGCCCTGTGGTGACCTGCATCTGCCCTTGTGCACAGGCTCCCCCTCCCCACGCTCCATGTCCCCCTGCCCACCCCGCCCTGGCTGGTCTCCTCACTCTCCCTGCTACCCTCCCCCTCACCCTCCTTGCCCTCCCACTCCACCTCCCTACACCTCCACCATCCCCTTCTCCCACCCCTCCCCACCCTCCATGTATTCCTCCCCCACAGCCATGATGTCCTCCGCCACTGCAGCTGCGTCCTCCGCCTCGGTGCCTCCAGTGGTCATGGGGGGGGGGCTTCTAGCAGGTGGTGTGGGCACAGAGGTCCCCTCCCCAGCATCTGCAGTTTCTGTGGAGAAGGCAGAAATGAACAGGGCATCATGTGTTTGTTACGGCACAGACACATTGTATGTGTCATCACAGGCTGGTGTGCCACTGGGACATGGTGTGGTGCACTACATAGGCTGGGACACTCACCATCACCCCCAGCCATTGCCTCCCGCTGCATGCGGCGGAGGTATCCAGGGCAGTGTAGCCACATCTCTCTGCCCTTCTTCCATAGGTCCTCTACCTGGGGGGATAAGCAATGTTTGTAACCATTAGGGCCCTGTATCCCTGCCCACTGTAAGCCACATGGCACACATGTCTGCATGCAATGGGGGCCACTCCTGCAATGGGCAGAGGGTCCCATACTAGCTGTTGGCAGCAATGCCTGCATGTGTGGGCATGAGGCTCGGCATGTGTGGTGTGACATCTATGTGCTTTGTGTGCCGTCTCACAGCAACCCCATGCCATGTACCAGCCATCTCCTGGGATGACATGAGAGCAACATGGCATGTGGGGCATTGCATTTCAGTTCTATAGGAGGTGTGTCTCCATACCCTAAGTGCAGTCCAGCACTCACCTCAGTGTTGGGCAGCCCGTCCCACATCAACAGGAGCCATTGCCATGACGCCTGGATGCTGATGCAGCCTCTGTGGTGCGGCCTCAGACACCTGGGGGTGTGGGGGAGCTGGGTACCTGCAACAACAGCAACCACCATACCACCAGGATGTAGACTGGACCTGTGTAGTCTGGTCTGATGCCTCCTGGGGTTAGGGAAGAGCTGGGAACCTGCAGCAACAGCAAACACCATAACACCAGGATGTAGAATAGACCTGTGTAGTCTGGCCTGATGCCTCCTGGGGTTAGGGAAGAGCTGGGAACCTGCAACAACAGCAACCACCATAACACCAGGATGTAGAATAGACCTGTGTCAGCTGGTCTGGGGTCTCCGTGGATTAGGGCAGAGCTGGGAACCTGAAACAACAGCAATCACCCTGACAGCAGGATGTTTGATACACCTCTGTGCGCAGGTCTGGAAGCCTTTGGGGCCAAGGGTGATGTTCCACACATACACAGCACCAACTAACACACCACCAGGATGACTGCTGGACCTCTGTCATCTGATATGGTGCCTCCTGGGGATGGGGCAGGGCTTTGGTACTCCGACTGCAGCAGCTACCAGTGCACCATGGTGACTACTTGACCTCTGTGATCAGGTCCGATGTCTCCTGTGGATTGGCCAGAGCTGGTAATGTGTCATAGCAGCAGCCACCATGGCACATAGATGCCTAATATAGCTCTGTCATGGGGGCTGCAACTCATGTGTGTTGGCAGAGGTGTGCACTGCACCAGGAGCAGCTTACATCACACCACGCTGAACTCTGCACCTCTGCTTTCATGTCTCTGGATCCTGGGGATTGGCATATGTGCACACAGCAACATACACAGATAGCTTGATCACAAGTTTGCCCACATACATGTGTTTCACACATGTGGTACATATCGTATGTGTTTTGCTTGCTGGATATTGTGTTGCACACCTTCCATTTAGTGACCTGTCCCCATACACTTACCTCATGTGGGTAGTCTGCTACATGGTTGAAGTGCCTTGTGATGCGCACCCATGCCCTCCTGACACGTTCCAAGTCCTGGCGTTTTGAGGCACCTGGGAAGAGACGTGGCTGCCTGGTGCAGATTAAGGCTGCCAGCTGTCATAGGTCACGGCAGCTAAAAGCTGGCTTGCGGGATCGCATCACCATTTTGGGGGATGCCCATGTGTTGGTGATGCATGCACGCACACCGTGCATGCACTGTGCCGTGCATATGCTGTGTCGTGCCCTACTACGCCGCGCACACAACATGCATCACATGGAAAACTATCTCTGCAGCTGCATGACTACATGTCGGCTATGGAGATTGGTGGCCATGGTGGCTGGCTTTAGTTTACAGTATTGCATGACTTATGCTGTTTGGCCTGGACCGCATCTGGTGTGCCTCAGCTTTAGATGCTTTATGACGTGCTTTTGGCAATGCACTGGCATGCCTCTCCTTAGAGGCATGGGACAAAGGTTATAGTGTATTAGGCTTGTGTCAATGGTTGTAGAGATTTGTCTGACTGTTACTAACACTCATCTTGCTGTTGGTGCAATGGGGATTCAAACCAATAAGCAGTGACTCTGGGGGCATTGTATTAACCAGTATGCTATGCCTTTTCTCATAGCATGAGCTGACTATACAGCAACTGCAGGTCAACCCAGTAAATGTCAGCTGTGCTTACCGGGATCGGGTAGACCCACAGCTAAGGCACTTTACAGGGTACCTTAGGTTTTCCAGCTGAGGTGATGGGGTTTTTTTGGTGGACACACTGATATTTGCAATGGGGTATGTGTACACCATCCTACTGTTACCGGAGAAACTCCCAGCGATAACGTGAGCAATGCCATATAGGGAGGTGGGCGTGCCGGCATCCACATAGCATGCACTCTGTACCACCCAATAGGGGGCACATTGGCTGTTTACATGCGGTAACCTTAACTTCGTGGCAGTGCTGTGAAAAGGTGTTGGTCATTGTATTAACCACTGGTTAATACAATGACCAACAAGCCAGATGTCATGAGTTTGATCCCTCAGGGGTCTCATTTGATATGGCTGTCTGTGGCAAGCTCTTTGATGCATGTAACAGTCTGACACATCTATACAATCTGTGCTGCCAGCAGAAACACCATCACCTCATTGCCATCACCTACTGCGCCCTATAAGGCAGGCGGGGTGTCTAGACCCACATGTGGATCAGGGGGGCAGTGCCTACTGACCCACCCTCTCAGGGCCAGGGTGGGAGGACAGGATCTGCCACCAACAGACCCACACTCTACATCTTTGCAATGGCAGCAGTGGAGGGACATGATGAAGGGCTCTGGGACCAGCTACCCCAGTCCTGCAAGGGAAGGGCCACCCTCCAAGGCAGTGAATGCAGATCTGTTTGTATCACACAGGGCACTGGCAGACAGGCAGTAGGCCTCTATATGCTCAGATGCCTCCCACCACCATCTGACATTCACCAGCAGTGGGCACTGTCAGTGTTCACCCTGCAAGGTGCTCCAGCCATACACATACTAACTGCAGATGGTCTGATAGCTAGTACATAGTGCATGTTCCTGGAGAAACTGCACACCCAGAGGTGGTATGTCAGTGATTGGGCCCCAACCAGGGAAACTCCCAGAAATCACTTGAGGGAAAAACTGTATGGCACTATGTGGGGACCTAGCCATGCCATGGTCACTGCTCAGTCAGGGTGCGAGTGACCCCTCCAGCATGACATGTTGTGGTCACCGTGTCCCTGCAGGTGGTGGTCAGCCAATACAATGTCCCAGCCATTGCCATATGCCCTGTGCAGATGCATCCTGCCCAGGCTGCCCTGTCTGGTCCATACACACAGTACCTTGCTCCTCATTATGCACATAGGCAGGCTAACGCTGGAAACAGAGCAAGCTTTGTGGGCTCCTCAAGGTGTGGCCAGCCACAAAACACTTGACAGACATACACACACTCCCACTCCTACTTCAGCATTGTGCAAATGTAGAGGTGGTTGGCAGCCCTGGCTGCCACACCAGTCCTGGGCACTGCACAGGCATTGCTATGGTACTCAATACTTTTGGGGTCACTCTCCGGGGTGGAAAACCCTGTCAGAGACATAAACTGAGACACACTCCACAGATATCAGACAGGTTGCTCTGATGGATCTCTGTTAACACATTGTGTCTCATTTTGGCCTTGTTATCTGACATTAATCATAGCAACCGCTTGATATATGTGGAACGTACTTCAAGGTTTATGACGGCATTGCTAAGGTATGCGGGTTCTAGTATTGGTAGATGCTGCTCCACACAGGGCCCAACAGCCTGACCCTCCATGAGGCTTTGGATAGTGGAGCTGGCCAATGCTCTGGGGCAGAGGTTCCCAACTCCGGTCCTGGTGGGCCCAACACAATTCAGGTTTTCATGCTGTCCCTAGTGTATATTCAGGGGATACATTTGCATACAATGGGGGCGGTACATACAAATGCATCTCAAGCATATGTCTTATGGACAGCAATACACCTGAATGGTGTTTGGCCCTCCGGGACTGCAGTTGGGAGCCTCTGCTCTAGAGACTGCACATGTCTATGGTGAATGTGCTCTGTAGGGTCGACTTTAGGTGTTTATGGTGTGTTTATTTTATCTGCACAAAAGTTCCTTCTTTATTACCACAGTTTAGTACTGGGTAATATATGGGACATGGTCTGCAGGAGCCACAGCTGGGACTTGAGCCTGTGACCTTCTGCCCCTGGACACACTGGCTGGGTGTACTGCACCAAACTGTTCCACAGAGGCAGGTCATTCCCTGGGTATACCATAACTCTTCGTCAGATGGTCAGACTTTTTTTGCAGTGCACGACACCCATCTAGACAGGGTTTGGCCTTGGTCTGCTGTGGGCAGATGCCACTGCCTCCCCAACACCGACACCCCTCTGCCACCATGCTGACATGCCCTTATGCCGGTGGTGCTGGTGGTGCGCAGTCCCAGGCCATCCAGTGTGCCTGTAGGTGCGTGCCTGACTGGCTTCAGAGAGAGCTGGTGAGGCTTGAAGCCCAGCTCACCTCTGCACAGCTGCAGTAGTAAACCGTGTTTTCCTTCACTCTCGTGGCTTTGATAAGTCTCAGCCTGCTGACATACTGAGTGCTGGGAGGTTAAACGGGGTCACTTCCTGTCTTGTGCAAGACAGGAAGAGTCTCTGTTTAACTTCCTGAACTTGACAGCACTGGTATCTGGTATCAGGAGCAAAGCAAAACGCTGCTGTTTACTTCTGTGGCTATGCAGAGGTGAGCCATGGCACCGAACTTTGGGCCTCACCAGCCCCCTCTGAAGCCTGTCAGACATGCCCTTGGCTCCATGAGGTGCAGGGCTATCTGTGAACAACATTCCCGCAGAATGGTCGGTCCGGCCCTGGTTATAGGAGTAGCAGGCTGCTGACTAGTGATGTGGTAGGAGCACTAAAGTACCTTATGTTTGGTAATCAAATCAGATTGACGCCTCTGTTGGTCTACCAGGAACTCCTTCAGGCAGATGTTGGTGAAGGTGAGTGTCTGGCGGATTAGCTTCATCAGCACTGATGTCAGGCTCACCAGTTTGCAGTTTCCTAGATCACTCCTGAAACTGTTTTTAACAACTGACATTATGTTGACTATCCTGAAATCTTCAGGCCACACAGAACATGAAAATGCTACTGGATGGCAACTCCATCATATTGTAATAACAACCTGCAATGCCGAGGAAATTATTTTCCACTCATGTTTGCCTGCAGACATTGTCCTTAGGGACTCAAGCAATAAAATATCAACCCTAGAATACCCTGTTGGAGGCTGTCATCTCCTTGCTGTGCTGGACCATCACCACATGGCAGGCCTCTACCCGTCTACCTCTTCATCTGCTGCCTTGTTGTGGACCCATGCCAATTTAATAACTTGCAGCAGATCCTGAAATCTATGAAAGCATTGGTCTTCTCTTTCAAGGCAGCTCTAGCCTTTTCTTCCTCCTGCCCTGAGGCCAGGTTGTATCTTAAATGATCTTGGCCACCATTTTATATGTACCTTGCAACTTTCTGACTCAGGAACAGAGTACACTGCCCATAAATCATAAGAAACATTTTAACTTACACTTGTTGTTGTTAAGTGCTGTCGAGTCGGAGTCGACTCATGGCGACCCTCTGGATAGCTATTTAAAACTAAATATTTTCAACTGTTTTGATTAGATACTAATTGCTTTTATATTTTAGCTCATTTTTACTGTCATCCCTCTCCTCTTTCTCCATCCCCATCATCATCTCTGTCTTCGACTTGATTTACACCTCCATTTCCTATGGTTCCTTCCACTTTTTCTGGCACTCTCTAACCTTCTCCCCTTCACTTTCAGCTCAAATCCCCACTCTTTATCACCCTCTCTCTACCTTTCCCATTTCTCCTCCCATCTTGTATTCCTCCCCTTCCTCTGCTCTTGAACTTCACTTTCTTCTTCCTCTCATTCATCCTTCTCTATTCTCTCTTAAACAATCTCATGCTCATTTCTGCCATTCCATCTCCTCTCTGCCTCACACTCTTCTCCTCCTTATCCTTCTTTCTTATGGTAACATTAATCCTAACCCTAGCCCTCTTCCCCCTAGATTTTTCTCTCACTCCTGCTCCTCTTTCAACCACTCTAATCTCATGGTTAAGATGCTGTGAACATCAGTATATCACCCACAGATGGATGACCTCATTCAATGATTCAATAAAACTCTGAAACAGATGTTAAAAAGTTCATGCAGGAGGACAGGAAGAATTGGGACATCCTCCTACTCTACTTGATGTTTGCCATCTGTGAGGTACCTCAGAGTTCCATGGAGTTTAAGCCTTTTGAGTTGCTCTTTGGAAGATAGCCAAAAGGCATATTAGAAGTAGTAAGGGAAAACTGGGAAGAAGAACCACGTGCCAAGAGAAATTTGGTGGAGTATGTTATGCAAATGTGAGACCAGCTGAGGAAAGCTGGAGAGGTTCCAAACTCAGTTTGAAAAAAGCCCAAGCCGAGCAGGCCAAAGGCTACAATCGGGCAGCTGTGCACTGTACCTTCCAACCAGGAGACAGAGTTTTAGTATTGTTGTCCTCATCTGAAAGCAAGTTATTCTGTTAATGGCAGGGGCCCTATGAAGTGGAAGAGAAAGTGGGGCTTGTTAACTACAAGATTGCCAAGACAGATGAATGGAAGAAAGCCAAAATTTACCATATTAACCTATTGAAAAAGTAGACTCCAGAGACGGCTGTGGTGGTGCAAGAAGATGATTTTGTACTGAAAATTTCAGCCCCGTCAGATCCAACTCAATACCTGACTGGAGGCCAATTCTTTGCTGACCAGAGAAGGGTTCTAGAAGGTTTGATCCACCGGAAACTAAAGGTGTTCTCCACCCATCCAGGAGGAACCCACCTTATTGTTATGATATGACCCTGGGGTGGTTATATGGCAGCAACCCTATCAGATTCCAGAAGCTGTCGCCAAGGAAATAGAAGAGATGCTTAACCTAACAGAAGTATCAGATTCTGAATTGACTTGTGGAAGGTCAATGCAACTTTTAAACTGGAATGTATTCCATGTTCAGAGTAGATGAACTAATCGAGCAACTTGGGGGAGCATGCTTTTATCAACCTTGGATCTGATGAAGAGATACTGGCAGGTATCCTTGACTCTGGCTGCCAAGGAGAAGACTGCTTTTTCAACACTGCAAGGTCTGTTCCAATTTACGGTACTGACATTTGGATTTCATGGGGCTCCTGCCATATTTCAATGTCCAGTTGACCATCTACTGAGACCGCGCAAAGAATATGTGAATGCATATCTTTATGACATTGTCATCTACAGTGGAGACTGGACCACTCATCTAACCCAAGTTCAAGCCATGTTAACCAGCCTGCAGAAGTCTGGGTTAACAACCAACCCCAAGAAATGTGGTCTGGAAAGCGGTGTCATTCAATACCTGGGATATTTAATCGGGAATGGGCAGATATGACTTCAGCTACGGAAGGTGGATGCTGTTACTCAGGTCCCCACCCTGAAATCGAAGAAAGAGGTTCAGGTCTTCCTTGGATTGATTGACTATTACCATCAGTTCATCCCTAATTTTGCAGAGGTGGCAGAGCTGTTAACCAATCTTCTCTGGAAGAGAGCTCCCAAACAGATTCAGTGGTCATCGGACCTGGACCTGGCCTTCCAGTGCCTCAAGAGGTCCGTGTGCTCTGAACCCATTCTGATTAGCTCTGATTTCTCTCTACCATTTATTGTGCAAACTGATGCCTCAGAGGTGAGCCTAGGAGCCATTCTGGCCCAGGAAGTCAAGAATGGAGAACATCCCGTAGCATTCATCAGCAGGAAGCTGCTTCCTCGGGAGCAGCATTATGTGGTGATAAAGAAGGAAATCCTGGCTAACAACTGGGTACTTGAGAATTTCAAATGCTACCTGCTCAACTGCCCTTTTATGCTGGCAATGGACCACCAACTCTTAAGTGGCTGGCCCAACATAAGGAGTCCAACGGCCATAATATGCAGTAGTTTTTAAGTCTCCAAATTTACCAGTTTCGGATCCACCATAGGGCTGGTCGGACTCACCTGAACATGCACTTCCTTTCCTAGGTAGGTATCCCGGGTGAGGCAGGTGCTCAACAGGGCATGGTTGAGCTAAGGGAGAGGCTGTGTGATGGAGTCTATTGTCGTGAGGGCATCCCCTGGTGACCATTCGAAGTATGGGCATGCTCCACGATAGAAATTATTTAGGGAGTGTGATGAAATGTAAGGTCCACGAATGGCGAAATGGTCTTACTTATTTTCAGCTTCCTATGAGAGCTCAATAATCAAACTAAGTGTAGGGAAAACAAGGCTTTATTCCCCGTCGATGCAAGGGTTCAAATAAGACATTGAGAAATCAAAAGAATGTCCTTTGTTTCAAAAGGTACCAGTATTAACAAGCTGACTAATTGTTAATCTCCACAATTAGTGCAAGGGTTAATCAGAGGAATTCACTTCATTCCAACACAATAAGAATTAAACAAACTTCTTCTCAGTTATACAGTGGCTACAGATTCTAGGCTCGCGGCCATGCACAAACCACAATCCATTTCTTCTGGTGGAGGAATGGGAACAGCATTTCTATATTCAATTTCCATGGATTCTGCTCCACTACATTCATCATCAGAGTAGTCACTGTCCCTGTCTGCTACAGGTCTACGTGAAGTGTCCCTAGGCTCTTGCCTCCAATAAGACTGTGTTTTAAGTTCTCTGGGAATTTTCTGAAACCACCCTGGTTTCTTCTTCCTTGCAAACTGAGTATTTGT
Organism: Ichthyophis bannanicus; assembly: GCA_033557465.1. NCBI lineage: Eukaryota > Metazoa > Chordata > Amphibia > Gymnophiona > Ichthyophiidae > Ichthyophis > Ichthyophis bannanicus. Next base: position 1,604,677,690 of record CM066031.1, read on the forward strand.
TTTAGCAGTGCCTCTAGGAGTTAAGCATTCAGTATCATGAATAAAGCTTTCATACCTGGAGCCTTTGTGGTTTGAATCCGTGGAGCTTTCTCTCCCAGAAACGTTTCTCCTGCAACAGGTTCTCTGCCGACAAGCTCTAGGCAGGGCTGTGCTTTCTGGCAGCTTGGTAAAACCTGGTGTGGATTCAACTTTATGCTTCGGTAAGAACTTAGCTTTGTCAGAAACTGCTTTTCCTTTGGTGCCTGGTAAAACTTGACTAGTATTACCCAGAGACTGCAGGTTTTCCTCCAAACCTATCTCTCATTTCTGTGGATACGTCTCTCTGCCTTTGAATCAGGAACGTTGTTGGAACAGGGAGTGGCACACTCTCTAGCCTTAGTGCTTTCTCCAGCAGACTCCCTCTGAACAGCTGCTCGCTTAGCCTGGCCCTTCTGAACTCCACCTTTGTGAACTCTGTTCCTTTGGGCTTGCTCAAGTAGGATTCTCTCTCCAAGTCCTTCTCCTTCTCTTAGAGCTGCTCCTTCCCTCAGAGCTGTTCCTTCTCTCTGTCCTCTCCTTTGAGATGTTCCTCTCTTCTGTCCTTCCTCTGGAGCTGTTCCTCTCAATAGAGGTGTTCCTCCCAATAGAGGTGTTCCTCTCGGTAGAGATGTTCCTCCTTTGCTAGCATTCAGCCTCTGCTTATAAAGGAATCTTTCCTTTGAAACTCCCGGGCTCATTCCCAGGTGCAAATCATTAGCTCTCTTGAGCTCATTAGCTCCTGTATGATCACTCCTGCCCCCTCTAGCTGTGCCTTGAGGTAACTGCACATCTAGATTTCTCTGAGAAATAGGGTTTCTTTTCAGGTTTGCATCTTTATTGATACCCACTTCATGACACATCCCCCCTCTTAAAATATTACGGACTGAATGTTCACCCTTATTACAGCACGTAATCTTAGACATCTTCTGTGCTGACGTAAACAAGGCTAACCTCTCGTGCCAGCGTCGGAGAACATTTATGCGGTACACTTGTTCATGTCCCTTTGCGTCCTGAATTAGATAGGATGCTGGACCAAGTGGTTTGACCACTATGTAAGGTCCTTTTCATCGGGCTTCAAACTTCGGAGTGGGGCCTGATATCAAGACTATTACCTTCTCACCGGCGGTTAGATGTCGGGGCTTGGTATCTCTGTCATAGTACTGTTTTTGCTTTTGCTGACTGTCCTTCAGCTTTTCTTCAGCAAAACGTGAAGTCCATCTTAATCGGCTTCTTAAACTTCTCAAAAACTGTGGTATCCCTACTTCATTTTGTATAGGTTCCAGCCATTGCTCTCTCAGGACATTGAGCACTCCTCTGGGCGATCTCCCATACATCAGTTCATAAGGCGAAGTGCCTAATGAAACCTGTGTCCTTTCTCTGCATGCGTACAATATAAATGGGAGCATTGTGTCCCACTCTGCCATCTCTCCGTCCAGCGCTCGTCGTAGCATCTGCTTGATGGTCTGGTTCATTCTCTCCACCAAACCATTGCATTGGGGGTGATATGCAGCGGTTTTGAGATGCCTGATGCCAAAAGCGTCCCATACCTGGGCTAAATATTTGGACATGAAGTTCGTGCCTCTGTCTGTCAAAACTTCTTGAGGGAATCCCACCTCGCAAAATAGCTTTATAAGCTCCATGGCGATGGATTTGGCTGATATATTCCTCAAGGGCACCGCCCAGGGGAAATGTGTTGCCTGGTCCATGATGACCAAAATATATTGGAAACCCCCTAGGCGTTTTTATGAGGGGACCAATGATGTCCATGGCTATCCTTCTGATGGGATCGGTTATTACTGGCATCGGCAGTAATAGCACCCCAGCTGGTCTTATGGAGGTCACCCGTTGGCAGGAGGCGCAGGACTCACAAAAACATGAGACCTCCTTAAAAACTCCTGGCCAATAGAATCTGGCCAGTATCTGGTCAAGGGTCCCCTGTACCCCTTTGTGACCGCTCATTGGGTGATCATGTGCTAACCTTAGCACTGCAGACTTAAACGTATTTGGGACTACCAGCTGTTTGCGGACATCCTTAGTCTGTGGGTCTATACTTTCCCTGTATAGGAGCCCTTCTTCCTTTATAAATCTTGGGAAAACACTTCTCTTCATTTGAGCATGTTCAAATGCGCGTGCCAGCGCAGGGTCATCTCGTTGCTCTGCGGCAAATGAAGGGAACTTCTCTACGAGCTCTGCTGGAATCCAGGGTAGTTCCTCACCTGCTTCCAAGTCTGCTCTGCCTTGAGAACGTCCCTTTCTCTCTTTGCGCTTTTCGGCTTTAGTCTTTCTATCCCTCTCTGAAGGAGTATTTACTAAATCATCATGGAATGGGAGGTCATCTAAACTTTCTTCCCTAGAGCATGAGGGTTTTTCTGAGGCACTCATCTGGTTGCGAGTGGAGACGAAAACTTCTCTGGGGTTTAGACCTTTCTCTAGGCCTCTTTCAAACTGTGGCCAGTCCCTACCTAAGACTAGCTCTTTAGGTAATCTGGGCACTACAGTTATCAACATTTTTTTTTCTATTCCCAAACCGCTGACCAGTAAATTGTACACAGGATAAAAGGTGGCAGTGCCATGCACACATTTTATCTTGACTCTGCCCTCTGGTTGATCTGGGGCGGACGTAGCTTGCTCTTTGATAACAGACCAGAGCTTTCGCGAAATCATTGTCTGGTCCACGCCAGAGTCAAGTAGAGCTTTGGCAGCTACTCCTTGTACCGTGACATCAAGTACAAATCCTTCTGATAACATTTGTCTGTTCTCCCCCATGAGAGCAGTACGTACTCGGCACTCATTCATAACATGTCCCAATTTTCCACAACCAAAACATCTTTTAGAATGACTTTTTTCTACATTCTTATCACTTTCCACATTTTGTGTTTTATACTGTGAGAGACTTCCTGATGACTGCTTGAATGTCGCCACTGCCATCTTTGCTACCTCCCCAGTAAGCTGGGTAGCTAATTCAGCCTCTAAATACCTTTCACTCAAGGCAATAGCATTTGCAGTAGTGCAACAATTCTGTAGGATAAGGAAGCTCTGTATACTACTGGGTACTGCAGTCATGAACTGCTCAAGGATTATCATATCCATCAGCATTTCAATGGTTTTTTCACTAGGCCTTAGCCACTTCTCGGCTAAGCTCTTCAGCCTGTGACCTAATGTTTTCGGCGTTTCACCTACTTCAAGGTGCGCCGCACGTAGCTTACGGTTATAGACGAGAGGAGTCAGACCCAGGCGTTCCCTGATGGCCTTCGTTACCTTGCTATAATTGTTCGCTAACGAAGCAGGCATTGCCCTATAGGCTGACAGTGCCTCTCCAGTGAGGGAAACTGCCAATCTAATGGACCACTGCTCTTCCGGCCAACCCACGGAAAGCGCTATTCTTTCAAAAGAGTCCAGGACGTCATCTGGATCATCATTTACCCCTAACTTCCCCAAAGTTAGAGTCTCTTAGGACCCTAGTCCTACCGGACAGTTGCCCAGTCCGGAGCTCTGCTTCAGATGTCCTGTGTCTTCTTCCTGTGTCTTCTGATGATGGCTCAGCCAGGTTTCCAGCATCTGCAAGACTGGCTTCTGCTGTTCCTGCATGGCCAAGTTTGCATGCTGCTGTGTTTGCGCAGCCAGTTCCGCTTGCTTGCTGAATTGTGCAGCCACCAAGCTAAACATCTCTCGCTGCTCCTTGGTGATGAGATCCCCTGGAAAACAAAGAGAAACAAACAAACAAAAAAAAACCCAAGTGTGGCTGTACCAAAAATCAGACCTACACTTCCCTTTTTTTTTCTTTTAAATTCCCCTTTAAATTTTAAACTCTTATCCACTCAAGTCATGCCCTTCTACCTGTTACCTGGTAGAAGTGTAGACTCCAGCTCTCAGCAAGGGTGGTGCTGCTCTGCGTTGTAGCACTCTCCACTGTAGTCAGGAACCTCGCCGTCCGTTCCGGATTCTCTGCGGTCTGATCCGAGTTTCTTCACTTGGGTCCGGGTTTTCCTTTTTTTTTTTTCAAGCTGAATACTGGTAAATTTTTTCCTTTTCTTTCCAGTATGTCTTAGGACTGTGTCCAAATCCAAACAACTATGCCATTCTGTCGTGAGGGCATCCCCTGGTGACCATTCGAAGTATGGGCATGCTCCACGATAGAAATTATTTAGGGAGCGTGATGAAATGTAAGGTCCACGAATGGCGAAATGGTCTTACTTATTTCCAGCTTCCTATGAGAGCTCAATAATCAAACCAAGTGTAGGGAAAACAAGGCTTTATTCCCCGTCGATGAAAGGGTTCAAATAAGACATTGAGAAATCAAAAGAATGTCCTTTGTTTCAAAAGGTACCAGTATTAACAAGCTGACTAATTGTTATCCTCCACAATTAGTGCAAGGGTTAATCTGAGGAATTCACTTCATTCCAACACAATAAGAATTAAATAAGCTTCTTCTCAGTTATACAGTGGCTACAGATTCTAGGCTCGCGGCCATGCACAAACCACAATCCATTTCTTCTGGTGGAGGAATGGGAACAGCATTTACATATTCAATTTCCATGGATTCTGCTCCACTACATTCATCATCAGAGTAGTCACTGTCCCTGTCTGCTACAGGTCTACGTGAAGTGTCCCTAGGCTCTTGCCTCCAATGTGTTTTAAGTTCTCTGGGAATTTTCTGAAACCACCCTGGTTTCTTCTTCTTTGCAAACTGAGTATTTGTTTTAGCAGTGCCTCTAGGAGTTAAGCATTCAGTATCATGAATAAAGCTTTCATACCTGGAGTCTTTGTGGTTTGAATCCGTGGAGCTTTCTCTCCCAGAAACGTTTCTCCTGCAACAGGTTCACTGCCGACAAGCTCTAGGCAGGCCTGTGCTTTCTGGCAGCTTGGTAAAACCTGGTGTGGATTCAACTTTATGCTTCGGTAAGAACTTAGCTTTGTCAGAAACTGCTTTTCCTTTGGTGCCTGGTAAAACTTGACTAATATTACCCAGAGACTGCAGGTTTTCCTCCAAACCTATCTCTCTGGTTCTGTGGATACGTCTCTCTGCCTTTGAATCAGGAACGTTGTTGGAACAGGGAGTGGCACACTCTCTAGCCTTAGTGCTTTCTCCAGCAGACTCCCTCTGAACAGCTGCTCGCTTAGCCTGGCCCTTCTGAACTCCACCTTTGTGAACTCTGTTCCTTTGGGCTTGCTCAGGTAGGATTCTCTCTCCAAGTCCTTCTCCTTCTCTTAGAGCTGCTCCTTCCCTCAGAGCTGTTCCTTCTCTCTGTCCTCTCCTTTGAGATGTTCCTCTCTTCTGTCCTTCCTCTGGAGCTGTTCCTCTCAATAGAGGTGTTCCTCCCAATAGAGGTGTTCCTCTCGGTAGAGATGTTCCTCCTTTGCTAGCATTCAGCCTCTGCTTATAAAGGAATCTCCTTTGAAACTCCCAGGCTCATTCCCAGGTGCAAATCATTAGCTCTCTTGGGCTCATTAGCTCCTGTATGATCACTCCTGCCCCCTCTAGCTGTGCCTTGAGGTAACTGCACATCTAGATTTCTCTGAGAAACAGGGTTTCTTTTCAGGTTTGCATCTTTATTGATACCCATTTCATGACACTATATAATGCTGTCCATTCTGCTCCAAAGGGATTATCAACTATCCCCTGTAGAAGAGTTTTGTAGAAAGGCAGTATATAAACACGGTTAAATAAATAAAGAGTCTGCATCCCAGAGTTCAGGGCTGGGAGGCCATGACTCAGAGGGAAAGATTAAGAATCCAGCAAGCTGCAGGAGGGGAAGAGGCCCATGGAGTCAGAAGTCCTTCCAAGGCAAGCCGTGCAAAGGAGTTCTGAGATAGGAACTTTAACTGGGGCTGGAGGAAGGGCCATGAGAACCAGCTTATGGAGGTTTAACAAACTAGGACAGAATTAAGCTGATTTTGTTTTCCCTGAACTGCTGTCTGGCCTGTGTTTTAAGGAAAATCCCTTCCCACTGCATGCCACACTTCCACCTGCCCATAGAAAGAAAAAGACTCTGGGAACTTAATTTGCATTAAATCTATGTATGTATATCATGACTCTGCTCCAGAGCAGGACTATACCCAGGTCACATAAAAGCATATACCTTTTTGTCCCTACGTGCACTTTTATGTACTTAATACTTGCAGTCAGGGGGCAGCCCATGGGGGGTGCTGGGCCATGTGCAGAGACTCGGTGCGGGGCCTCATTTGCAAAAGGACCTCATTTTCTTTTCTTTTTTTTTGGAGTTTTTACACATTTATGAAAACTGTGTGCTTTTCCCATACAAAGCAATCCAATTCAAAGAAGTAAACAAAGTTTATTTGAATTATTGTTGAAGCCCACACTTGCAACTTCCTATGGAGAAAAAAGGGACAATCCTTTTGCAGTCAAAGCTCTTCAAAGTACAGAGAATAGTGAGGTATATTTGTTTAGGATATCGCAAACATGATTACGAACACTAATGCCTTACCAGCATGTTCTATTGTGCATTAATAAATGTAATTTACCATAAATTCCATTTTATGCAAATAGGATCTATTTACTAATAAAGCATGTCAACAGCATTACTGTGCATTAATGCGGTATCACACGTTAGTATATCTAACCCAAAGGATAGAACAATCCTAGCTACAGATTTAGCCATTAATATTAATTATAAGGAAAGTCTAAGAAGACGACACAGCAGCTTGTCCAGCCAGACAGGGCAAGGTTCACTCTGATAAAGTCTGAGGGTCTACAGGATAGGTTCTGCATGTGTTCACACAGATGTCGTCTTTGGTAGAAAACAAAGAGTCCGTATCATGATCAGTTGTTATGACAGCAGATCAGCTCTGTGTTTCTTTCCCACAGCCAGAGTATTTCTTACAAGCTTTCTGCATGTCTTGCAAGAAAGAGGGCACAGCCGTCTTGGCCGCCCAGTTAAAGAGCCATGAGGGAATCATCCCACCTGGGTTATCAAAGTAGTACTGTAAACGGGGGTGCTTGTTGTGAAAGTTCCACAATCTTGGCAAGGACATGAATTTACTTGACTTGCAAAGGATTGTGGGTCTTGCAAAGGATTGTGGGTCTTGTAGTTCCTTCACACAAAAACTAGCCATTTAACAAGAATAAAGAATTGTAGTTGCTCGAGTGTAAAGCAGAAAACAGATTTTATTTATGGGGTGTTATTCCCTCGCACAGATATGCTTGGTAACATCAACAGGATAATTTTCTCCCGGAGTTTTATTCAGGAAACAAAACAAATAAGGCAACTGAATTACTTATGCAACAACTTAGTAAAGACCTTGATGGAACAGAAAAGGTCTTTCTTTTAGCCCCTGCTAATAAACTTTCTTAGCAGTGCTGGAATGAAAAATAAACCCAAAAGGAAAATTCTCTTTATAAAAAAAAACAGCGTTCTTCCTTTCACACAGAGAAGAAGCTTTTTCTCCAAGTCCCACGTGCACTTGTGCCTTGTTCTAATCACAGGTGCTTAACCAGCTGCTAACCATTGCTGGTCCACTCTCCACGTGGCTCCAACTTTTCCCAAAGCTTTCTCTCAAAGAAACCTTTCTGGGAAGCTAAAATAACAATACATTTCCTTTTGGTGTTTGATCCTTATCTGAGGATTACTTTAGAACAGCAGCTTAGAAAGAGAACAATCCATACATTCAACTTCCTCATCTGATATTTCCCCTTGCTCTTGAAATATCATAGGATCACTTCCATACACTAGCTCAGAGGATTTCTCTAACTGATCTCTACCAGGATAGAAATTGTTTCCCTGCTGTCTTCCTTGTGCAAAGCTAGGGAACAGATCAGAGTTCATACCTGAGATCACGTTGTCATTAGGTTTCCTCTCTGGGTATTTTGGCCAGTAGGTAGCAAAACCTCTGTGTCCAGCTCTCCAGTCAGAATCTCTGGACTTCAGGTCTCTTTTCCCATACTTCCTTGAATAGGTATTAGAGCTCCTTCTTTCTGTAGATGCAGCCGTCTCCTTTACAGGTGCTGTCCGAGGGTTCCTGGCTGTATATCTCCAAGCCTCTGGCTTCTTCCAGTCCAATGAAGAATGCTTGCCCCAGGAATCTCTCCCAGTATATGTACTGCCTTGGGCTCCTTTCTTAGACCTTCTGGACGTCTTGCAGTTCTTCCTTCTGTTCACGATCAGTCTCTCCTTCTCCAGCTCCCGTTGCTGTCCTTGCCACCCTTTCTGTCTGTATGATGAATTTCTTCTAGCTTTAAAGTGCCTAGATGGCTGCTCCACCCTAGCACACTGCAGGTGTTCTGAATTAAGCCCTGCCCTAGGAAATGTGTGATTAGGGATTACATCATTGCTTCCCTGATTAGGCACACGTTTCCCTACTTCAGCTCTCCTAGAGGCTTTCTGTAAACCAGTGCATTCTGGGTCTGGTAGTCTTTTAGGTAAACACTGTTTTAGTGCTTTTACCAGCCAGCACAGGTTGCTTATTCAGAGCCAATTCACCTCTTGTATTATTTCTTCCTGAACTATGATAAGCTTCCTTATCACAGTACATGAAGACTTTTGATCCATTTTTGCCATCACTCTTGATTGCCAAGCTTTGCTTATAGCTGCTCACCCTGATCACACCAGATTTCTCTGGATACTGAGGAACTGCAACACTTTTGGCCAGAATAACCCAGACCTTCTGCCTAGCAACATCTAGGTCTCACTACTCCCGGACACAAGCATAATCCCGGTTTGATAGTGAGAAAGGATACTTCACTTCCCAATAGATTACTTTTCCTTTCTCAAACTCTTTTTCGTAAAGCTCTTTCACATACTGATCCCATTGTTTTCTGTACTCTAAATCCATATAGACATTTACACACAACTGTGGAGGACAGTCAGAAAGACCACCAAAGACTTTATATTCATAAAGCCCCGACTCCTGGTTGTAGAGGCGATAGATGGTGAATCCCATTCACTCCGTGAAGAGCTCCCAGTCATCGTTCAGCGCCAGCTCCTCCAGCTCCCCCAAGGCTTCTTAGAACTGCTGCTTGGAGAAACTCAACTCCATGGGACCTCATTTTCATAAATATTTGCATAATGTTAACATACACTAACTTTTAGTAAACATGCCTCTTAATGAGTGTATGGAAAAAGAAAGACTAAAATATTTCTACATTACTGTAATCCAGTGCCAACCGCCAAGCACATTAGGAACTACTGCAAACATTGCCCATTTAGAACCCATAGCAAAGCTGTCGTATCATAACAGCACAACCAGGACTCACAAAGCACCTTACTCTACCTATCAAAAGGCAACACTGCAAATATTAAACCAATGCATTTCAGAGAACAACAATACATGGCCTGCTGGGGAAAGAGAACAAGTGGCAATGTCAAATAGAAACTACATAAACAGAATACCTCAGCTCAGTTACACATGCAGAAAGTAGACCATCACCAAACAAGGAACAAGGAATGACATTTTAGAAATAGGAGGACAATAATTAAACTGGGAACCCCAAAAGCCAAACTTGGAATGTAAAACAACACTGTAGAAATAAAACTATAAATTAATTTCCTTTTGTACTAAACAAAGCACAGACATTAATGATGCACATTTCCCAGAGCTCACATATTCCAGTTAATAAATTCAAAATAAAGAGGTATGTTTCTACCTTTTGTGCATTTTTTTTCAGTTGCAATTGCTCTAACCACTTTCTTCTGGTTTCTTCGTGTCTTCTGCTAACTCTCCATCGTCTGCTGTCCCTTTGTCCTTTCTTCTCTCTTCTAGTTTTTTTCCATTCTCTCTCTACATCTGCTTTAACATACTAATCTTTCTCCTTTTGTTCTTTCCTCCATCTCTTTCTTTATTCCTTTTTCATCCACTCAAATTTTATCCCTCCATCCTCAATCCCCACTTAAGCTCCCAATACCTGGCCAATTGTAGATTTTTCTTCCCTCCCACACAAAATATTTTTCCCCTCTCCCAGCCCCATCCCATTCTAGTCCTCCCCCAACATCAGCTCCGTTCTAGTTCCAGCCCCACCCAGCATCTGCCCCCGTCTAGTCCCCACATTAGCCCTTTTCCAGTCCTAGCCCCCCATCAGCCCATTTCCAATCTTATCCTAGCCCCACCATCAGCCCATTTCCAGTCCTAACTCCCCCATCCATTTCCAGTCTTATCAGAGCCTCTCCATCAGCTCATTTCCAATCCCAGCCCCCATCAGCCCATTTCTAGTCCTTTCCTAGCTGCACCATCAGCCCATTTCCAATCCTAGCTCCCCTCCACTCAGCCCATTTCCAGTTCAAGCCCCCCATGAGCCTATTTCCCGTCCTAGCCCCTCTATGAGTCAGTTTCAATCCAAGCCCCCCAAACAGCTCATTTCCAGTCCTATCGTAGTCCCTCCATCAGCTCATTTCCAATCCCAGCCCTCCATCAGCCCATTTCCTGTCCTAGCCCCCCCACTCAGCCCATTTCTATTCCACGCCACTCTATGAGCCTATTTCCAGTCCTAGCCTCTCCATGTCCATTTCAATCCAAGCCTCTACCACAGCCCATTTCCAATCCTAGCTCCCCCCAACAGCCCATGTCCAGTCCTATCCTAGCCCCTCCATCAGCCCATTTCCAGTCCTAGCTCTTCCCCAGTCAGCCCAAATAGTCCAAGCCCCCCTCCCCATCAGTTATTTCCAATTCAAGCCCTCCTCCATTCAGCCCATTTCCAGTCCTATCTCCCCCCCCCCAGAGCCAATTTCCAGTCCAAGCCCCCCCCATCAGCTATTTCCAGTTCAAGCCCCTCTCCACTCAGCCCATTTCCAGTCCTAGCTCCCCCCACAGCCCTTTTCCAGTCCAGCCCCCTCCCCATCAGCTATTTGAAGTTCAAGCCTCTCCTCCACAGTCCATTTCCAGTTCTAACTCCCTCCCCTCACAGCCCATTTCTATTCCAAGCCCCCTTCCCCATCAGCTATTTGTAGTTCAAGTCCAACTCCACTCAGCCGATTTCCAGTCCTAGCTCCCCCAGCCCATTTCCAGTCCTAGCACCCCCCCAAGCCCATTTTCAGTCAAAGCCCCTCCCCTCCCCTCCCAAAGAGCCATGAGGCTAGCTAACAGGCTTAAGAGGGATCCAGAGAGGCCCCGACTCCCTCTAACAGCTGCCGAAGTGAAGCGCGTCTTTTCCCTTCACTTTGGCAGCTGTACTGAAGTTTAGAATGCTGACTCACTGAGGTCAAAGGGGACTTCCTGTTTTACGGCGCTCAGCACAGCAGCATTCTAAACTTAGTAGAGCTGCCAAAGTGAAGGGAAAAGACGTGTTTCACTTTGGCAGCTGTTAGAGGGAGCCGGGGCCTCTCCAGATCCCTCTAAAGCCGCCCTGTCTACCGGTCTTTAATGCAGGATGTTGTTGGCGTGGGGCCCTGTGCAAATAACATTCTTGCTCAATGGACGGGCCGGCACTACCTGCGGTAATTTAATAAAAACCTTTTGTAAGCATAAAAACATAAGATATGCCATACTGGGTCAGACCAAGGTCCATCAAGCCCAGGATTCTGTTTCCAACAGTGGCCAATCTAGGTCATATGTACCTAGCAGTTTCCCCAAGAGACACAAGTTCCACAATGCTTGTACTGGGTCAAGCATTGATATCTTCGGTCACTTCTTAATAATGGTTTATGGACCTTTCCTCCAGGAACTTGTCCAAACCTTTTTTAAACCCAGCTACACTAACAGCCTTTACTACATCTTCCGGTAACAAATTCCAGAGTTTGATTACACGCTGAGTGAAAAAATATTTTCCTTTATTAGTCTTAAATAGTTTACCCTGTAGCTTCATTGCATGTCCCCTAGTCTTTCTATATTCTGATAAGGTAAACAATCGATCTACGTTTACCCGTTCCACTCCGTTCATTAATTTATAGACTTCTATCATATCTCCCCTCAGCCGTCTCTTTTCCAGGTTAAAGAGCCCTAACCTTTTTAGCCTTTCTTCATAGGAGTATCCTTCCATCCCCTTTACCATTTTGGTGGCTCTTCTCTATACCTTTTCTAAAATCGCTATATCCTTTTTAAGATACGGCGACCAGAATTGCACACAATATTCAAGGTGCGGTCTCACCATGGAACGATATAGAGGCATTATAATATCTTTTGTTTTATTTTCCATTCCTTTCCTTATCATACCTAGCATTCTATTTGCTCTCTTGGCTGCCACTGCACACTGGGCCGAGGGTTTTAACATGGTATCCACAATGACGCCTAAAAAGGCCTTTATGCATAAAAATCCTTAATAAAATTACTCCCTCAGTGCTAATCTAAATTTACTGGTGCAACTCCAGCTATACAAATAGCAGTCCAATATCTAGCCAGACAAACTCTGGTTATATTTACAAGAATTTTCAGGGTCACACCTAGCTGGCTGTTTGGCTGAAAATTTGACTGAAGATAACCATGTAAAATTATCCAAAGTATCTTTTCTGCTCAGCAGCTTTTTGCAAATTGACACTTTAGCAAATCAGGCCCTAAATGATTTTCACTGACCTGAGGAAGAGTAGCTTGTTTGGAAGTTATACCAAAGTCGATAGTGAGCCCGCAGCAGTCAGCATTTTTTAAAATGCCTGCCCCCTCAGTAAAATTAAATCTGATGTTCAGCGGCAGTATTCGGATAGTGACTGTCTCTGACTATCCCGATGTTGCAGTCAATGGCGGAGGCTTTTTGGATAGTGACAATATTTAGCTGCTATCTGGGTAGCCAATCTGCATACATCGAGGACAGCTTTTTTCCTGTCCTAAATTACGTGGATACTCAGCTGGATAGTGGAGCTGAAAATTGCTGCTGCTAAATATTGGGCTCACTAGGGCTTATCCAGTTAGCAGGTCCTGCTAATCAAATAAGTCCTTTGGAATATCGGCCCTTAAATTTCTTATATTTATTTATTCAAGTTGCAATATAAAACAGCTACAAACATTCAGCTTTTTGTATGGACAATCAGCATTTAGAAGAACGGATGGCTTGCACTCATCTGATTAAGAGTTGCTTGCTTGAAATACTGCTGTCCATGCTTTTGCTGCTATCTTTTAGGTCCAATTTTTTCCAGACAGTCTTAAGTATACAATCTGATGTCTGGCATTTAGCCATATTGCTTTTAAATTGCTCATCTGAGTACACTCAAGCATTGCGCCCATATGTCTTGTATGCTTCACCCATGCAGTCTTGGTAATTGAATAACACACAGCAATTTTTATTTTTTTTTCACCAGCTATACTCACTACTATTCATAATGCAGGTGAACAGTTGCAATTAGTCTTCAGGAACAAGACATTCTTTCTCATTACACTTCTCATCACATTTCAGCACCTTTCTTTCATTAGATGAATAAATCAGTATACTCATTTTTCAATATTTTCTCCTTAATCAAGAATGGCACCTGGTTTTTGTCCTTGAGTTTACTGTATTGATATATTCTGTTTCTTTTATTATATTGTTTTCTTTAAGATTTTACTTCCTCTAAAGGCAAATTTTAGATAGTTCATTTGTGTGAGATCCGGTGTAAAATTGACGTATCTTCGCCTCAAGGATAGACATAGGGAAAAAAAGTCAGGCAGAAAATACATTTAAAATGCTTCAAAATAGGGTCACTTCCACATGGTTCCACTCTTCTTTCATGGACAGAAGTACTTCACACCCTAAATGGTACTACTTCCTTGGAAATTTTCAGCCCAAGTGCATGACCCTGCATTTTTTAGCATTAAATCTCAGCTGCTATATTCTTGGCCATTTATCAAGCTTTGCTAGATTCGTCCTCATGTTATCTATTCCTTTCTGGGTGTCTATTCTATTGCAGATTTTGGTATCATTCACAAAGAGGCAAACCTTACCAGACAGCCCTTCCACAATATCACTAACAAAGATATTAAAAAGAATTGGACCAAGGACAGATCCTTGCGGCACACCACTGGTAACTTCCTTCTCCTCAGAGTGAACTCCATTTATCTCCCAATCAGACAATTTCTAACCCAGTCCATGTGGAATGATGTAAATAGCTTTGGTGAACACTGATAGCTCCATTCTGCAAGAAGGGGTGGGTGGGATGGATGTGGTGAGAGCCTTGGGTTTATAGTAGATCCTTTTGGTGCATGGGCACAACATGATATAGTCTAGAGAAATGTAGCAGATACATTTTGCACAATGGGACTATGCTGTGCCCGTGGTACCTATAAAGAACAATTGCTATGTTTCTTTTTATCACCATCTGGTATGAGTATGGTGAGAGCCACTTTCTACAGCTCTCTTACATGTTACACTGATAGGCTAAGGTATTCCTTCCAGGTGGTGTGAATTCAGGGTCAAGTGCTTGTTTCATAGCTAATATGGGAAGACATTCTACTGATTAAAATATCTGCAGCACCCCCAAAGATTATAAACCAGCCCTGGGGCCCTCTTTAAACATATATGTACATTTTACACACAGTAAAACCTCTGTCCCTCCCCCTTTGTGCATACTAAAAACAGCCCAGGGGACCCCACATTAGGGGAACAATCGATTGTTTGCAGACAAAAGCTGGTCTTTGGGTCTCTGGTCTGTATAACCAAACACAAAAGAAGAGTAAGTATGATGTTGTCTGGATCCAAAATGGCTGCTTAAGCAGCCGACCTGCTGGGCGCTGTTTCTTAACATGTCTAAAAGGAAGGGGAAGACCCACGGGAAGCCTCCTTCTGCAGTGGGAACCCCCTTACCTTCGGTTTCCACCGGTCCTTTAAATCATTACTTTCGCCTGGGGAGCCAGCATGAAGGAGCTGGCATTTTGCAGGGCATGACCATGCTGGTGCTGAAGAGCTCAACATCATCTTCCGGCTGTGGTCTGTCGCCGATTCTGTGTCCTCCTCCTGGCCATTCTGCTAGTTTGCCTGATTCGGGTGTGCTCGAGGTGGCCAAACCTGTGAGGAACGGGTCATAGCCTTGGTTTGGGACAGCCTCCTTGACTCAGCTCCAGCTATTAAGCAGATGGTAGACATCTTAGAGTCTGCTACAGGAGGGGTTAGTCTTCCGGTGAGCATGGAGGGCAAGGGGGACTGGAGAACCTACGGCTGGACTGCAGGAGTTTGCTTCACCTTTGGGGGGCCTAGCTGTGGTTGGGCAGGATTTTTCTTTTTCCTTTCATCTGGAGAAACCTGCAGTTATTTTCTTGGACTGTATTTGGTCTGCTATCTCATCACTGGGCAACGTACTTGTTCAACAATCAAATAAATTAACTTCACAAGTCTTATCTAATATTGTTTTGGTGGCTGGTATTTCTACAGAGTTTGCTGAGGTTAAAGAGTCTGTAAAGAGCCTACAATCAGAGGGACAAAAACATGATAATTTATTCTTTGCTGGTTAAGGATATGGTTGTAATGAAACTGAAGACGGAACTTTTGGAAAATCAGGTTCGCTCCCTAAAACTTTGATTGGTGAATTTTCCTTGTTCTTCTTTGATCTCTGTGAGGGATATGTTGAAGCGCTATATAATTGAGAATAGCTACAGAATCTTTGCCTCTTCTGTCTAAAGTGTATTATATACCTGCTAGAAGGAAAAGTTCTGCTGTTTCACAGCAGTCTTCTCCTTCTAAGTTAATGGAGGTTTTAAATATATCAGAGTTGCTTGAAACTTCAGACTCTGAAGCTGTTGTTGTATCTGCTGCAATGCTAACTATGTTTGCCTTACCCACTGATAGGGAGTGGTTCTTTAAGTTGTATTTTTGTAAATGCTCCATATTATTTAGGGGACTTCAAGTTAGAATTTATCCTTAGCTGGTGAGATCCAGAAGCAGCAGCGGGAGTTTTGACTTTATAAACCTGCTGTTGCCCAGTTGGGTGGTCAATTTTTTCTCTCATTTCCTTGTAAATTCCTTGTTAAATGGTACAGTCAAACCTCGGTTTTCATTTGCCCCGGTTTTCATACGCTTCGGTTTTCAACGTCTTTTCTGACTGAGATTTTGTCCCGGTTTTCATGCATTGCTTCGGTTTTCAACGTCTTTTGACTGAGATTTTGTCCCGGTAGCAGGGAAGAAAAGCTGTCAACGTAAGCAGGAGATGTTGCATGAATGTGGGAGGCAGTTCTTTCTCTTGCAGGGTACGTCTGAAGCTATATCATTAAGATTTTCTGCCATTCTGAAGCATTGAGCAGATAATGTAAAGGTATTTTAATGGACTGAATTCAATGTGATTCCGAAGAGAGCTGGGCACAGCAGCTTGTCAGGGGTGGCTAAGGCCAGATGTTAACATACTGTACTGTACAGTACTGTACTTAGCTTGCTTTCAGTGATGTTAAATGTTCATTTATCCATTTCATTAGTCATTTATATTTATTTCTCATTGTTTTCTGTATGTAAAAATATAGTTATTCTCTATAAAATGTATTTTTTGTGAATATTTTTGGGTGTCTGGAACGGATTAATTGGATTTACATTATTTCTTATGGGAAATATTGCTTCAGTTTTCATACGTTTCGGTTTTAGTCAGACTTTTTCGAACGGATTAATCATGAAAACCGAGGTTTGACTGTATTCTGAAAGTTATATCTTTTTTTACCCTACCCGACAGGGGTGTTTATGAGTTCCCGTTTGCCTGTGGCCCTGGATTGAGTTTAGAAAGTAGCAATTGGAGTAGTGCTGACTAGGCTGTCTGAATAATGCTTTACTGGTCTGTATTTTTTCTTACTTTCTCCTTGGATCCTCTGTATTTTGTTGTTGGGCTGGTGGGCTAGGGCAGATATGTTATTCTATTATATACTCTGTCAATTGCTATGACTAGTCCTTTTCTGTTTACAAATGTAATGACTGGTAAGTTCTTTTTGAAAATTGCATAAATAAAAATATATATTTTAAAAAAGGAGAGTGAGTATATTCCCATCACAGCTTGCCACACATATCTCTGTCACTTATCCTACATATGAGCCAGGACCAGTACCCTTAGTAAGGTTGAAGTCCTGGCTTCCTGAGCTATCCAGGTGACCCACACACATGTAATTGGCAAGCTCTTCACAAGCAGATTGTTCTCTTCCAAACTGGATTAATACATCTGGAGTGGAGCCTAATAATGAGCTGCCAGAGATCAGAGGACCCTTTACTAGCTCCATCAGTGGCAAAGCTATAACCAGTGCATTTTTCCTAGCAAAACTGGCGCTGGTACTCATGTGCAGGGCTCTTTCATTAATGCATAAGGACCTTGGGTCAGTTTTAGCAGACAATGAAAAAAGAACCCCTTCAAAAAAAGCCCTGGCTACAACTATGCCAGCCCTTATCAAAATTGCCATTAACCATGGATAAATGGGATACAGGTATGCAACATTTTCTAAAATCACCCTTAACCCTGTGAAACTCAGGTACTCGTGCACAACTGGCTGCAGTTTCAGAAAAGACCTTGCATAAAATGCCAAAGTGCAAGTGCCACATTTTTGAAGTGGATAAAGGCACCATCTACACATGGGGCATGAATGGTAAGACCTCTTTGCTGCTATACTGTTTACTGTGACATCACAGAAGAAAACTTTCTTCAGAAAAGTCAACTTCAGTCCAGCAGAAGTCAAGGTTAAAGTCTGAGAGATCATAAAGCATCAGAAAACCCTGTTTGACTATCAGGCCAGAGAATCAGTGCATATACCAAAAAAAAAGCCTATGGTTGGGGATCTGCCGCAAGGTCAATTCAAGTTTCCACATCAATAGAAATTCCAAAGATCTAAAAAGGAAATGGAGTGAACTGAGGTACTTAGCAAGAGGAACCCTCTGACCATGAGTGACAAGCTAGAGACTATGGATGAGGCCTCCTTGCGGGGGATTAACCAGCTGGACACACCATGTGCCACAGAGATGACCAATATTACACACCTGTGTCCTCAGATCCGCTTATTCTCTAACTTCTGACCTCATTCTTTATGGCTTTTTCCATACTTTACCTAGATGTGATGCTATATCTTTCTGTCACATAACATTCACAGGGATTTTGGCTTGCGTATGCCTCATTAGAGCTGATATCTTTGCATATCCCCTTTTTTTATTAGCATGGCGTCATTTGCTACCATTTTCCTGCATATGCAATCAAGTTATAGTCTGTCAGCTTCCCTGGTGAGGTGGGCTCTTTTTAGGCAACTGAATTGTGCTGGTTAGATTTTGAGCAGCAATGCTCTCCAACTTCAAGGGCCTTCCATACTGGACCTTATAACCATAAAGTGTATAGGATAAATCCTTGAGTGTTGGTGCATGTTTAACATTGGCCAGTATAAAAGCAAACAATGTTACCCTCAAAAACAAATATCACTGGGCATGCTACCAACTGGTATTAATTTCAGGCTGTGTACAGGTCCAAGTAGATTCAGAACTAGAGTGAAGTATAGATTACTAAACATTAAGACTAGGATTGTATACATTTCACATATCTGACATGGCCTTCATTGTGCACAAGCAATTTTAGAACTACACAGAAATTCCTATAGGAAACAGCCACATCCTGCTGCATATAAAGCCTTTCAGACATTGCCTAAAGAATGGTGTCCTAGACTCTAGCCAGCCTGCTTTTAGCTGTATCTTATATTGCTGGTGATCTTCCTTCCTGTTATGATTGGCCCAAAGTTTGTCTGGTCTGGAGCTCTGTACAAAATGTTCCTGGATTTTTTGTTTTGTGACTCAATTGACTCCTGCTCTAGAGACTTACTCTTTCTTTTGTCATCTTCTTGTATGAGAAATTCTGTGAAATCATGTCTAAGGGGTATGTTTACTAAACAGCGGTAACATCGCAGCGGCACAAATAGCGCGTGATACGTAATGTTATCACGTGATACATAACGTTATCACATGATACGTAATATTATCGTGTGATAAAGTAAACTTATCGCGCGATAACGGTACATTTCGCGTGATTATGTCTCCGGTGGCGTTAAGGCACATAGAGGGTGGAGAAAGTCTCTCCAGAGGGCAGAGAGAAAGGGTCAATGGGCGGAAAGTGGGCGGGTAGAGGCTCCAGGCACACTAACGCTGTGAAATGAAGGTTTGAAGATTAACGCCAGTGAAAACCTCACGTTAGAGGGACAAATGCAGGAAAGAGAAACCAGTTCAGTCAGCAATGTACAGCAAAGGCAGGGAGACAAGAAAAGTGATAGTAGTGCTACATGTGTAGCAACACCATAGTGCCCAAGTACAAAAGGGCACTATGGTGAGGCTGCAAATGGGGTACAGGGGGCTGCAGGCGGGACATGCAGCGGGGCAGCTGGGGCACAGGGTGGGCTAGGCAGATGCCTAGGTGGCACATAAGAATGCAGAAACTGCAAATCAGCAAGCCAGCAACTGACCAAGGTCAAACATGCCCACGAGTGTGTGTCCCACAGTGCCCCAGGGGACAGTACCCAGAAGGTACCCCAAAGGGCACATAACATTGACAGGTGGTGCCGGGGGGAAGCGTGGATGTCTATGTAGGCACCCCTACCCCAGATCCCACACCATAGGCAGCCGCCTACAGGCACACTGGATGGCCTGGGACTGCGCACCTCCAGCAAAACCGGCATAAGGGCATGTCAGCATGGTGGGGAAGGGGTGCTGGTGGTGGAGGGGGCAGTGGCAGCTGCCCACAGCAGACCAAGGCCAAGCCCTGTTCAGGTGGGTGGTACGCAGTGGAACTGACAAGGTCCGTCTGAAGAACAGTCATGGTATTCCCATGAAAATGACAGGCCTCTGAGCCAACAGTTTGGTGCAGTACACACAGTCAGTGTGTTCAGGGGCAGAAGGTCACAGATTTAAGTCCCAGCTGTGACTTCTGCAGACCTTGTCCCTATATTTTACCCTACAGAACACATACGCCATAAACATGTGCACACCCTAGAGCAGCGGTCAATAGGAGCACAAAAACCCACACCCACAGGCCCCACTATCCATATCCTCATGGAGAGCCAGGCTTTTGGGCCCTATACGGAGCAGCAGCCACCACTACTACCACCTGCATACCTTAGCAATGCCATCATAAACATGGAAACACGCTCCATATATATCAAAAGGTTGCTATGATGAATGTCAGATAACAAATCCTACATTAAACACAAATTGTGAGATTCATCATAGCAACCTTTCTGATATATGTGGAGTGTGTTTCCTTTTTGTTTGTTTTCTGACAGTGTTTACCACCCCGGAGAGTGACCTTAACAGTATTGGGTACCTTAGCAATGCCTGCACTGTGCCCAGGACTGGTGCCAGGGCTGCCAACCACCTCTATCTTTGCACAATGCTGAAATAGGTGAGGAAGTGTGTGTATGTCTATCCAGTGTTTTGTGGCTGCGTATACCTTACTGAGCCCACAATGCTTACACTGTTCCCAGCATTAGCCTGCCAATGTGCATAATGAGGAGCAAGGTATTGTGGGTATGGCCCAGACAGGGTGGTCTGGGCAGGATGCATCTGCACAGAGCATAGGGCAATGACTGGGATATTGTAGTTGCCGAACACCACCTGCACGGACAATGTGGCCACAGCATGTCATGCTGGGAGGTCAGTCTCATCCTGACTGAGCAGTGACCATGGCATGTCTAGGTTCCCACATAGTGCTCTACAGTGTTTCTTTTAAGTGGTATCTATGCATTTTCTTTTTTTGGGGCCCAATCACTGACATACCTGCTTGGTGTGTGTGTGCTTACATCCCACTTTTGGGTGCACACAGTTTCTTGAGGAACATGCACTATGTACTAGCTAGCAAACTGTCTGCAGTTAGCATGTGTATGGCTGGAACACCTTACAGCAGGGCTATTCAAATTATTTGCTTGGTGGTCTGGAAATTTGTACAGAGACACAACTGGGGTCTGAACCAAAAGGTTCAAGTTAATTGACATCAACACCTTGGCAGACCGGTTCACAAATTTATTTATAGATCTTGTCATAATGTTATAGTAATTCAAATAAGAACACTATAATAAAAAATTAATTAGGTTTTTTTTATTTTTATTTACGTTTTCTTGAATAACCATACATATTATATAGGAAACAGAGGAAACATAGCAAAGGATACAAAATTAATTAGTTTTACTACTTCAACTCTGAATTTTAAAGTAAGATGAATATTTTCCATAGCATTTCAGCAATAAAAATCATTTCAGTGCGATGTATGGAATTTGTCCTTAAGCCCTGATGTTAGCTGCTGCCTCCACCGTGCCCCAAGTTGCCACTGGAATGGCAGTTCTTGTTGCCGTTGCTGCCTCACACTGATTGGCAAGTGCAAGGGATGAGGTAATTTTTTGGACCTCAGCGCAGTCCATTCAGAAAGCCTCCGCGGTCCAGACTGCGGACCGTGGTCAATGATTTGAGTAGCCCTGCCTTACAGAGTGCAGCGGGTGAGGACTGCATGTGCTCTCTGCTGGTGAATGTTGGATTATGGTGGGGGGCAGCTGAGCTTTTCCAGGCCTACTGACTGTCTGCCAGTGCTCTGTGTGATAAGTACAGATCTGCATTGACTGCCCTGGATGGTGCCTATTCCCCAGCAGGACTGGGGATGTAGAGTGTGGATCTGTTGGTGGGAGATCCCGTCCCCCACCCTGAACAAGGGTGGGCTGGATGGTGCTACATAATCCGCTTTTGGGTGCAAACACCACCCTTCTCCTATAACAAGTGACCATGGCAACCACACAGGATATATACGATTCTGGGTGCATCATAGCCCAGAAGGGCTAGACATGACTGGGAAATACAGATGGACATAGGTGTATCCTAGGTGTGTCTGCAGGGACTACTTATCACACACTGGCACTGATGGGAACCTGTAACACAGCCTATCTCAGCCAAGCCAGGTGCTGCGGACCTGGTGCTGGACGCCCCACCTCACCCTTTAGGTGAGCACAGGAACCACACAATGTCACGGTCTGTAGCTACACTGTGCCAGTAACACACATGGTCAGTTCCCCCTACCAGGCCGAGGTGCTGTCGGGGTGCATACCCCATCATGTGTTCTGATGTAGACTGCTGATCTGCATGTGCAGTGCATCATGGGTATGGGTGGGTTTACCCTATCCTGGTAACCACAGCAGACAGTTTGTGCAGTGACCTGCAGTCTTTCTGTAGCCAGCCAGCACTAGGTTAAAAGCTGTAGCCCACTGGTTACAACAATGACTGTGGAGGCAGAGGTCATGAGTTTGATCCCTCAGTGGTGTTATTTAATAAGGTTATCTGAGGGATTTGCTTTTAATTTAAATCACTGCTGCCAGCAAAAACACCCTCACAATGCCGTAAACCTAAGGTGCCTCATAAGGCGCCCTATAGGGCACATTATAAGGTGCTTTCGCTGACAGGGCACTTTATAATGTGCCCTATGGGGCACCCTAGGTTACGGCACTGTGAGGGTGTTTCTGCTGGCAGCACTGATTTAAATTAAGAGAAAATCCCTCAGACAGCCTTATTAGATAACACCATGGCAGGATCAAACTCAGGACCTCTGCCTCCACAGTCATTGTAATAACCAGTGGGCTACATCTCTATAGCGTCTAACACAGCACTGGCATGGACTTAAGATTAACGCGCGTTAATGAGCCAAGGCGCCCTCTATAGCGCGATACAGATTGTAATGTCGCTATTACCCCACAGCTTGTGCTTGTAGAGTTAAGCGGCCTGATCCCTTCTTCCGGTAGGAAAATAGTGCTTGGAGAAAGCACTGCCTCCTGGGAGTTGTAGTTTTCACCAACCGAAATAAAGAGAGTAGTGGAGCTCGAGTGGTTCAGGCAAATAACAGGATTTTAATTCCCCTTCCAAATGGCTTTTACATAACAGAAAATAAAGAACAGTTGGCCATGTATCTTCTGGCAGGGAATAATATAAGAATGAAACATAAACAGCTTCCTATATCAGCATCACAGTAATCCAACTTAAAGAGCAATTCTCTGTTCCAAAACCTTTGGTGCTTTTTCTTCTAGCTGCTACCTGCAGCTCTCTCTCTCTGCACAGCTTAATCCTAGCACACAGGTCTTATCTTATCAGACACAGTTATCGTACAGTCCATTGACTCAACAGGCAGGTATTCTACAGATGGTTCTGTTTCCATCGGTTCATATTGGTTCTCAGCTGGAAATGTCTGCAATTGACTACAGGGTGTTTCCAAGCACACACCTATTCCTTCAGTATGAGACTTTTCCCTGCAGCCTTCTGCTATACAAGGTTGGGATTGCCCACAGTATTCAGCACACGTAAAGCCCCACCCTTCTGGGCTAATATCAGAGCACTTCTTAAAAACAGCTTTGCTTTTATACCAGTCACTCAGCCTACCTTTTGGCTTCCTTATGGGAGATTCCTTCTGCCCTCCAGGATCAGCTACAGATACAAGCCTTGGAGTTTCTACGTGCACACAAGTCTGCCTTCTTGGTACATTTCCCTTCTGGCTGCCTTTTACATACGGCACCAAACCTGGGCTGCTTGTACCTGGCTCCTTTGCACTGGTTCTCTGCTCGTTTCTTTTGCTGATTTCCTTTTCTGAGTCAAAAGTCAGAGAATCTTCTGTTACCATTAGTTCCTCTGAATCCTCACTCCCAAGCCAATCCTCTGCTTCTCGTGACTGCTCTCTTGCTTGCACTCGTGGCTGTTCTAACGGCTGCTTTCCCAGCTGTTCCCACGGCTGTGCTCCTGGCTGTCCTCTCGGCTGTGCTAACTTCCTTCCTAATGAGCTTCCCTTATATCTCTGGCTTCCTGGGTTTAATCTGACCCCTCCCTCCAGCAGGTGTTCTGCCTCAGCTCGTGACCGATGAGCTGAACTGCAGCAGGGGCGTGTTTTCCTCTCCTCTGATCTGCTCTGTTTGTGGTTTCCCTGGAAACCAGGAGCCATGTGCATTTGTTTTCTTTTATCAACTGAAGTTAAATCCTGCATTTTATCACTCTCTAAGGGATATGAGGGACCTTCTACACCACAAGATTCATTGCTACCTTGCTGCCGGAATGCCCACTACCTTATATGGCATTCCTCACATTAACGCTGCAGCTAGCGCCAGTAACATTAGGACGGTTTAGTAAACATACCCCTAAGTAAATTGTCAGAGACATTTACCAAGCCTAATCCAGATCCTGGTCATCCAATTAGTGATTCTTTCTATAGCAGGAGTCAATAGATTCATAAGACAAAAATTCCAGGAAGACTTTTGCACAGCGCTCCAGAGCAGAAAAACTTTGCACTATTCAGGAAATAGGAATAAAGCTCACCACCAATACAAGACAGAGTTAAGAGAAGACTGGCTAGAACCAGCCCCCATTTAGATGTAAAAGCTCTTCCTCTAAGACATCTGCCATCTAACTCAAATATCCTTAGTGTGAGGCCAGCCTAGTAATGATGACACTGAGGGAAGGGGAGGGGGTCAGAATATGAAACTTGTTTCAAATTAATCACATCCCATTTAGTAACTACCCTCCTTAATCTCTGTAGTTCTTTCATGTTTGTGTTTTATCATCACTATTGTTTTAAAAACTTAAACTGTATGGTTGTGCTTCAACTGTATGGTTGAAAACTTTATTGAACTTTCAACTAAATACAACTAACAGAAATCAGGTCAGCTGCTCAGGATGTTGTCAGGGGCTCATAGTTATGTTAACATATGTGATCTCAATCAGAATGAACACTTTAAGAAGCCTTTGCTCCACATTCCAGCTTCTCCATAAATCAACAGGCACTCACAAACCAGTGCCCTCTGGAGGGTACTCCCTCTTCACTATATTTGGCCTTTGGTTGTGCTTTGACCTCTACTATCTAGTTTTATATTAAACTGCCATGAGTTTCTTCCATTATAAAGTGAATTATTACAGTATCTAGAATCCTAATTTCAGATTATTCTTTTAAGTTTGTTGTTATATTTATGTTTATAACATCAGGCAGGAGTATGTCTCATAAATTCAATTTAAATTTCAGTAATTTCATGTTCTTACTATAAACACAACTTTTAGTTTTGCTTGATTCTATTTTATTGAGGCTAGTTTTCTTGAGGTTTTTGCTTCTATTAAGTATCTAAGTAATCAAAAATTTAGAGAAAAGGTAACAACAGTAATTTGCTGTATTCCAAAGACAGCTTTATTTGATTATATCACACAGATATGTCAGAAGAGGAAACTATATGCACACTTGAAAAATAGTGAAGATGTGTGTCCTATGAAGCAATCAACATCATATTTTCAGAATTTAACAGATGCTGCTATAAGGATGGCAGGGAGATTGCAGAGCAGATGGAGTGCACATTGCTAGATGTTACAAGAATTAGTCTGGCTGCCGACGTTAGTGATTGATGATTATATTGCCAGCAATTTAATATTCACACTGTTGTTTGACAAGAAGTGTCTGAGTTGACTACATGTAACAGACTCTCCCAAGCACATTTTGCAAGGATGAGGACATCAAATATGTTCCTGACTTGGCTTAATTTTGAAGTATCCCTTATGTTCAAGTACCCATCAAACATAAATATCTTTCAAAGCAAATACAGATACAAAAAGGTATAAGAAATCAATCATTTTTCACAATCAGAGGCTCATGTACTACTAACATTTATTAACATTGGACTTTAGCTTGCATTAATTGGCACATGTTAACACCTCATGTTGATGACATGCAGTTGAGTTTTCTATTAATTTACTTGTATTGAAGTTAAGATTGTTAACACAGAGATTATCACAAATACATAACTATACATCTCTGAGCTCTTCACTTTTTTAAAACTAACACAGTATTTTCTGTTCACTTATAGACTGGCTGTTTTTTTATTATAATTTTTATCTCTTTACCTCTTTTGCATAGGATTTTGTGCTAAAAGTCTCATAGCCTAATTAACACATTAAAAGTGCTGCTAGGGGCAGGTTTATTAAACCGCGCTATTAGTGTAGGTCTGCTATGTGCTCACTATGCATGGGGACTGTCACATCTTCAGCACCCTCTGGCATATATATAGGCGGTTGCCTAGGAGGGGTTGGCATGTGATGCATAGGGGAATACATATTTATAAACCTTCTAAGTGCTGCAGCCTGGTGTCCGTTGTAGTTGTGGTCCAAGTAAACACAGCAAAGGCCTCCGTGGGTTTAACAATAACTTTATTGCCGCACAGGAGTTTGGTGAACTACTTCCCCAAACACAGACAAAAGATGGTGCTACGCAATTGTGTCAAATAAAAGTTCAAGAATCCCCTGATGCTTCTCAGGTACAAACTCAAAGCAAAACATTCAGCTTTCAAACTTCCTTCAGCTTCAAATACAACAGCTGTTTCTCTCCATTGGCATTGCTTTCATATATATGCTTTAAACACAGGAAAACTTTCACAGCCTTGTACTTCTCTTCACAGCTGAATTAATTAAGCTTGAGTTTCTCACAGGCAGAACGCTGCCTTTCTCCGTGGAAACTCAGGTTATAGCAAATAGGCTTTCTCAGCACTTCTATAGGATATCTTTGTACAGCTTTCACTCCTTTTACAGGATACACTTATATGGCTTTCAGTCCTTATAACAAACCCCACAGTCCATAGCTGATCCACTGCTATCACTTAATGGTGCATCAATTTGCATGTCCTCCAGCTCTGGGTCTGATATGTCCTTAAGACCTGGGTTAAGGGAGTCTACAGACTGCCACTGCTTAATTAGTGCTTTAAGCTGCTTCCGTTTGTTATCTCTAAAATACCTAGGCACTTGCAAGGATTCCAAATCACCAGCACCTTTGAAAACATCATAAAAAGGGCTCACCTTCCTTCTGGTCTGCCTAGTATATGCTTTCTGGTTGAGAGGCAAACATTTCCCTTGATACTGCTTCACTAGTTCTTTTAACACAGCGTGCTCTTCAGAGTCTAACTCTTGCCCGTGTCTGTGCTGCCTGCAATTAGTAACATGCTGAAAGGCACCTGGGCTATACTCAGAGCTAGAGCTCCTGTCACGTTCTCTGTAGTATGAAAACTTTTGCAGTGTTTTGAATGGGACTTTCTCTCTTCCCAATCTCTCCTTTATAATTCTGGCTTTGAGAGAAGATTCCAGAGAACTACTCCTATCCCTTCCAGGCAAGGTATCTGACCTTTTCCCCTGAGGTTTAAAATAGTCTCTGACCTGTTTTTGTTTGCTGTGCAGCTCACGGTAGTTCCTTCCTGGAAGCTTTTTCAGACGGCACTCCTGAGACCTGGCTGTCTCTCTGCAGTCTGGCCAGCAACTCCCCAAGCACCTTGTGCCAACCGGGTATCGGCTGCTCTTGGCTTTGCTTCTCCTGGTCCCCAGATCTCTCCCTGGATCTGACTCTCCTGGACCTTCCTGGAACTGCTCTCTTTCTCCTTGCTGCTCATGGAACTCCACGTATGTTCTCTCTCTCTTCCTTGTTCCGGTTCTTGTTCCAGTTCCTGTTCTATCTGACTAACAGTTGCTTCCTGGTTATGTGAACAGGGCTGCCCTATCAGATGTGACTCCGCCCCTTTTTCTCCCACGTCAGCTCCCTGGGTTTGCCTGAAGCTAGGGTGTGGCTCTCTTTCTGCTTTCCTGTGCAGAGCAGCTTTCAGGGCTGAATCCTTAACCCTTTCCTGACCTGGTTTACTGACAGCTTCTGAGGACAAAAAGTGTTTTAAACCCCTATTTTTAGGTTCTGCAACCTCTGCCTTGTCACAGGACCCTCATTAAATATCCCAAGCTAAGTGGCTAGCATATGATTAGGAGAGTACTGGGAAGATTAGAAACATAGAAACATAGAAATATGATGACATAAAAAGACCACATGGCCTATCTAGTCTGTCCTTCCATATCAACAACTACAACAGTCCCCTTTTTATCTTTAGAGATCCTCTGTGTTGGTCCCATGTTTTTTTTAATTCAGTTACTGTCCTCATCTCTACCACCTCCACAGGGAGACTATTCCATGGATCCACTACTCTTTCGGTAAAGAAATATTTCCGCATATCACTCCTGAATCTATTTCCCTTCACCCTCATCCCATGTCCCCTCGTAGCAGAACTTGCTTTCAATTGAAAGAGGCTCTCTCCCTGAACATTTATGCCACGGAGGTATTTAAACATCTCAATCATATCACCTCTCTCCCGCCTTTCCTCTAAGGTGTACATATTAAGATCCTTAAGTCTGTCCTCATATGCTTTATAATGAAGCCCACTAATCATTTTAGTAGCCACCCTCTGCACCGACTCCATCCTGTTCACATCCTTTTGAAGGTGCGGTCTCCAGAATTGCACACTATACTCCAAATGAGGTCGCACCAAAGACTTATAGAGAGGCATTATCACCTCCTTTTTTCTGCTAGCCATTCCTCTCCGTATGCACCCAAGCATCCTTCTAGCTTTTGCCGTCGCCTTTTCTACCTGTTTAGCTACTTTAAGATCATCAGACACAACCACGCCTAGGTCCCGCTCTTCTTTAGTGGACAAAAGTACTTCACCCCCTATACAGTATTCCTCCCTTGGATTGCTGCAGCCCAAATGCATGACCTTACATTTTTTAACATTAAATCCCAGCTGCAAAATTCTAGACCATTCTTCAGGCTTAGCTAGATCCCTCTTCATGTTATCTACATCTTCCTGGGTGTCTACTCTATTGCAGATTTTGGTATCATCCGCAAAGAGGCAAACCTTACCCGACAGCCCTTCCGCTATATCACTAACAAAGATGTTAAAAAGAATCAGGCCAAGGACAGATCCCTGGGGCACACCACTGGTAACATCCTTCTCCTCAGAGTGAGCTCCATTTACTTGTACTCTTTGTCGCCTCCCACCCAACCAATTTCTAACCCAAGCAGTAACTTTAGGGTCCATCCCTAGGGTGCTCAGTTTGTTTATAAGTCGCCTGTGAAGAACAGTGTCAAAGGCTTTACTGAAATCTAAATACACCACATCTAGAGCTCTCCCTCGGTCCAACTCCCTGGTCACCCAGTCAAAGAAATCAATCAATTAGGGGCATAACATGAATCAGTTTCTGCTGCCTGAGTAGGAGTTCTGATCCAGAAACTGCCATCACAACCCCAAGAGACTACAAAGCTAAGCTTCTAAGTTTACTATTTTGGCTGGTTTTGATATAAAATGTTCTTGCCTATTTATTACCTGTTTAAATTTTCTTAGATCTGAGTGTGCCCTCAGTTCATAGAAGGTCTACTGGCAAGGGACACTGCATCCTTGATATTCATCTTACTAGGATTGCAGTACACATTTGCTTTTAGATTTGCAGAGACCTGATTTCCTACTAAATTTTGCAATAAAGGTATACATTTTAAAGTTCCAAGGACCTTTGCATAGTAGACTGGAACATAGAAGTAGGATTTCATTTGAATGCCTTAAGTTACATTGCTCTGTTAAAAGCCCACCTCACAGGGTTAATTAAATCAGCATCTGCTGCCTAAGAGTTAATTCAATCAGTCTCTGTTGCCTGAGCAGGAGTTCTGATCCAGCAACTGCCATCACAATTCCAAGATACTATAAAACTAAACTTCTAAATTTACTATTTTGGCTGGTTTTGATATAAATTTTCCTTGCCTATTTATTACCTGTTTATATTAATTTAGATGTGAGTGTGCCCACGGTTCATAGAAGGTCTACTGGCCAGGGGCACTCAAATTCCTGCCCACCCTACCCCTCACCCCATCCATCCCAAGGTTGCATTGCTTTATAGTCATCATATAGATTGACATCTGTCCTCCAATTAGGTGTAACACCCACCTTTTCTCCTTGTCTTATAACTGCTTTATAACCGTCTTAATCAGCATGCCGTGTATTCAGTTCAATAGTTGTAGTGCCTTCATTCTAAGAAAAATCATTTGGAGCCTAAGGGATATGTTTATTAAACCGTCCTAATGTTACCGGCGCTAGTTGCAGCGTTAATGTGAGGAATGCCATATAAGGTAGTGGGCGTTCCAGTTGCAAGGTAGCAATGAATCTGTATCGCGCGATAGAGGGCGCCATGGCTCGTGAACGCGCGTTAACCTTAGGTTTATGCCAGCGCTGTGTTAGAAGCTATAGAGATGTAGCCCACTGGTTACTACAATGACTGTGGAAGCAGAGGTCATGAGTTCAATCTTGCATTGGTGTTAGTTAATAAGGATGTTTGAGGCACTTCCTTTTAATTCAAATATGTGCTGCCAGCAAAAACACCCTCACAGTGCCTTAACCTAAGGTGCTTCATAAGGCGCCCTATAAGACGCCCCATAGGGCACATTATAAAGTGACCTGTCCACCAAGGCACCTTATAATGTGCCCTATAGGGCGCTTTATAGGGCACCCTATAGGGCGCCTTATGAGGCACCTTAGGTTAGGGCACTGAGGTAAGGGTATTTTTGCTGGCAGCACAGATTGTAGAGATGTGTCTGACTGTTACACGAATTAAAAGGAAATGCCTCAGACAGGCCTATTCAATAACACCACTGCAAGATCAAACTCATGACCTCTGCTTTAGCAATCACTGTAGTAACCAGTGGGCTACACCTCCACAGCTGCTGACACAGTGCTGGCTGGCTACAGAAAGACTGCAGGTCACCACACAAACTGTCTGCTATGGTTACCAGGATAGGGTAAACTCACCCATACCCATGATGCACTGCACATGCAGATCAGCAGTCTACATCTGATCACAAGATGGGGTATGCGCCTCTACAGCACCTCAGCCTGGTAGGGGGAACTGACCGGGTGTGTTACTGGCACAGAGTAACTACAGACCATGACATTGTGTGTTTCTTGTGCTCACACTGAGGGTGACGTGGGGCGCCCAGCACCAGGTACACAGCACCTGGTGTGGCTGAGATAAGCTGTGCTGCATGTCCCCATCAGTGCTAGTGTGTCCTTGCAGACACAACTGGGATATGCCTGTGTCCATCTGTATTTCCCAGTCACGTTTAGGCCTTGTGGGCTATGATGAACCCAGAATAGTGCATGTCCTGTGTGGTTGCCATGGTCACTTGTTATAAAAGAAGAGTGGTGTTTGAATCCACATGTGGTTTATGTAGCACCACCCAACCCACTCTCTGTGGGTCAGGGTGGGGGGGGGGACAGCATCTCACACCAACAGAGCCACACCCACAAGGGAGGCAGTAGAGGGGACCATCAACCCCAGTCCTGTTGGGGAATGGGCACACTCCAGTGCAGTCAATGCAGATCTGTACTTATCACATAGGGCAGTGGCAGACAGGCAGTAGGCCTGGAAACACTCATCTGCCCCCAACCACAATCTAATATTCACCAGCAAAGGGCACAGTCAGTCTGCTCCCTCTGCACCCTGCAAGATGTTCCAGCCATACAGATGCCAACAGCAGACAGTCTGCTAGCCAGTACATAGTGCATGTTCCTAGAGAAACAATGTGCACGCAGATGTGGGAAGTTAGCACAAACACCAAGCAGGTATCTCAGTGATTGGACCCCAGAACAAGGACCACAAAGATATTACTTGATAGAAACATTGTATAGCACTATGTGGGAACCTAGACATGCCATGGGAACTGCTCAGTCAGGGTGAGACTGACCTCCCAGCATGACATGCTGTGGCCACCCTGTTCGTGCAGGTGGTGGTCGGCCACTACAATATCCCAGCCTTTGCCCTATGACCTGTGCAGATGCCTCCTGCCCAGACCGCCCTGTCTGGGCCATACCCGCAATACCTTGCTCCTCATTATGCACATTGGCAGGCTAACACTGGAAACAGTGTAAGCATTGTGGGCTCTGTAAGGTGTAGGCAGCCACAAAACACTGGATAGACATACACACACTTCCTCACCTATTTCAGCATTGTGCAAAGATAGAGGTGGTTGGCAGCCCTGGCCGCCACACAAGTCCTGGGCACAGTGCAGGCATTGCTAAGGTACTCAATACTGTTATGGTCACTCTCCGGGGTGGTAAACACTGTCAGAAAACAAACAGAAAGGAAACACACTCCACATATATCAGAAAGGTTGCTATGATGAATCTCTGTTAACAATTTGTGTTTAATGTAGGATCTGTTATCTGACATTCATCATAGCAACCTTTTGATATATATGGAGCGTGTTTCCATGTTTATGATGGCACTGCTAAGGTATGCAGGTGGTAGTGGTGGTGGCTGCTGCTCCCCGCAGGGCTCAAAAGCCTAACTCTCCATGAGGATATGGGTAGTGGGGCCTGTGGGTGTGGGTGTTTGTGCCCCTGTTGGCTGATGCTCTAGGGCAGAGGTTCCCAACTCTGGTCCTGGGGGGCCAAACACCATTCAGTTTATCAGGCTATCCCTAATGTATATGCATCAGTTACATTTGCATACAAAGGGGGCAGTGCATACAAATGCATCTCATGCATATTTACTAAGGACAGCATGAAAACCTGATTGATGTTGGGCCTCCAGGACTGCAGTTGGGAAACTCTGCTCTAGGGAGTGCACATGTTTATGGTGTATGTGTTCTGTAGGGTAAAACATAGGGACAAGGTCTGCAGAAGCCACAGCTGGGACTTGAACCTATGACCTTCTGCCCCTGAACACACTGGCTGTGTGTACTGCACCAAACTGTTGCCACAGAGGCAGGTCATTTCCTGGAGATACCATGACTGTTGTTCAGACAGACCTTGTCTGTTGCACTGCACGCCACCCACCTAAACAGGGCTTGACCTTGGTCTGCTGTGGGCAGCTGCCACTGTGCTCTCCACCACCAGCACCCCTACCCCACCATGCTGACATGCCCTTATGCCGGTGGTGCTGGGGGTACGCAGTTCCAGACCATCCAGTGTGATGGTAGGCGGCTGCCTATGGTGTGGGATCTGGGGTAGGGGTGCCTACATAGACATCCGTGCTCCCCCCCCCGGCACCTCCTGTCAATGTTATGTGCCCTTTGGGATACTTGCTGGGTACTGACCTCTGGGACACTGTGCAACACACACTCGTGGGCATGTTTGACCTTGGTCAGTTGCTGTCCTGCTGATATTCCATTCCTGCATTCATATATGCCACCTAGGCATCTGCCTAGTCCGCCCTGTGCCCCAGCTGTCCCACTGCATGTTCCGCCTGTGGCCCCCTGTACCCCATTTGCAGCCTCACCATAGTGCCCTTTCGTACTTGGTGTTGCTGCACATGTAGCACTACTATTTCTGGGTCTCCCTGCCTAGGCTGTACATTGCTGACAGAAATGGTCTCTCCTCCTGCAAATGTGCTTCTAACGCCAGGTTTTCACTCATGAAAATGTTCAGGTCTTAAGATCCCGGCGTTAGTGTAGCAGGAGCCTCTCCCCGCCCACCCCCCGCCCATTGACCCCTTCTCTCTGCCCTCTCTCCACCCTCTGTGTGACTTTAACGCCGCCGGTGACGTTATCACGTAAAACGTAACGTTATCACGTGTTAATGTTAAGTATTGCACGATAATGTCGCCATTGCAACGTTAGCGCTGTTTAGTAAACATACCCCTAAGAGCTTGCCCTATATGTCTCAAGCTATCTGCCATCCATAAAGAATTGATTCTATTAAGGGAAGAATTAGCTGCAATTAAACATACATCCTCTAGGGTACAAATTTAAAAAAAATCCACCACCATCCCCAACAAATAATCAAGCAGCCCAGGAACAAATGGATCACAGTGGGCTCTGGTAGGTTGCGACCTGTAACATGGAGACACCCGCTCCATCATGAGATTTATTTATTTATTTATCTATTTCTTTAATTAATTATTTATTTAACATTTCTTGTATACCGCCTTACAGGATATCAAGGTGGTTTACATGGAACAATAAACTTTGTTTTACATGGAAAAGAATGGAAACGATAAGAGATATCCCTGCATAATGTCTTCTCTGCCTTGGGGAATTTGACTGCCCAATTAGTGGAAACTGAAGTGCCCTTAAATGAGAAAGTTAATGCCTAGTCTACTGAAAATGCACTAAATATGAAGAAACAATCATAAAGAGGAAACTACTACTACTTGGAGATTCCATCATCAGAGGCACCAACTTGGGAACAAAGTTCAAAGGAGAGAAGATGGTCAAATGCCTCCCAGGATCTTCAGCCAACAAGAATACAAGCCAAATTGCTGGCATAGTTCACGCAGAAAGTGAGCACTCCAAAACTGATGTTCTCATCCATTTGGGTACAAATGACCTGGCTAGAAACAGTGCCTCTATAGTTCAGAGGGACCTCAAGATTCTGAGAGAGAAACGCAAACCCATTGCTAATACTATAGCATTCTCAGAAGTTCTATCTGTTCTTGGTAAGGGGGCAGAAAGGCTGTGTCACATAATAAACTTTAATATATGGCTCCAAACCTGATGCAAACAGGAAGGATTTAAATATATAGGCGACTGTGGAAATAGATGGAACAATAAGAGGCTATACTGTATTGATGGACTACATCTCTGATGCAGAGAAAAAGATCCTAAGTGAAAATTCAGGCATTATGTGGACAGGGAAAAGGGCGTGATGGATGGAAAAGAACAAGATCAGGATATCACTCCCAGCAAAAACATAATAACACTAGAAACAGCCACACTTTTAACCCACACATCAATGCCAAATGGGAAGAGACATGTAAACAAAATCCAAGCAAAATACAGACAAGACAGTCAACAAATACTGGAAAGCAATGAGCACAAATGTTTGAAGCCTAGCCAACAAAGTTCCTGATCTGGAAGCCCTAATGTTGGAAATGGACATAGTTGGCTATAATCTATTTAGAAGAGATAGAGAAGGTAGAAAAGGAGGTGACGTAGCCCTTTATGTCAAAAGCACTATTAAAGCTGCTGAAATGCAGGGGACGTAGGGAAAAGAAGAAGCACTGTGGATTGCGTTGGAAAGAAGAGATGGCACTGTCATCCATACTGGTGTAGTCTACAGGCCTCTAACTCAAACCAAAGAAATGGATAGCGAATTGATTATTATTGCTGCAAAGATAGCCACGAAGGGGGAAGTTATTATATTGGGTGACTTTAATATAACCGATGTGGATTGGAGTATTCCTTCTGCAAATCTGGAAAGAAGTAAAAAAATTGTGGATGCCTTCCAAGATGCATTATTAGACAAATGGTGATGGAACCGACCAGGGAAAGCTCAAAGCTGGATTTAGGGGTATGTTTACTAAACAGCGATAATGTCGCAGCGGCGCAGTTAGCACGCGATACGCAACGTTATCGCACGATAAAATCGCACAATAACGTTACGTTTTGTGCGATAATGTCTCCAGCGGCGTTAAGGCACACAGAGGGTGGAGTAAGTCTTTCCAGAGGACGGAGAGAAGGGATCAAGGGGCGGAGAGTGGGCGGGGAGAGGATCCAGGCACACTAACGCTGTGAAATGAAGGTCTGAAAATTAACGCCAGTGAAAACCTCACGTTAGAGGCACATTTGCAGGAGAGAGAAACCAGTTCAGTCAGCAATGTACAGCAAAGGCAGGGAGACCCAGAAAAGTGGTAGTAGTGATACATGTGCAGCAACAGCATAGTACCCAAGTACGAAAGGGTACTATGGTGAGTCTGCAAATGGGGTACAGGGGGCTGCAGGCGGGATATTCAGTGGGGCATCTGGGGCACAGGGTGAGCTAGGCAGATGCCTAGGTGCCACATAGGAAGGCAGAAACGAAAAATCAGCATGACAGCAACTGACCAAGGGCAAACATGTCCATGAGTGTGTGTCCCCCAGTGCCCCAATGGACATTACCCAGCAGGTACCCCAAAGGGCACATAACATTGGCAGGCGGTGCCGGGGGGAAGCGTGGATGTCTATATAGGCACCCCTACTCCAGATCCCACACCATAGGCAGCCACCTACCGGCACACTGGATGGCCTGGGACTGCGCACCTCCAGCACCACCGGCATAAGGGCATGTCAGCATGGTGGGGGAGGGGTGCTGGTGGGGGAGGGGGCAGTGGCATCTGCCCACAGCAGACCAAGGCCAAGCCCTGTTTAGGTGGGTGGCGTGCAGTGCAACAGACAAGGTCTTTCTGAAGAACAGTCATGGTATCCCCAGGTAATGACCTGCTTCTGTGGCAACAGGTTGGTGCAGTGAACACAGCCAGTGTATTCAGGGGCAGAAGGTCCCAGCTGTGGCTTCTGCAGACCTTGTCCCTATATTTTACCCTACATAACACATACAGCATAAATTTGCACACCCTAGAGCAGCGGCCAACAGGGGCACAAGCACCCACACCCACAGGCCCCTCTATCCATATCCTCATCGAGAGTCAGGCTTTTGGACCCTGCGCAGAGAAGCAGCCACCACTATTACCACCTGCATACCTTAGCAATGCCGTCATAAACATGGAAACAAGCTCCATATTTATCAAAAGTTTGCTTTGATGAATGTCAGATAACAGATCCTACATTAAACACAAATTGTTAACAGAGATTCATCATAGCAACCTTTCTGAAATATGTGGAGTGTGTTTCCTTTCTGTTTGTTTTCTGACAGTGTTTACCATCCCGGAGAGTGACCATAACAGTATTGAGTACCTTAGCAATGCCTGCACTGTGCCCTGCATGGAGAGGGTGGCCACAGCATGTCATGCTGGGAGGTCAGTCTCACCCTGAATGAGCAGTGACTATGGCATGTCTAGGTTCCCAAATAGTGCTATACAGTGTTTCTCTCAAGTGATATCTATGGGTTCTCTTTTCTGGGGTCCGATCACTGACATATGTGCTTGGTGTGTGTGCTTAAATCCCACTTTTGGGTGCACACAGTTCCTCCAGGAGCATGTACTAGCTAGCAGATTGTCTGCAATTAGCATGTGTATGGCTGGATCACCTTGCAGAGTGCATTGGGTGTGGACTTAATGTGCCCTCTGCTGGTGAATATCAGATTGTGATTGGGGGGGGGGCAGCTGAGCTTTGCCCAGCCTACTGCTGCCTCACTACGAAACAATAAGAACTGTGATACGAAATGTAAAAATGTAGATATGTAAATCCTTAATCCGCTCCTTTAAACCATCTTCCTGTGTGCTGTGCTTTTCCCTTCAAATCAATGTGTTTATAGCCCAAATTTTATGTCATGATTGACATCATTCAACATGTAATCAAACCGCTATTGATCGCTGGAAGTAGCGGTATACAAATGTATACTAAATAAATAAATAAAATACTGACTGTCTGCCAGTGCTGTATGTAATAAGTACAGATCTGCATTGACTGCCCTGAAGGGTGCCTATTCCCCAGCAGGACTGGGGTGGTGGTCCCCTCTACTGTCTCCGCTGTAGAGTTTGGATCTGTTGGTGGAAGATCCTGTCCCCCACCCTGACCCAGTGAGGGTGAGTTGGCTGGTGCTACATAATTCACTTTTGGGTCCACACACTACCCTTCTCCTGTAACAAGTGACCATGCATATCTACACAGGATATGCACTATTCTGGGTGCATCATAGTCCACAAGGGCTAGAATTGACTTGGAAATACAGATGGACCCAGGTGTACCCTTGGCGTGTCTGCAGAGACTACCTGTCACACACTGGCACTGATGGGGACCTGCAACACAGCCAGGTGCTGCGGACCTGGTGCTAGGTGCCCCACCTCACCCCCAGGGTGAGCACAGGAACCGCACAATGTCATGGTCTGTAGCTACTCTGTACCAGTTCCCCTAACCAGGCCGAGGTGCTGTGGAAGCACATACCCCATCATGTGATCAGCTGTAGACTGCTGATCTGCATGTGCAGTGCATCATGGGTACAGGTGGGTATACCCTATCCTGGTAACCACAGCAGACAGTTTGTGTGGTGACCTGCAGTCTTTCTGTAGCCAGCCAGCACTGTGCTAGATGCTGTAGAGATGTAGCCTACTGGTTACTACAATGCCTGTGGAAGCAGAGGTCATGAGTTCAATTCTGCAGTGGTGTTATTTAATAAGTCTGTCTGAGGGATTTCCTTTTAATTTAATTCAGTGCTGCCAGCAAAAACACCCTCACAGTGCCGTAACCTTAAGGTGCCTCATAAAACGCCCTATAGGGCACATTATAAGGTGCCTTGGCGGACAGGGCACTTTATAATGTGCCCTATGGGGCGCCCTATAGGGTGCCTTATGAGGCACCTTAGGTTACGGCACTGTGAGGGTGTTTTTGCTGGCAGCACTGATTTAAATTAAAAGGAAATCCCTCAGACAGCCTTATTAAATAACACAACTGCAGGATTGAACTCATGACTTCTGCCTTCACCAGTCATTGTAATAACCAGTCAACTCCATCTCTATAGCTTCTAACATAGCACTGGCATGGACTTAAGGTTAACGCTCGTTAGTGAGCCAAGGTGCCCTCTATCGCGTGATACAGATTCTTGCTACCTTGCCCCCGGAACGCCCACTACCTTATATGGCATTCCTCACATTAACGCTGCAACTAGCTCCGGTAACATTAGGACGGTTTAGTAAACATACCCCTTAGTACTTACCAACAGAGATAGTA
This sequence comes from Ichthyophis bannanicus, assembly GCA_033557465.1. Classification (NCBI taxonomy): domain Eukaryota; kingdom Metazoa; phylum Chordata; class Amphibia; order Gymnophiona; family Ichthyophiidae; genus Ichthyophis; species Ichthyophis bannanicus. Next base: position 1,604,715,921 of record CM066031.1, read on the forward strand.
TGTTGAATATCTGGGTGGATGCCTATGTGAGCAGCAGCGATCATCACACGGTGTGGTTTGAGATAAAAGCCAAGGTGGAGTCCAATTACAGCAATCTCAAAGCCCTAGACTTCAAAAATGCTGACTTCAGTAAAATGGCCAAGTGCCTGAAGGAGGAGTTGGCAGAGTGGGAGGGGATAAGGGAAGTGGAAGAGCAGTGAACTAAAGGAGACAATAAAAAGGGCAACAAATACATATGTAAGGAAAGTAAATACAAACAAGAGGAAAAAGAAATCTATTTGGTTCTCCAAAGATGTGGCTGCACAAATAAAGGCAAAAAACACAGCATTCACAAAATTCATAAGTTCACAAATAGAGGAATATAGAAAAGAATACAAGATAAAGCTAAAAGAGACAAAAAGATAAGTAAGAATAGCAGAATCAAAGGCAGAAGAAATGATGGCTAAAGATGTGAAGTGTGGTGACAAGACGTTTTTCAGGTATATTTGGGAGGAGGAAGATCAGAGGTAGAATTTCAGGACTCAAAAGTGCCGGGAACGGATTTGTGGAAAATGACATTGAAAAAGTGAAAATGCTAAACAAATTCTTCTATTCTGCTTTTACTAAAAATAAATCCTGGAGAAGGATCACCTGTTATTGACAAATATACAAATGGGAATAGAATAGATACCACACCATTCACAGATGATGTGTTTGAACAGCTTGCAAAACTGAAAGTGGAAAAAGCCATGGGACCGGATGGAATACACCCAGGATACTGAAAGAGCTCAGAGAGGTTCTTGCAGGGCCCTTAAAGGATGATTTTAATAGATCATTGGAAACAGGAGAAGTTCCACAGGACTGGAGAAGGGGTGATGTGGTACCTCATCACAAAAGTGGTAATAGGGAAGAAGTGACAAGCTACAGGCCAGTAATCCTTACCTTGGTGGTGGAAAAAGTAATGGAGGCGCTTATGAAAGAGTGAATAGTGGACTTTCGCAAAACCAACAGGTTGCATGATCTGAAGTAACATGGTTTTACCAAAGGACAATCTTGTCAAACAAATCTGATAAGAGTTCTTGACTGGGTAACTAGAGAACTAGATCAAGGTCATGCAATGGATTTTATCTACCTAGATTTCAGCAAAGACTTTGATACTGTTCCTCATAGGAGACTTATCAATAAACTAAACAGCTTGGAAATGGGTCCCAAGGTAGTGAACTGGATCAGAAATTGGTTGACTGATAGACGACAGAAGGTAATAGTAAGCAGAACTCATTCGGATGAAAGGAAGGTGATTAGCATTGTGGCCCAGGGTTCAGTCATGGGACCGGTACTGTTCAATTTATTTGTGAGTGATATTGCTGAAGGTTTGAATGGAAAAGTCTGTCTTTTTACAGATGACATGAACATTTTCAAGAGAGTGGTCTCCCCTGAGGGAGTGGATAACATGTGGAATGATCTACAAAAGCTGGAAGAATGGTCTAATGCTTGTCAGTTAAGATTTAATGCAAAGAAATTCAGTGTCATGTACTTGGGAAGCAGAAATCCAAGGGAATTGTATGCGATAGGGGGCGAGAGGTTGGTGTGTACGGACTAGGAGAAGGACCTTGGAGTGATTGTTTCTGAGGAGCTCAAGGTGGCGAAACCAAGTGACAAGGCGGTGGCAAAAGCCAGAAAGATACTAGTTTGCATACAGAGAGGAATTACCAGCAGAAAGGAAGAGGTACTTATGCCACTGTACAAGTCACTGGTGAGGCCTCACTTGGAATACTGTGTTCAGTTTTGAAGACCGTATCTTGCAAAGGATGTAAAAAGACTGGAAACTGTTCAGAGGAAGGTGACCAAAATGATTTGGAGCCTACGTCAGAAGCCTTATGAGAAGAGACTTGAAGACCTAAATATGTATGCTCTAGAGGAGAGGAGGGGCGGGGGAGATATGATTCAGACCTTAATGAACAAACAAACCTCTTGCAAAGACAGGGAAGCTGCAAAACTAGAGGGCATAACATGAAGCTGCAAGGGGGTAATCTGAAAGGCAATATCAGGAAATACTTTTTCACTGAAAGTGTGGTGGATGATTGGAATGCCCTCCCGATGAAAGTGGTGAGGGCAAATACAGTGACAGAATTCAAAATGGCATGGGACAGACACAGTGGATCCCTGTATAGCAACAGGATAAAATTAAAATAAATGTAACTATCTCTTATATCTCAACAACTAGGGGTGACCTGCATGGAGCCCACAGTGGGTACACTCATAAACAAAGGCATGGGGAGGGGTGACCTGCATGGAGAGGCAGGTGCACCTACTCTTGCCACCTTTCTGGGCAGACTAGATGGACCATTCTGGTCTTTTTCTGCCATCATATACTATGTTACTATGAGCATTGATGGTTCCCCTTTCACCTGTACTAACAAAAATGGTGCCGGTCTCATGGTTTTCCCCCCCTAGCATCAGGATGCTAAGGGGCAGCACTGTGAGAACAGTGACATTTTATAGACTGCCAAGGAAGAAAGCAGGACAGCTCCTATCCCTTAAGAACATAAGAAATGCCATACTGAGACAGATCAAGGTCCATCAAGTCCAGTATCCTGTTTCAAACAGTGGGCAATCCAGGTTACAAGTACCTGGCAGGTTCTCAAAAAGGCAGTACTAATTCGTGGTATAAGGAAGGAAAAACTTTATTTCTCACAACTTCAGCCTAAACGGCCGGCACAGGCCGTGTTTCGAAATCTTCTTCGTCAGGGGGATTCAGGCACACTTATCAATGAACTCTAAATGATTTTATTCATTTCTTGCTGTACGTACAACAGAAACACCTGATCTTCGCCACGAGAGGAATCTATTACAAAAACCAAATCGCGTATATCAATTTCTCACAGCATGGACGCAGATCTGCTATCGTCCATCAAAAGCTTAAGCAAACTATACGAGGACGCCGGAACTTGCATGCTGAAAGTGCCGGCGTCCTCGTATAGTTTGCTTAAGCTTTTGATGAACGATAGCAGATCTGCCTCCACGCTGTGAGAAATTGATATACGAAATTTGGTTTTTGTAATAGATTCCTCTCGTGGCGAAGATCAGGAGATATAATCAGTTGAAATAATAAGTATGTTTGTTTATTAAGGGTCATACCTTGTATATAGTACTCTAATGTTTTCATGTAAAATACAAACCATTGCACATAGTTCACTGACACATTGTAAATAGTTATTTAATGTTTTTAATGTTTTTATGTATAAAACAGACTATTGTACATAGTTCACTGATGTTTTATGTAAAAAACAGATTTGTTACACTGTTTCTTAACTTGTTATTTGTAAACCGCACCTGATCTTTTGGAAGGTTGAGGTATTGCGATTGTTAAATAAATAAATAAAATAAATAAATAAAGTTTTTCCTTCCTTGTACCACGAATTAGTACTGTTTTTTTGCTGTTCACGTGGTATCGTGCTTCCTTGGTGGACTTCTAGGTTCTCAAAAAGGGACACAGGTTCTACAATGCTTGTCCTGGGGTATGAAGTGGATTTCCCGGATCCTCTTTAATAATGGTTTATGGATCTTTCCTCCAGGAACTTGTCCAAACTTTTTTTAAACCCAGCTACAATAGCAGCTTATACTACATCCTCCGGTAATGGATTCCAGAGTTTGGTTATGCTTTGAGTAAAAAAAAATTTTTCTTTAGTCTTAAATGGGTTACATTATAGCTTCATTGTGTGTCCTCTAGTCTTACTATTTCTTGATGACATAAACAACTGATCTGCGTTTACCTGTTCCACTACATTCATTAATTTTTAGACCTTTATCATATACCTCCTCATCCATCTCTTTTCCAAGTTGAAGAGCCCTAATCTTTTAAGTATCTCCTCATAGAGGTATCCTTCCATCCCTTTATCATTTTTGTTGCTCTTCTTTGTACCTTTTCTAATTCTGCTATATCCTTTTTAAGATAGGGAGACTAGAATTGCACACAATATTCAAGGTGCGCGCGCACCATGGAATGATACAGAGGCATTATAATGTCCTTTGTTTTATTCTCCAATCCTTTCTTTATGATTCCTAGCATTCCTTTTGCTTTCTTGGATGCCACTGCACTCTGGGGGGAGGGTTTCAATGCATTATCCACAGTAACGCCTACATCTTTTTCCTGGGTGGTGGTTTCTAAGCTGGTACCTTGCATCATGTAACCAAAGTTTGGGTTGTTCTTTCCTTGGTGCATAACTTTACACTTGCCCACGTTAAATTTTCTCTGCCAGTTGGACATCCAGTCTTCCAATTTATCAAGGTACTCTTGCAATTTTTCACAATTGTCTTGTGTTTTAACAACTTTGAATAATATTGTGTCATCTGCAAGTTTGATCTCCCCACTTGTTATTCGCATTTCCAGGTAATTTATAAATATGTTAAAAAGCAGCGGTCCCAGCACAGATCCCTGGGGTACTCCACTATTCACCTTTCTCCATTGGGAAAATTGGCCATTTAGTCCTACCCTCTGTTTTCTTATAACCAGTTCCTGACCCACAATAGTACACTGCCTCCAATCCCATGACTTTTTAATTTCACCAAGGGGTATGTTTACTAAACAGCGCTAACGTCGCAGTGGCGATGTTATCACGTGATAAGTGACGTTATCATGTGATAATGGCGCATTACCATGCAAGAACGTCACGTATCGTGCAATAACGTCTCCGCCGGCATTAAGGCACACAGGGGGTGGAGTAAGGCTCCCGAGGGGCGGAGATAAGGGGTCAATGGGGCAGAGAGTGGGCGGGGAAAGGCTCCAAGCACACTAAAGCCATGAAATGAAGGTCTGAAAATTAGCACCAGTGAAAACCTCGTGCTAGAGGCACATTTGCAGGAGAGAGAAACCATTTCAGTCAGCAATGTACAGCAAAGCCAGGGAGACCAAGAAAAGTGATAGGAGTGATACATGTGCAGCAACATCATAGTGCCCAAGTACGAGAAGGCACTACAGTGAGGCTGCAAATGGGCTACAGGGGGCTGAAGGCGGGACATGCAGTGGGGCAGCTGGGGCACAGGGTGGACTAGGCAGATGTCTAGGTGACACATAGGAATGTAGAAACAGAAAACCAGCAAGCCAGCAACTGACAAAGGGCAAACATGTCCACAGTACCCCAAAGGGCACATAACAATGGCAGGTGGTGCCAGGGGGAAGCGTGGATGTCTATGCAACTGCAGACAGTCATAAGAACATAAGACATGCCATACTGGGTCAGACCGAGGTCCATCAAGCCCAGTATCCTGTTTCCAACAGTGGCCAATCTAGGTCATACGTACCTAGCAATATCCCCAAAAGGCACAGGTTCCACAATGCTTGTACTAGGTCAAGCATTGATATCCTTGGTCCCCTTTTAATAGTGGTTTATGGACCTTTCCTCCAGGAACTCGTCCAAACCTTTTTTAAACCTAGCTATACTAACAGCCCTTACTACATCCTCCGGTAACAGATTCCAGAGTTTGATTACATGTTGAGTGAAAAAATATTTTCTCTTATTTGTCTTAAATAGTTTACCCTGTAGCTTCATTACATGTCCCCTAGTCTTTCTATACTCTGATAGGGTAAACAATTGATCCACGTTTATCCGTTCCACTCCATTCATTAATTTATAGACCTCTATCATATCTCCCCTCAGCCGTCTCTTCTCCAGGCTAAAGAGTCCTAACCTTCTTAGCCTCTCTTCATAGGAGTAGCCTTCCATCCCCTTCACCAATTTGGTGGCTCTTCTCTGTACTTTTTCTAATAATGCTATGTCCTTTTTTAAGATACGGTGACCAGAATTGCACACAATATTCAAGGTGCGGTCGTACCATGGAGCGATACAGAGGCATTATAATATCCTTTGTTTTATTCTCCATCCCTTTCCTTATGATACCTAGCATTCTATTTGCTTTCTTGGCCGCCGCTGCACACTGGGCGGAGGGTTTTAACATGTTATCCACGATGACTCCTAAATCTTTTTCCTGGGTGGTGGTTTCTAATGTGGAGCCATACATCGTGTAACTATAGTGTGGGTTGTTCTTTCCTAGGTGCATAACTTTGCACTTGTCCACATTAAATTTCATCTGCCATTTGGATGCCCAGTCTTCCAATTTATCCAGATCCTCCTGCAGTTTTCCACAATCCTCTTGGGTTTTTAAAAACTTTAAACAGTTTTGTGTCATCTGCAAATTTGATAACCTCACTAGTTATTCCCTTTTCCAGGTCATTTATGAATATGTCAAAAAGCAGCGGACCCAGTACAGATCCCTGGGGTACTCCACTATTCACCTTTTTCCATTGGGAATATGGCCATTTAGCCCTACCCTCTGCTTTCCATCTTTTAACCAGTTCCCGATCCACAATAGTACACTGCCTCCTATCCCATGACTTTTTAGCTTCGCCAAAAGTCTCTGATGGGGGACCTTGTCAAAAGCTTTCTGAAAGTCCAGATACACTATATCAACCGACTCACCTTTGTCTACCTGTTTATGCACACCTTCAAAAAAAAACATATCAGATTAGTAAGACAAGATCTTCCTTGTCTAAAGCCATGTTGGCTGTCTCCCATTAGGCCATGACTATCTACATGCTGTGTAATTTTGTTCTTTATGATGGTTTCTACCATTTTCCCTGGTACTGACGTCAGGCTCACCGGTCTGTAATTTCCTGGGTCACCCCTGGAACCCTTTTTAAAAATTGGTGTTACGTTGGCGACCCTCCAATCTTCAGGTATTACAGATGATTTTAATGAAAGTTCACAGATTACCAATAGCAGGTCTGCAATCTCATATTTCAGTTCTTTCAACACTCTGGGATGTATACCATCCGGTCCAGGTGATTTGCTACTATTCAGTTTATCAAATAGTTGTAATATATTGTGGTACCGCAGAGCCTATTCATGGAGAAAAAAGGGTTTTAAATCCTGAAAAAAGATTTTATCATCAGCTGCAATGTTATGAGGAGCCCAATAGAGGGAGCAGGAGTGACCTTCCAAGGCCCAGAGAACTGCACCTCAGAGCTGATGAGGTAATGCAACCTAACAGCCAATGGAGAAAAGGGGGAGTTCCCCTGAAGAAAGGCTGGGAGCTTGAAAAGGAGGAACTAGGACAAGTTAAAAAGAGACCAGGGAGAGAGAGACCAAGGAGAGGCATACCAAGGAAGGCCTACCAAAAGGAGGCATATCAAGAAGAGGCTTATCAAGGAAAAGCAGACCACGGAGAGTCACACCACAGAGAGCTTCTGGAAAGGAACCAAGCAGGAGAGCACCATAAGGAGTGTCCAGAGCACCAGAGAGGAAGGAGTTCCTGGCAGGAGGGCATAGTGAATCCGAGGCCCCAGAGTTCCAGGAGTCCTTGGTTAAGAGGTACTGGAAAGAAAGGCACAAGGGGAGAAATAAACCCCAGAGTTTGGTGTGAAGAACCGGCAGCTGTAAATGCAAGACACAGTGAGCATTATCTGAGCAAGGATGAAGTCTTTGCTGCAAATGGTAATATTCCTTATTCAAATGGAAAAAAGTGTGAATGTGACAGAGTGGTGACTCTTCATGAAGGCCAGCTGGAGTGTGAAAAGCCTACAGCTCAAGACAGGCAGAACTACAGCAGGACCAGGCCGTGGGACTCAACTAAACAAGGTAAAATACCTTTTTATTCTGATAAGAAATATAAGTTAAGAAGACAGGAAACACAAGATACTGGAGTATATCCTCCCTATCAAACTGGTTGTGAAACCAAGCACAAGCCCTTGGTAAAAAGACTGTATAACATAAGGCAGCCTGCAAGGGGAAGTAACTGCCATAACAAACACTCACATGGGCGCGGCCCTGACTTGAATGCTGAACATTGGAAGCTAGTAAATGTGTTATATGAGAAACCTCAGTACACTCCTCAAGAGTTTACTGACACAGATTCACAGCTGTCTGATACTCAGCCCATGCAGGTGGAATTCAACGAAGACCCACCTGAAACCCCGATGGACTGTAGCTACTGTCAGGCAGGTAGCCTAAGGTCTGTGCATGAAACATAAAATAGTGAACAGTAGCGAATGCCTGTAAAGTTTGTTTATGCCTAGCACTGTGAAGCAACAGTTAAACAAAGCAAGTGTGAATATAATTTCTTTTTGTTGCCTGAAGCAAGGTTTCTTTCAGTTGGTTGAAGTAGTCTCCCATAATTTGAACCATTGTGCTTAAAGGGGAATAAAGCCTTATTTTCCCTACATTCGGGCTAGTGTGATCTCTTGAACTTTGGCCCCCGGTAGGTCCTGGGACCATTACCAAGACCTCTTACAGAAGGACCAAATTCAAAATATATAAAAAACTCTCATGTCCGTCTGACCTGCCCATACCAACCTTGGCCTCTGGGGCGGCAGCATGACAATATCTTCCCGGTGTAGCGATATTTCTCTCAATTCCTCTGCAGTATCACCTTTAAATACCACTTCAGTCTTGGGTAACATCCCTACATCTTCCTCAGTAAAGACCGAAGCAAATAATTCATTCAGTCTCTCTGCTATAGCCTTGTTTCCTCTTACTGCCCCTTTTACCCCTCTATCATCTAATGGTCCAATTGACTCTCTCACAGGCCTTTTGCTACGAATGTACTTGAAAAAGTCTTTACTTCGTGTTTTTGCTTCCGTAGCAAGTTTCTTCTCAAATTCCCTCTTTGCCTGCCTTATCAATGCTTTGCATTTAACTTGCCAGTGCTTGTGCTGTTTCCAGTTTTCATCATTTGGCTCTTTTTTCCATTTCCTGAAGGTTGCTTTTTTGGCAGCAACAGCCTCTCTGACCTCACCTTTAAACCATGCTGGCAGTTTTATGGACTTTCTTCCACTTTTCTTAATGCGTGGAATACAGCTGGTCTGGGCTTCGAGGATAGTATTTTTAAATATCACCCAAGCTTGCTGTAAGTCTTTAACCTTTGGAACCGCTCCTTTTAGTTTTTTCCTAACTATATTCCTCATTCTATCATAGTCTCCCTTTTGAAAGTTAAAAGGTAGTACTGTGGATGCCTTTACTATCTGTCCTCCACTAATTAAATCAAAACATGATCATACTATGATCACTATTGCCAAGTGGTCTCAACACCCTTATTTCTTGCACCAGATCTGGCGTTCCACTAAGGACTAGGTCCAGTATGGCTTCCCCTCTGGTCGGTTCATGAACCAGCTGCTCCAAGAAGCAGTCATTTATTCCATCTAGAAACTTTATCTCTTTAGTCTTCTAGCTAGTACATAGTGCATGTTCCTGGAGGAACTGTGTGCACCCAAAAATGGGATGCGAGCACACACACCAAGCAGGTAGGTCAGTGATTGGGCCACAGAAAAGAAAACCCATAAATATCACTTGAGAGAAATATTGTATAGCACTATGGAGGAACCTAACAATGCCGTGGTCACTGCTCAATGAGGTGAGAGTGACCTCCTAGCATGACATGCTGTGGCCACCCTGTCCGTGCAGGTGATGGCCAGGCACTACAATGTCCCGGCCATTGCCCTGTGCCCTGTGCAGATGCATCCTGCTCAGGCCACCCTGTCTGTGCCATACCCACAGTACCTTTCTCCTCATTATGCACATTGTCAGGCTAACAGTGCAAGCACTGTGGGCTCAGTAAGGAGTAGGCAGCCACATAACACATACACACTCCCACACCTATTTCAGCATTGTGCAAATATAGAGGTGGTTGGCAGCCCTGGCCGCCACACCAGTCCTGGGCACAGTGCAGGCATTGCTATGGTGCTCAATACTGTTAGGGTCACTGTCAGAAACAAAACCTGAAACACACTCCAGAGATATCAGAAAGGTTGCTATGATGAATCTCTGTCAACAAATTGTGCTTAATTTAGGATTTGTTATCTGACATTATTCATAGCAACCTTTTGATATATGTGGAGCGTGTTTCCACGTTTAAGACGGCATTGCTAAGGTGCTAGTATTGGTAGATGCTGCTCCGCGCTGTGCCCAACAGCCTGACTCTCCATGAGCCGCTGGATAGTGGAGCCTATGGGTGTGGGTGTTTGTGCCCCTGTTGGCCGCTGCTCTAGGGCAGAGATTCCCATCTCCGGTCCCGGTGGGTCAAACACGGTTTAGGTTTTCATGGTGTCCCTAATGAAGATGCATGAGATACATTTGCATATAATGGGGCAGTGCATGCAAATGCATCTCATGCATATTTATTAGGGACATCCTGACAACCTGAATGGTGTTTGGCCCTCCAAGACTGCAGTTGCGAATCTCTGCTCTAGGGACTGCACATGTTTATGGTGTATGTGCTCTGTAGGGTACAATATAGGTGTTTATGGCATGTTTCAATGTGTAAGACATCTTTACAGCTTCTGACTCTCATTTCATGCGCAGCTACATCAGCAGTCAGACTTCCCGAAGGCTTTGATCCAACCACATCATAAATGCTGGCTTTACTCTGAAAAGTCTTCAGCTCTTCCCCAGTAGCTAGTTGAGTGCCTTCCGACCTGGGAGTCTCATCTTCCAGCACCATAGCACAATTTGTTTTGTTGTAACTATCCATTGGGTTTTCATGGCAAGATACAGAAGTAGATTGCCGGGCCTTCCTTCCGCGCAGTTTAAGTTTGGTGTTGTTGCCGTTGTCACAGAAATGTGATCCTCCGCCGTCAACACTATCCCATTCTGCTGCTGCTGCCCAGATGGGTGGTTTGTCTTCGTCTGGCACCTCAGCTGAGACCTGTCCATCTAGGGAGACCCTGCCAGTAGTTAAACTACCGATAGTTTAGCTCTCAGCATCACTGATGCACACAAGCCCTCACAGCACGACAAGCTGCAAACCAAGTGAGAGACAAGCTGCAAACCAAGTGAGAGTGCGCATGAAATGAGAGTCAGAAGCTGTAAAGATGTCTTACACATTGGAACATGGAACGTACGAAGCATGAACCAAGGGAAGTTGGAAGTGGTCAAGAATGAAATGGAACGTGTACAACTTGATCTGTTGGGTGTCAGCGAACTGAAATGGACTGGCATCGGGCACTTTGCATCAGATGATCACATGGTCTACTATGCTGGAAATGAAAGACAAAGAAGAAATGGTGTTGCATTTATAATAAAGAAGAAACTTGCAAGAACTGTAATGAAATACAATGCAGTCAGCGAACGCTTAATCTCTATTCGTCTACGAGGATTGCCTATCAACACAACTATAATTCAAGTATATGCCCCAACAACAGCTGCAGAAGAGAATGAAATTGAAGAGTTCTATGAACAAGTACAAGCTGAAATTGACAGAACATGCAAACAGGATATCCTGAGAGTCATGGGTGACTGGAACGCAAAAGTTGGCAACAAAGAAGAAGGCAAAGTAGTTGGAAAATATGGACTTGGCAACAGAAATGAAGCTGGAGAAAGATTGATAGAATTCTGCAAGACCAATGATCTATTCATCTCAAACACCTTCTTTCAGCAACACAAGCGACGACTGTACACATGGACTTCACCCAATGGATTGTATAAAAATCAAATTGACTACATCTGTGGAAGTCAACGATGGAAAAGCTCTGTAACATCAACAAAGACAAAACCTGGAGCTGACTGTGGTACAGATCATCAACTACTAGTATGCAAACTCAAGCTAAAGTTGAAAAGAGGCAAACCACTCATGAATGCACCAAAATATGACCTTGAGAATATACCACTGGAATTTAAAGACTGCCTGCAAAATCGATTTGCTGCCTTAGATACAAATGACAGAGCTCCGGAAGAGTTATGGAATGACATCAAGAAGGTTGTGCTGGAAGAAAGCGAGAAGTCTCTACAAAAGGTGAAAAAGCAAAACGGCCAAAATGGATGACGGAAGAAACTCTGAAAATTGCCCAGAAACGCAGAGAAGCTAAAGCCAAAGGAGAAAGAAAGACAATCGCAGAACTCAACAGAGATTTCCAACGTGCAGCAAGACAGGACAAGGAAAAGTACTACAATAACACTTGCAAGGAAATAGAAGCAGAAACTATTAGAGGAAGAACAAGATCGGCTTTCCTAAAGCTGCGAGAGTTAAAGAAAAAGTTCCAGCCTCGAATTGGAATGTTACAAGATGCTCAAGGTTCTATGTTGAATGATGCTGAGAAGATCAAGAAAAGGTGGAAGGAATATACAGAGTTTTTATATGATAAAGATCAAGTGGACCAACAGCCGTTTCAACCTATACCTTATGATCAGGAACCATTGGTGATGAAAGAAGAAGTTGAAAGCAGCATTGAAAGCCTTATCAAAGAACAAAGCACCAGGCATTGATAGCATTCCCATAGAAGTATTGCAGCAATCTGATGCAGCTGTTACCGTACTTACAAGGCTCTGCCAAGAAATATGGAAGACAACATCATGGCCAACTGACTGGAAAAGATCTGTGTTTATACCAATACTAAAGAAAGGTGATCCAACTGACTGTGGAAATTATCGCACAATCGCTCTGATCCCACATGCCAGCAAGATTCTACTGAAGATTATTCAAAAGAGACTACAGCCATACCTAGAACAAGAACTACCTGAAGTGCAAGCAGGGTTCAGGAAAGGGCGAGGAACGAGAGACATCATTGCGGATGTGAGATGGATCCTTGAAAAGACTAAAGAATACCAAAAGGATATCTATTTGTGCTTTATCGACTATAGCAAGGCTTTTGACTGTGTAAAACCATGAGAAACTCTGGGCCACATTAAGAAGCATGGGTATACCAGAACACCTGATCGTTCTCTTGCGTAATCTGTACATTGATCAAGAAGCAACAGTTCGAACGGAACAAGGAGAAACAGAATGGTTTAAAATAAGCAAAGGTGTAAGACAAGGCTACATACTTTCCCCCTACCTGTTTAATTTATATGCAGAACAAATCATCAGAGAAGCAGGACTGTATGAAGACAACAGAGGTGTGGAAGATTGGTGGAAGACTCATCAACAACCTTCGCTATGCTGATGATACCACATTACTGGCTGAAAGTGAAGATGATCTGAAACATTTGCTTCTCACAATCAAAGAACATAGTCTCAAAATGGGCCTGCACCTTAATGTAAAGAAGACAAAGATCATGACAACTGGCATAATCAACAGGTTCATCGTTGAAGGAGAAGAAATTGAAATCGTGAACAACTTTAACCTACTTGGATCAACTATCAATAAAGAAGCAACAAGCAGTCAAGAAATCAGACGACGCATTGCTCTTGGCAGAATGGCTATGAAAGACCTAGATAAGATTCTCAAGAGCAGAGATGTCTCTCTCCATACAAAGATTCGACTTGTTCAAGCCATGGTATTTTCAATAACATCATATGGATGTGAAAGCTGGACAGTGAAAAAGACAGACAGGAAGAAAATTGATGCCTTTGAATTATGGTGCTGGCGGCGAATACTGTGTATACCATGGACTGCCCGAAGAACAAACCAGTCGGTACTAGAAGAGATCAAACCTAAGCTTTCTTTAGAAGCTCAGATGACAAGACTTCGACTGTCATACTTCGGACACATCATGCGAAGAGAGAGATCATTAGAGAAAGACATCATGCTTGGCAAGATAGAAGGTCAACGCAAAAGAGGAAGGCCAGCAATGAGATGGATTGCTACAATAACAGCAGCTACGGGTACCAGTCTGTCAACAATGAGCCGCCTGACTGAAGACCGAACACAATTTAGGATAGCTATCCAGAGGGTCGCCATGAGTTGATTCCGACTCGACGGCACTTAACAACAACATGGCATGTTTCTTTTATCACTAAAAATTAGGTCTTTCATTAGAGTGTGTAAGTCCAAAAAATAATGTTTTAATACACTCAAACGTTAACCATAGGTAGCTATTATAATTCACACAACTGTACCTAAGAGTATGAAATTGAAGGCACAGATGTGTGAATTATAATAGCTACCTATGGTTAACGTTTGAATGTTTCTTTTATCAGCAATAAAGATTCCGTCTATATTACCATGGTTTAGTACTGGGTAAAATATGGGGACCCGGTCTGCAGGGGCCACAGCTGGGACTTGATCCTGTGGGCTTCTGCCCCTGAATATACTGGCTGTGTGTACTGCACCAAACTGTTGCCACAGAGGCACATCATTCCCTGGGTATACTATGACTGTTCGTCAGACAGACCTTGTCTGTTGCAGTGCATGGCACCCTCCTGAACAGGGCTCTGCCTTGGTGTGTTGTGGGCAGATGCCACTGCCCCCTCCACCATCAGCACCCCTTCCCCACCATGCTGACATGCCCTTATGCCGGTGGTGCTGGTGGTGCGCAGTCCCAGGCTATCCAGTGTGCCGGTAGGCGGTAGCCTATGGTGTGGGATCTGGGGTAGGGGTGCCTACATAGACATTCGTGCTCTCTCCAGCACTGCCTGTCACTGTTATGTGCCCTTTGGGGTACCTGCTGGGTGATGTCCCCTGGGACACTGTGGGACACACACTCGTGGGCATGTTTGACCTTGGTCAGTTGCTGACTTGCTGATTTGCAGTTTCTGTGTTCCTATGTGCGACTTAGGCATCTGCCTAGTCCACCCTGTGCCCCAGCTGCCCCACTGCATGTCCCAGCTTCAGCCCCCTGTACCCCATTTGCAGCCTCACCGTCGTGCCCTTTGTACTTGGCCACTATGCTGCTGCTGCACATGTAGCACTACTATTACTTTTCTTGGTCTCCCTGGCTTTGCTATACATTGCTGACTGAAATGGTTTCTCTCGCCTGCAAATGTGCCTCTAGCGCGAGGTTTTCACTGACGCTAATTTTCAGACCTTCATTTCACAGCGTTAGTGTGCTTGGAGCCTCTCCCCGCCCACTCTCTGCCCACTCTCTGCCCATTGATCCCTTATCTCTGCTCCTGGGGAGCCTCTGCGCACCTTAATGCCACCGGAGATGTTATCGCGTGATATATGACGTTCTTGCATGGTGATGCACCATTATCGCGCGATAACGTCACGTATTGCACGATAACATTGCAACTGCGACGTTAGCACTGTTTAGTAAACATACCCCTAAGACAGTTTAGTAAACATACCCCCAAGAGTCTCTCATGAGGGACCTCGTCAAAGGCTTTCTGAAAATCCAAATACACTTTATCAACTGGCTCACCTTTGTCTACCTGTTTATTCACACCTTCAAAAAAAAAGCATATTAGTAAAACAAGACTTCCCTTTGCTAAATCCATGTTGGCTTTCTCTCATTAAACCATGACTATCTACATGTTCTGTAATTTTATTATTTTTAATTATTTCTACCGTTTTGCTTAGTACTGATGTCAGGCTCACCAGTCTGTATTTTCCCAGATCACACCTGGAGCCCTTTTTAAAAACTGGCGTTACATTGGCCATTTTCCAATCTTCCAGTACTACAGATGATTTTTATGATAGTTCACAGATTACTAATAGTACGTCTGCAATCTCATGTTTCAGTTCTTTCAACACCCTTGGATGTATACCATCCGGTCTAGGTTATTTGCTACTCTTAAGCTTGTCAAATAGTTGTAATACATCTTTCCATTTTAGTGGTATTTCTTTCAATTCTTCCGATACATCACGTTCGTATACCATTTCAGGCATGGATATCATCCCTAGATCTTCTTCAGTAAAGACCGAAGCAAAGAATTCATTCAGTCTTACTGCTATGGCCTTGTCCTCACTTAGCACCCCTTTTACCCCTTTATCATCCAATGGTCCAACTAACTCTCTTACAAGTTTTTTGCTATGACTGTACTTGAAAACATTTTATTGTGTTTTTGCTTCCATGGCAAGCTTTTTTTCAAATTCTCTCTTTGCCTGCCTTATCAATGCCTTGTATCTAACTTACATTCAATACTTATGTTGTTTCCTGTATTCATCATTTGACTCCTTTTTCCATTTTCTGAAAGATTATTTTTTGGCTAACAACAGCCTCTTTGACCTCACCTTTAAAGCATACTGGCAGTCTTTTGGCCTTCCTTCCACATTTCATAAAGCATGAAATACATCTATTCTCTGATTCCAAGAGAGTACTTTTAAGCAATACCCATGCTTGATGTAAATCTTTAACCTTTGCAGCTCCGGCTTTTTGTTTTTTCTTTACTATTTTCCTCATTTTATCATAGTCTCCCTTTTGAAAGTTAAAAGGTAGTACTGTGGATTAGTTTGCTGTCCTTGTTCCATTTATTAAATCAAATGTGATCATGCTATGATCACTATTGTCAAGTGGCTCCAAAACTCCTATCTCTTGCACCAGATCTTGTGTTCCACTGAGGACTACCAAAATAGCTTTCCCTCTGGTCAGTTGATGAATTAGCTGCTCCAAAAAATAGTCATTTATTTCATCTGGACATTTTGGGGCATGTTTACTAAACCGGGCTAACGGTTAACCCAGGCTATCTGCAACTAGGTCCCATTGAATAATATGGGACCTAGTGGCAGACAGCCCGGGTTAACTGTTTAGCCCGGTTTAGTAAACATACCCCTTTATCTCCCTTGCATGTCCTGCTGTGACATTGACCCAGTTGATAGCAGGGTGATTGAAATCACCCATTATTACTGTGTTGTAACTTTTGTTAGTTTCCCTGATTTCTTTCTGCATTTCATCATCTGTCTGTTTCTTCTGGCCAGGCAGTCGGCAAAACACCCCCACTGCCATTGCCTTCCCCCTTTTACATGGAATTTCTATTCATAGAGATTCTACAGTGTATCTTATTTCCTGCATAACTTTAATCCTATGTGACTCAATGTCCTCTCTAACATAGAGAACAACCACCCCACCATTTTGATCTATTCTATCATTGCAATATAGTTTGTACCCATATATCACAGTGTCCCATTGGACGTCCTCCTTCCACCAGGTCTCTGAGATGCCAATCATATTCTTTTCATTTAGTGCTATATATTCTAGCTCTCCCATCTTATTTTTTAGACTTCTAGCATTTGCATAGAGGCATTTTAGAGATTGTATTTTATTCTTACTAGTCTGGTTATTAGTTGATAGGGGTAATTTTGAATCTTTCAGCTCTGTACTTAAGGACATCTTGGTTACTTTTATCTTTATTAGAACCTCTCTATTGGGATGTCATAACTTTCCTCTGTTGCTAGTATCCTTCAAGAATACATTCTTCCAAACCATGCGCTCTTGGGTGACTGTCCGCTTACCCCACTAGACCACTAAGGATTTAAGAGGTAAGGACTTGGGGGGGGGGGGGAGGTTATGGGGGAAGTGCTCCAGAAGGGGCTGCCTTGTTCTGACTGGCTAGCTCGGTGTAAGTACTGTATGGAGGGTTTCGGAGGGGGGGTGGGAGGTGGACCACCTGGCTAGCCAGGTTGATTTAAGGAAATGGGGGGGTTGGGAGTGGAGCTTATCTGGGTATCTGGGTTGATTTAAGAAAATGGAAGGGGGAGGGGTGATTAGGTAGCCGGCCACTAGTTTCTCAGTGGTGGGGTGTCGAGCTCCCCATCTCAGCACTGTTCCCTGGGAGCTGTCCAGAGTTGGAGTGCTGGAAAAGAGGGATTGGATATCTTTTTACTGACATTGGAGCCGTGGATCACCTGATCTGTGGCACTGCCAGAAATCAGATGAAGTGGGGAATGAGGGGGGTCTTGGGGAGGGGGGAATCAGTGGTGATTAGGGGACCAAACAATTATTTGTGGTGTCCTCCCTTTGTACTTGCCATGGATCCCATGATCCCTGCATCAACAGGCACCTGGGAATTCTCGTATTATCTGCCGATGCAGCGATCAAAGGTCTCAGCAGTAAGTGCAAATCTTTCATTGCATCTGGAAGGGCATGACTGGGAATCCCTTTGCAGATACTGCAGGTGTTTTGCAGCCACTGCAGGTCTTTTGCTGCATAGCCCTGCATTAGCAGTAAAAGGCTATCATGGTTTAGTAGACAGAACCCTAAGTCTTTACTCAGCATTCCCTTGATATAGCCCTCATCGAGTGAAATAGTTCATGTTGGGGCAAGTTGGTTAATCATCAGCTTGCACCACCCGTACATCTTTTACAGATAAATGCAGAGAAGGACAGCTGTAACACTTTTTCTAGTATAGCTTAGGGTCATGTTTACTAAGGTCAAGGCCGGCCCAATCACTAAGCAAACTAGGCGGTTGCCTAGGGCAGCAACATCTAGACGGCAGCAAGAGCAAGCTATTCAAAGCTAAATAACAGATTTGGACAGTCAGAGGGCGTGTAAAGCTTGAGGTTCGCCTTAGGTTCCAACACTTTGGATCAACTCTAGGGCTGGCCCTGACTAAGGTGCATGCTGATAGCATGCATTTGTGCCACCAAATTAGCACAGAGGCTTGTGTTAATATTTGAGGGTTGTGCATCTGTACCATTGATGATAGCATCCTGTTGCACATTAGCATTGTGCTAACAGGCATGTGGGTGCACTTGAAGCCACCTATTGAGGTGACCTTAAGTGCACCTATGCTAATGGCAACAGGTGCAGTTAATGTGCACCCAAAATGCCAACACTAACCGTGATGCACTTTCAATGCTCACATTGCTCCCCTAACCAGCCGAATCCCTTCCTAATTTTACACTGACCAGTTAGCTCAGGATGTTTAACATGGGACCCCTTGTTAACTGTTAGTGCAGTGTCCTTAGCACATGGCAAACCCCATATTACAGTTAGCACACCTTAATAAACATGCCCTTCATTCTGATCCAGTATCCTCATTTAACTTTCTAGTATAATGATCACTTGAACCTAGATTTTCCACAACTTTAACTCCATTGACACTGTTGCCTATTTGTCAGTATCAAGTAGGAATATGCATGCCCTAAATGTTCATGTCTGTTAGTATTCATCCCCAGGCCCTATTAGTATTTGTACACCGAATCTTTGAGGCAAGACATTTTAGAATGTAACAGTGAGACTCTCCATAAATATGCAATGAAACCTGCTTGAAATTTGCTGGCAGGCATCTGTTACAGAGACAACACTACTAGTCATCATGAGTATCACAAACACCTCACAGCAAAAGGAAGGTATGTTAGCAGGAATATTACAAAAAGATTTCAAAAGGTACAAGGACTAGGGGAAACACCTTGAAGTTACAAAGCAGTATATTTAAAACAATAGGAGAAGCTTTTCTTTTTCTCTCTACATGTAATTAAACTTTGAAACTCATTGCCAGAGAGTGTAGTATAAGCAAGTAGTGTGGCTGGGTTTAAAAGAAACCTTGGGCAAACTCTTGGAGGAAAAGTTCATAAACTGTTATTCAGGTAGACCAAGAGAAAACCCCTGCTTATCCCTGGAACTGGCTACTCTTGGGATATGCCAGATATAGTATGTGTAACCTGGATTGGAGCTCATCAGATATCTTTCGCTGCACCCTGGAAAAAGTTGCTGTTTTTTGCCATTGGTTTTTCTTTTCTTTTCTTCCAGCCGCATACCATCATCTTCTTGGTTCACAGAATCGCTGCTGCCTTGGCATCACATTTTTTTCATTTTTCTCATTCTTGGGTATAAGGGATTTTCTCTTGTGCCCTCCCGGACCAGGACCTTGAAGTTTGATCTCGCAGGAACCATTTTCCCAGCTATGTCCTTGATTAGTAGATTTAAGCAGTGTGACTGTCCTGCACGTAACTGCATCACTGCTTCCTGTGGTAACTCGGAGCTGATCACGATGCCTCTGCTTTCTCTGTCTTCAGATGATGAGAAAGGGACATAGGAATCGTGAAAGGCACCGGGAGATTCTGTTTGGTCTCAGAGGGTGTCGATTCCTGGCTTCGAGCACAGAATCGACAACCTCTGGGACTGCCATGGAGGCCTCGGACTCTCCTAGCGGCCATGCCTACTCAGATCCCTGAGATGCGGGGCATTGGACTGGGATTCATCCTCAGAGAGCCATACCCAGAAGGATCACACTTCAAGTGTAGTGGCATCGAAGGCCAATGCAAGCACCGGGGATAAGACCCTTGGTCACCAGCATTGAAGTCCTCAACGCAATGCCGAGGATAATGGCAAAAACATAGAAACATGCTGGCAGAAAAAGACCACATGTCTTACCTAGTCTGCCCTTCCATATCAATCACTACAACAGTCCCCTTTGTCCTTTAGAGATTCTCCGTGTTTGTCCCATGCTTTTTTGAATTCAGATACTGTCCTCATCTCTACCACCTCCACTGGGAGAATCTTCCACGCATCTACCATTCTTTCTGTAAAGAAATATTTCCTCATAATACTCCTGAGTCTATCCCCTTTCAACCTCATCCTATGTCCCCTTGTAGCAGAGCTTGCTTTCAATCAAAAGAGGCTCTCCTCCTGTGCATTTATGCCATGGAGGTATTTAAACATAACAATCATATCACCTCTATCCCATCTTTCCTCTAAAGTATACATATTAAGATCCTTAAATCTGTCTTCATATGCTTTATAACAAAGACCAATAACCATTTTAGTAGCCACCCTCTGCACAGACTCCAAACTGTTTATATCCTTTTGATGGTGTGGTCTCAAGAATTGCACACAATACTCCAAATGAGGTTGAACTAAAAACTTATACAAAGGTACTATCACCTCCTTTCTTCTGCTGGCCATTCCTCTCCTTATGCACCCAAACATCCTTCTAGCTTTTGGCATCGCCTTTTCTACCTGTTTAGCTGCTTTAAGATCATCAGACACAATCATGCCTAGGTCCCGCTCTTCTTTTGTAGACAGAAGTGCTTCACCCCTATACTGTATCGCTCCCTTAGATTGCTGCAGCCCAAATGCCCTTGCATTTTTTAAGATTAAATCTCAGCTGCCAAATTCTAGACCATTCTTCAAGGTTAGTTAGATCCCTCCTCATGTTATCTAAACCTTCCTGTGTGTCTACTCTATTGAAGATTTTGGCATCATCCGCAAAGAGGCAACCCTTACCCAATAGCCTTTCCTCAATATCACTAACAAAGATGTCAAAAAGAGAGGCCTTCAAAGCTGCCTCTGTGGGAGGAGACTCCATTGGCATCTGGGGATTGACACCAGTCCTCCAAGACCACTGTCACTGTGGAAACCCTGTTGATGGAGCTGGTACCCATACCAGTGGCAGAGGAGCCTTCTGTCTTGGAAGTCAGGATGGCGGTCTCAGTTCCTCTGGGTCCCCAGGCCCAGTGACTGGCCCCTCCATGGTGCGGGCATCACCCAAGGAAATCCAGCTGGTGCTGGAGTGGCATCAGCTTCAGGCCAATTCCCATCAACAGTTCCGGTCCAGCTCGAGGTCTTGGGTCTTGCCCACGAGTGCCTCTGGTTCAGTGCACCGGAGCCCTGGGACCCCATTGATGCTCCTGGCCGGGCATCCACATGAGGTCCATTGGGTTCTTGAGGTCTCATCCAATTTCAACTTGGAGTGGGAGACCGCTGACAAGTCACCAGATACACGGCAACACTGGACATCTCCTCGGACCTGTCTCCACTGCAGGAACATGTCCAGGACATGGAAAAGGCTCTTGCCTTTACCACAGATTCTGAGGAGGAGCCTCGAGCAGAGGATCTCATCATCCTACAGTACGATGCCCCTACCAAGGAGACGCTCATGGTGCCCATTCCCCCTAACTTGGCATGCTTGTTGTTCAGGATGTGAGAGTCACCTGTTATGGTGCCCATTGTGAACAAGTGGCTTGATTCCATGTATCGAGTCTGCAAGGGCTCTAGATTCCAAAAGACACAGCTACCACACAATTCCATGGTGGTGGAGTCGGCCATACATAGGATCAAGAGCCAGAGGACGCACTCCTCGATACTTCCTGGCAGAGAGGCCCACACCATGGATGGCTTTGGTGAAAAGTATTACCAGGCCTTAATGCTCGTGGCCCAAATCCAGGCATATCAGCTGTACATGGGCATGTACCTGAGCAACCTGGCCATAAAACTGTCCAGGTTTTTGGCTAGTCTGTCTGAGGAACCTCCTCAGCAGTTCTGGACCCTTGTGTCGATGGACAAGGAGTGCTCCAAATATGTCACCCATGCGACCTATGATGGCTTCAAGTCTGTGCCTAGAGTAACTGTGGTGGAAATTGGTGCCCGCTGCATCGCAAGGCTACAGTCATTGGACCTGGAGCAGTGGGTTCAGTACAAGTTGGTCAATGTCTCATGCCAGGGGGAGAACCTCCTCAGCAAGCTCATGATAGACAAGGCCACAAAGCTGGATCTTGAGTATATGACCAGAACTAGGCTTTCCTAGAGAACTACAGACCATTCTTGACAGAAGGCTTCAGGGAAAAAGCCCTTTTACCCAAAGAAGAGGAGACTTACAGAATTTACCCCCAGCATCCGGTCTACTCAGCTCCCCAACAGGGTCAGCAGGCCATGGGCATTGCTCTCATAAGCCTAAGGCCCCCAACCCAAGTCCGTGCAGCAGCCACAATCTGGGGGGCTTTGACTCCTTGGTCATAACCTCTCTTCTCCTGCAGGATTGAGGGCTGCAGCATACAGGGGGGCATCTGACTTTCTCCGCTGACCAGTGGCTCACCATAACCACTGATGCCTGGGCCCACCAGGTGATGAGGGATGGTTACCTCCTCCATTTCGAGCAGACACCCCCTTAGTTCTTTCCTGGAGAATTTCTCATGACTCCTCTTCACTGAGAACTTTTGCAACGATATCATGAAAGGCGTTATATAAGAAATGTTAAATAAATAAATTAAATAAACGAAGCCTTGTAACCAGAGTAGTTGAACCTGTCCTGCCACTTCTAAGGGGCAAGGGGTTCTACTCCTACTACTTCCTGGTTCCCAAAAAGACAGGAAGCTTTTGGCTCATCCTGAATCTGTGGTATCTCAACCGGTTCCTGGTGAAAGAGAAGTTCAAAATGCTCTCCCTTGGAACGTTGCTGCCCTACCTCCAGTGGGGAGATTGGCTTTGCTCCTTTTTGCTCCTTGGATCTAAAAGACATTTATACCCACATCTTGATCCATCCTCGCCACCCACAGTACCTCTGATTTGCTGTTGGAGGCCTAGCCTTCAGACTGGCTTCTGCCCCAAGAATGTTCACAAAGTGCCTGATGATGGTCGCTGCCTACCTCCAGCTGCAGGTGGTTTTTGTCTTCCCCTACCTGGATGACCGTCTCATCAAGGGCAGCTCCACCAATGAGATCTGTCAGGCAGCACCACCAATGAGATCTGTCAGGCAGCACATCACACCATTCTCATTCTTGAGCGCTTGGGCTTTGTCATCAACTATCCCAAGTCTCATATGCAGCCAATGCAGAATATGAAGTTCATTGGGGCCCTCCTGGACATTATCCAGGCCAGGACCTTCCTTCCTCTGGACAGGGCTCAACACCTGGCAGCTCTCGCCACAGAGGTGCAGGGTCATTTGACGGCCTTGGCCTGCCTCCTGTTGTGCCTCCTGGGGCACATGGCCTTGATGGTACACATCATGCCCAACAATCACCTTCTCATGCATAAGGCACAGTGGACTCTCTGCACTCAGTGGACTCAGACAATAGGGCACCAGGAGGACAGGATCCAAGTAACCATGCCTCTCTCTGAATCCCTCATCTGGTGGCAGCAGCTGCTTAACTCATAGTGGGGCTGCCTTTTCAGGCCCCGCTGCCTCAGAAGTTGCTTATCATAGATGCTTCCAAACTGGGCTGTGGGGCCCACTGCGATAGCTTGCAGACCCAGGGCATCTGATCAACGGGGCAGGGTCTCCATAAAATAAACCTACTCGAGCTTCAAGCAGTTGTAAATGCCTTGCGGGTTTTATGACACCACTTGGAGAACCGGGTTCTTCTGGTCCAGACAGACAACCAAGTGGTGATGTTTTATGTCAACAAACAGGGGCTACCAGGTCGTACCTCCTCTGCTAGGAAGCTGTTCGCCTCTGCACCTTCACGAGTGAGAACGGGATGCTCCTCCAAGCAGTGTATCTTTCCAGTCAGGACAATCTCCTGGTGAAATGGCTCAGCAGGGTCTTTCAACTGCACAAATGGTGACTGGATCTGCAGGTTGCCAGTCACATCTTTCGGCTGTGAGGCTCTCCTTCAGTGGATCTCTTTGCCAGCCCCAGCAATGCCCAGTTGCCGCACTTCTCCTATAGGATGCCGACTCCATCTTGGGTGGCAGCTGATGTATTCTTTATCTTGTGGTCAGAGGTCCTCCTCTATGTGTACCTTCTGACCCCCTTGATTTCCAGGACCCTTCTCAAGGTTCAGCTCGACTGGCTCACCATAATCCTAATTGCTCCCTGGTGGCCTCATTAATCGTGGTTCCCCCTACTTCTCTGCCTCTCCCAAGAACGCCCAGTTCCTCTGGGCTGCACTCTGGATTTGATCTCACAGGAGGACAGAGCTCTCCTGTACCTGAACCTCAGAGCCCTCACCCTGACAGCCTGGCTGCTGAGAGGGTGATCCTTGCACAATTTCATTTGCCCAGGGACATGGAAGAAGTCTTGCTAGCATCCCACAAGGATTCTACCAGGCAGGCTTATGCCTTCAAGTGGCGCTGGAGCTCCATCTGATGTGCTGATAAGGGTTTCAACCCTTTCTCCTGCTCCATACTAGCAGTGTTGCAATATTTGCTACACCTTTTCAATGCTGACCTCTGCCTTCATATACTATGTTATTATGTTACTATGTTACTAACTCTCTCAGGTACACCTCAGTGCTCTGGCAGCTCACCATCATCTAATTGATGGGCAATCCCTGTCCGCCCATCCTCTCATGGTCCATTTCATGAGAGGTCTCTTGCTCACTCAGCCTCCCATTTGCCCAGTGGCGGTGGCATGGGATCTGAATGTGTTTCTTGAGAAGCTCATGGCTCTGCCCTTTGGACTGTGCTTCTTGTCACCTCAAATACTTTTTTCTGAAAAGTGATCTTTCTTGTGGCACTTACATTGGTGCACCATGTCAGTGAGCTGTAGGCATTGGTGGTTCATGTCCTCTATACTAGATTTCATAAGAACAGGGTGGTCCTCTGTACTCACCCCACATTTCTCCCTAAGGTGATCACTGGCTTTCATCTCACCTTCTTTCTTAAGCCACACGTGAGCAGGGCAGAGGCCACTCTCCACACCATAGATTGCAAGAGGGCTCTGGCCCTATACCTAGAGTGGACTAAGGCCCATCGCTGCTTGTCACAGCTCTTCATCTCCTATGACCCGAACTGGCTTGGTGTTGAGGTCCACCACCCAGGTCCACCCTATAAACAGGCTGGTCAGATCAGGGGCAGCATTAGGGTGGCCATTCCCCGCAGCCTAATCCTGGTCTTAGGATGCCAGATTGGGGTCGGGCTGCGGGGAAAGCACTTTTTGCACCAGCAGCAGGGGATCGCAGCTTTTCAATGGAGCCATGGCGCCACGGCTACATTGAAAGGCCCTGACTGAGCTAGCTGGGCAAGGTCTGTACGTGCCTGTACGTGCAAGGTCTGTACGTGTCTGTACGTGGCCTAGTGGTTGGGGCAAGGTACTTCAGGCCGGAAGGTCGGGGGTTCAAATCCCACTAGAGGACAGCAACCTTGGGCCGGAAGGACTGGGGTTTCTAGTCCCACAGGTGCTCCTTGTGGTCTTGGGCAAGCCACTTAACCCTCCATAGCCCATGTTCCCTGTAAAATAGTTATCTCCAAGTTATAATGCCCTGTTCAATGTAATTTCAGTTGTTCAATGTAAACTGCACTGATGCAGAATAGCGCGGTATATAAGAGAATGTAAATAAATAAATAAATAAAATAAGACTGAATCAGGGCCTTGGCCTGCTCGTACAGGCCTGGTCGCGATTCTGATCCTGCGGGCTAGACATGCCTTGCGGGATTAGAATCACGGCTCCCTCTGTGCGTCTGGTTCCAACCGGGCGCACAGAGGGCTGGGACATGCAGATCAGAATTGGGCTCTAAATGACCCAAGGCTTAACTGAGAATCCAGAGTAAAACCAAGGGTTGTGACTGTATTCTTCCAAGAAATAGGTTGCCTTGAATAGAAAGTACTACAGTAAGCAAGCTTTTTCTCT
This sequence comes from Ichthyophis bannanicus, assembly GCA_033557465.1. Taxonomy (NCBI): domain Eukaryota; kingdom Metazoa; phylum Chordata; class Amphibia; order Gymnophiona; family Ichthyophiidae; genus Ichthyophis; species Ichthyophis bannanicus. Next base: position 1,604,741,776 of record CM066031.1, read on the forward strand.
TACTTGAACATAGAGCCTCAAATCTGTGGCAGTTTAGTTTTAATATATGATTCAGAAGATACATTTAAATATAATCTAAATAGGTATTAAGGTTACTGAGATCAGGAGATATTGCATTAGTTAAGTTGGATATCATGACCATAGATATAACCACTAATGTCAAAGTTCTGTATTAGGGTAGTCAGTAGGACAAGAAAGAGATTAAACAGGATGGTGCTATGACTGAACCTTTTGGAACCTCACACATGAGAGGAAGAGTGAGAGACAAGACTTTCATTCAATCATAAATGAGAGGTAGGAGAAGAAGAATCTGAACCTATTCAAGGAAAGTTTTTTTATGTTAAAATCATGAAGATTCGATTACATAAGTGAATGGTTAACTACCTTGAATAATACATGCATATCTAAAAAAAAGTAGCAGAACATCTCTACACTTGTCAAGATTGCTAAATATATTAGTGAATATTTCAGTGTTTGAATGCTCCGCTAAAGAACCACTCATTCTCCGTCCCAACCCGCACTGCTTAGATAGCATGAGATTTTTAGTGTGGTTAAATTTGCAGCACACATGTACTTTTTACTTTGACACACTTGGCACATGTTGAACTCTGCACAACCCAGTAGTGTACTAAATATGCCCTATAAATTATAAAATATAATTTACATGTGTTCTACTTTTCTTTATAAAATAGGCTTATGTATCAATGTGTTTATTAGAGATTTAATATCAACAATCCACACATAAACAAAACAAGCAATGCCGTTCTCAGAGGAAACAAATATCAAAATCAGAAATACATTTTCCAAGAAAAATAACATATTAATTAGCAGCAATAGCCCACATAATGGTGAACTGACACCCTAATTAATTACAAAAAAGAAAAACTAAGAAATTAAGAGGTAATACATCTCCAAAATTAGCAGGCTCACACAAAACAGAGCAGATCAACTTCATCCTTTCCTATCAGACAAAAAGCTTTCTAATTGAGGAACATCAGAAGATACATAGGTACAATTCTGAAAAGCAATAATACATTTACATGGAAATCTTAAGAAAAATGGAGCACCCAGCCCAATTACTCTAGACTTTAAATTCTTTATTTTCGTTTTATAACAACAAAGGAAAAGGAAGACATACAGCTAAAAGACAGATACATAAAGTGTAATACATACACCAAAGTAAACCCCAGCCACCCCCCTCCCCCCTGCTTCTTCTCTAGAAAACTAATCATTCCCGAAGCGGGCGTGTACTTACATTATTGTGTTACAAAACCTAACGGTGATCTGAAACATGATGAGTGCACATTAGACAGGCATGTTGGAGCAATGAGCAGATTGTACATAATCATTAAGCATCTGCCATTTAGACAAGCGAGAGTGAGGTTGGGCATGGGGAATAGCTCTCCGAGGTATCTGCTCATATTTACTATATAAGCAGACGAGGTTCCACCATTCATTGACAGTAAGTCGAGAGCTATCCTTCCAATTCCTCGTGATTAAGCATATGGCTATACCCAGCATGAAATCAAGGAGAAAGCGACCCTTCTTAGGAAGAGAGGGGACCTCCGCCACAGAGCGGAGTCCCACGATCTTCCAGGAGAGAGGCTCGTGAAGGTGTAAGATAAATTGAATACAACCCCAGACCCGCCCCCAATAAACCTGTAGTTGAGGACATTCATAGATAACATGAGCGAAGGTTCCCACAGCAGTATGGCAAGACCAACACTGGTCCCTAGCATTTGTGTTCCATTTGGCTATTTTTTCTGGGGTATAAAGCATCTGTGTGCAAAAAAGAAGAGAGTTTGAGTAACAGAGGCAGACCGGGAAACCCGCACTACCTTGCTCCAGAAAACGCTCCATTGCACAGGGGTTAAAGTGGTTTGCAGTTCGTGCTCCCAGGCTTGTTGGGCTCTAAAAGTGGCTGTGTCGGTACCCGGACATAATATTTTATAAAAGTTAGAGGCTACCCCATGTGTACTACTAATAGAGTGAACTATCTCTAATAGCCCGTCCTCAGTAGGGGCAGAGGGCGGCATGATTCGAGCACTTTTGAGGCAGTGTTGAAGCTGCAATCAATTGAAAGTAGTGTTTCGCTGGTAACGCAAATTCCTTTTGTAAATCAGAAAAGGTTTTCCAACGAGCTGCAGAGAAAAGCTGTTGGGGTGTCCAGATCCCCCTTGAGTACCAGGGTTTCCATGCTATCGTTCTATTTAGGACTTGAATTCTGGGGTTATTCCATAGCGGGAGTCCGTCCTGAGGACATACGTTCGGGCCCAGTGATAGAATGAGAGTGTTAAAGGCCGCAAGAGTATCGACAATCATTGGTGGATGGCGGGTGTCTACTTGATAGGACATACCGGGGAGATGGGTCAACGGAAGTGGTGCTACTAAGCTCCTCTTCTATGTCAAGCCAAACTGGTCTACTGTCTGTTGAGGCATCTAACCATCGGGCACCTTGCTAAGTAGGAAGGCTTGATGATATCTAAGAAAATCAGGAAATCTGGTACCCCCTCTTTCCTTTGCAGACTGTAGTTTTTGTTTAGCTATCCTTGGTGGCTTGCCCTGCCAGAGATAACGGACGAGAAGGCCCTCAATATCTTTATAAGTATGTAGCGGGAGTAAGCATGGCAGCATTTCTAAAATGTAGTTCACTTTGGTGACTATCATCATTTTCACAGTTTCTAAGCGGCCCCACCATGTAAGAGATAAGGGAGACCAACGATCGTGAGCTCACGGACTTTGGAGACTACCTCTTTGGCATTAAAACTGATAGTGTCTTCTAAAGGAGAACAGTAATGGACCCCGAGATACTTCACCATGCGGGATTGCCAAAGGAAGGGAAAGGCCTGCATGTCAGCCTCATGTACCCAGCGGTTCAGTGGGAATGCTACAGATTTGGTCCAGTTGATTTTATAGCCCGATAATTGTGAGTATCCGTCAATCAGATCCAAGACAGCTGGAACCGAATCGAGGGATACGAAAAGCATAAGGTCATCTGCATATGCAGAGAGTTTAATCTCCCTATGACTGAAGGGGACACCTCGAATACGCGCGGACTGTCTAATAAGGAGGGCTAGGGGTTCAAGAGCTAGATCAAAGAGCATTGGTGATAGGGGGCAACCTTGACGCGTGCCTCTTTGGAGATTAAATGGCTGAGACTTGATGGCATTTACACAAATACTGGCAACGGGTTGAGTATACATGACTTGGAGATATCGGAGGAAGCCCTCCCCAAAGCCATACCATCGGAGAACTGCAAATAAGAAGGGCCATTCTAGGCGGTCAAAGGCTTTTTCGGCATCCAGGGAAAGACCCACCCATGGATGATCTAGATTGGCAGCACTGGATAGCACATGGCACAAGGTCCGAGCATTGTCAGCAGTTGATCTGCCGGGTATAAAACCACATTGGTCGGGGTGAATTAGGGTGGCCATCCTGTCAGATAGCCGGGTGGCCAAGATCGTTGCGAAGATCTTATAATCGGCATTAAGTAGGGAGATTGGACGGTAGTTGGCGGTTAGTAGCGGGTCTCTGCCTTCTTTCTCAAATACTACCACATTAGCTGCAGAAAAGGATCCCAAAGAGGAGGTATCTACCGCAAGGGCAGTAAAATAGAGTTTTAAATAGGGAACTAAATCTGCACTGAACGTTCTGTAGAATTCGGTCGGGAGACCATCGGGCCCTGCGGCACGGCCCGAGGCTGTTCGTTTTAGGGCAGATTGGATCTCTGAAGTAGAGAAGGGTTCATCCATCGCATCCCTATCATCTTCAGAGAGGGTCGGCCGCTGAATGCCAGAAAGCAATCGCTCGAACGTCTCTGACGAGAACTCACATTCAGATTGATATAGGCGGGTATAGAAATCCCGAAAGAGCTCTACAATGTCGGAGTCTGTGGTCACTATGCCCCCTCCCTGTGGAGCTCGAAGGGCCGCTACGCGTTTGGCTTCTTTTTGACCTTTCAAGGCGTTGGCTAAGAGTCGACCGGCTCGGTTATTTTCACGATAATATGTCCCTCGCTGAAGCTCAATACTCTTAGAAGCTGCAGTTGAGAGGATTGAATTATATTGAAAACGGAGACGCTGTAATCGAATTAATACACATGGATCAGTGCGTGAAGTTAGAACTCGTTCGCCTGCTTTTATTTGTTGGTCTAGTATGAGTAGCTGCTGTTTGCGTTGTTTTTGCAGGCGGATTTGATAGCTAGTGATCGTTGCTCGAATGGCCGCTTTGAAGCCCTCCCACCAAGCCCAATTCGCAGTATCCTGGGGTAGATTAAAATGAAAGTAATCCTGTATGGCTGCTCGAATTTCTAACTGGAACTCTGGCTGAGTTAACAGGGCCCTATCAAAGAACCAGGCCCCCGCATTCCCTTGGGGTGCAGTAGTGTGTAATTGAAAGGAAATGGCAGCATGATCTGAAATATGTTGGGAGTGAATCTTTGCAGTGTCCACCTGAGGAACTAACAGTTTTGATATTAGAAAGAAGTCTATGCGAGACTGGGATTTATGAGGGGAAGAGAAGAAGGTGAAGTCAAGCTCATTGGGGTGTAGTAACCTCCATAGATCAACTAAAGCAAGATCTTTGATCAGGGAGGTAAGCGTGGTGTGACTCTTGGGGGGACCACTTGTCCTAGGCGGCTGTTTGTCAATCAGGGGATCAAGGACTAGATTGAAATCCCCCCCAATTATCAATGAAGTATTAGCAGAGGCCTGCGCAACCTGAGCAATGGTAGCAAAAAAAGGCAGGGTCATCCACATTAGGAGCGTAAAGGCATATACATGTAACTTCAAGGCTACCTATCTTGAGGTGAACTCTGGACCATCTACCTTCTGTATCTGAGCTAGTCGCAATAATAGTAGCATGCAAAGATTTCCTAACCAGTATGGCAACCCCACATTTCTTAGAAACGGCTGGGGAATAGGCGCCACCATGTAAGGTTTAATATTGAGTTTAAGAGTTTCCTTCGAATTTAAATGCGTTTCTTGGAGAAAAATCAGATCCGCAGCTTCCTGACTTAGGTAGCTTAGGATTTTCTTCCGTTTTATCGGATTATTGATTCCTTTTACGTTCAATGAGAAAATCTTACATGGTGCCATCAATCAGTAGTAGACATTTTAGGTAAGGGCGCTTGAAAACATACAACATAATCAGGATCTGTGCAACAATGACATAATCACCGAGTATTCTGGCTAATACACCCCATATTGAAAAGTATGTACCAAAGTATCTTAGAGAAGAAGCAAAACCCCCAAAGAATATGGCGACCATATGTCTGCGGGAGGAGGCCCTAGAGAGGAAATAGAAAGACATGAAGAAAAGAAAAGAAACACCAGAGTCCATAATTAACACTGTCTCTGATACTCATCGAGGCTACTGTGGGTAGATGGAGTCGGGTCACAGATATCATCAAAAGTAAGGCAACAAACTGCCCTCGCCAGACTCTTTGCTGGGCTGCGGCAGATCCAATATGGCAGGTACAGCGGACATGAGAATACTTGCAGGAATATTCTGGAAGTCAGCGCATCAAGTCGGCTTCTTTGGAATCCAAAAACTCCGCTAGTAGATCAGGGTCCTCAAATGTTCTTGTCTGATTGTGAAGCGTGACTCGGAGCTTGGCTGGGTACATCAGGCCATAGCGTGCTTGTAGTTGTTGAAGCCTCGGCCGGAATTCCAGAAAGCGCTTTCGGCGGTCGACCGTGGGTTTAGCCAAGTCGGGATAGAAGGAGATCTTGTGGCTCTCAAACTCCATATGGCCCTTTGCCCGAGAGGCATTAGAATTTGCTCAACGTGTGTTGATATCTCAAAAGTCGAAAAATGATAGGCCGCGGGGTCTTCCTGTTGAGCGTTATGCTTGTGGGTACACGATGAGCGCGATCGATCTCCAAATCTTTGGTAAAGGTGATTTGGAGCAGGGAAGGGAGGATTTTGCATAAAAACTCTTTCATGTCTCCCGATTCCGCTCCCTCCGGTATGCCCACGAGTCGTATGTTGTTGCGGCGCGCTCTATTATTGCCATCTTCCACTTCTTTCTGCAAGGCCCGCACCTGACGTTCAACTTTGTCGAGTTTGGACAACCGGGCCGCATGGGAGTCCAATATGCTCTCCATTTTGTCCTGACGCGAAGAAAGCCCTTCTAGCTTGCTTTGCAGCACACCAAAATCTTCCCGCAGCGCTCGGAGTGCTTCACCGTTTGACTGCACGAGGTTTTTGACCCCTCTAATCTCTGCGAGGATTTCCTGCTGCATTTCGGGGCCCTCGCGCAAGGCCAGCCCCTTCTGCGGGGACGGAGGTTCAGTTTTGGAACGTTTGCCGTGAGAAGCCGCTGGAGATCCAAATTCCAGGCGCGTGGGTTTGGTCCCCGCCATCTCACCAATGTGCCCCGGCAAGATCAGAGTAGAAGTTCCAAGTATGTACGGTGTTAATTCAGGATTCTGAGTAGGCCTCTCGGGAGCCTCAGCGTTATGCGACCATCCCGCTGGACATCAGGCTCCGCCCCCCCTTACTCTAGACTTTAATGCAAGAAACCCCTTCCTCCGAATCTGGGTAGACCTCGAAACATCGAGAAAGACGTAAAGTTTATAATCACAAAACAACTTCTCTTTATTTTTAAAGTAGGCTTTCAAAACCCGAATTTTATCTGAAGAAAAAAAAGAAACCAACAAGGTGGCCCTTTTTTCTTTTTTTTTTTCTTTAAATTTTTAATAATTTCAAACAAATCTACAAGCAAAATTACTTGCATAGAAAGAGGAGAACGTTACAGAAAAAATACAATTGGGAATAAAAAGGAATAACAATTCACAAATGAACCCCTCACACAACCCACAAAGGAGGATCCAAAAAAAAAAGCTTTTTTTTTTTTTTTTAAGGTGGCCCGTTTTTCAATCTTATCAGATGAATCTTTCAAGAAATTAGTTAAATCTTTATCAATGTCAATAGAAACATCCAACCCACCTTCAACTTTATCAACCCGGTGTTTCCCTGTACAAGATTGTACAGCAATTTTATCAGTAAAAAGCAAAACTTCATGAAAATACTTATCAAGCAAAATCTGAGGAGAAAGCAATGATGACATAGGAAAATTAAAAAAAAACAGAGATTCAGCGCCCTAGCGCTGTTCTCCAGTGATTCCAACTTATACTGAATAGTTAAGGAGTCTTTAATAGAAGCAGAACTAAAATTCTGTAATTGCAAGAGCTGCTTATTCATCACTGAAATTGTATTTACCACCTCAGTCAACTGAGCATCTACCTCAGTAAACTTCTGATTAGACTCCTGCTTATAAATACATAAGGAATCAAAAGACATAGAGACCTTAACATTAATATTGGCAATAGCAGTCCATAAATCCTTCAAAGTAATCTCCTCAGGGGGAGTAATCGAAGTTTGTACTTCAGCTGGAACCACCACAGGATTAGGTAACGGAGTCGGGGAGTAAGGAAGTAGAAAAGCCTTATCAGTATCACTTACCAAAATAGCTGGGAAACAGGGGGGAGAGGAGGAGTCCGCTCGACGGAACTCAAAGACGCTCCTTCAGTGGAACAACCTAATTCAGGCAAAGTTAAGAAATGTTTATCAAGAGGCCCGAAGACCTTACCATCCACCATATTCACCGAGCCCTTATCTTCCATCAGCTTTTTAACCTTTCGTTTTCCCATAATCTCAACCAACAAAGGAGACTAACACTAAACTCCAAACCACTATTACCACCAAACCAAAGGTATACTTTACAAAAACGCCGATGGACACCGAAGGGGTGCCAAAGGGGCGTGCCCTGCCCCTTTGGCCATGCCCCTTCGGGCCATGGCCCAAGGGCCGTAGGGCAGAACCTAAAGCCCTCAAGGACCCCACAGATAGTCCAGTGCTGGGTAGTTCAACGCAGATGCCGGGGGAAATCGGTGCACACTCCAGCTGTCAGGCCCCACACACAGCACACCAACGATCTCCAATACGCCTGCACTCCAGGATTCAGTCACAGTACATAAGGGTCATAGGGCAGAACTTAAAGCCCTCAGGGACCCTGCAGATAGTCTGGTGCCGGATAGTTGTTCAACACAGATGCCGGGGGAAGTCGGTGCACACTTCAGCTGTCAGGCCCCACACACAGCACACCACCAATATGCCTGCACTCCAGGATTCAGTCACCATAAAATAGGCTTAAAGAGGGCATTTTGTAAGAGTCACTTAATTTACCAGGTGTTGTCATGCATGTATTTTGTATTTATTTTATAAAGTACACTCATACTTTATAAAATAGGGGTGAAAGTGGTAATATACATGTGCCAATTCTAGGCGTGATCACTTACATCAACCTAGATTTGGTGCAAATGCCCATACCGAGATTTATAGAAGACATGCATAAGTTATAATATTTTCTAGCTTGTTGTTGTTGTTAAGTGCCGTCGAGTCGGAGTCGACTCATGGCGACCCTCTGGATAGCTATCCTAAATTGTGTTCGGTCTTGAGTCAGGTGGCTCATTGTTGACAGACTGGTACCCGTAGCTGCTGTTATTGTATCGATCCATCTCATTGCTAGCCTTCCTCTTTTGCGTTTACCTTCTATCTTGCCAAGCATGATATCTTTTTCTAATGATCTCTCTCTTCGCATGATATGTCCAAAGTATGAAAGTTGAAGTCTTGTCATCTGAGCTTCTAAAGAAAGCTTAGGTTTGATCTCCTCTAGTACCAACTGGTTTGTTCTTCGGGCAGTCCATGGTATGCACAGTATTCGCCGCCAGCACCATAATTCAAAGGCATCAATTTTCTTCGTGTATATCTTTTTCACTGTCCAGCTTTCACATCCATATGATGTTATTGAAAATACCATGGCTTGAACAAGTCGAATCTTTGTATGGAGAGAGACATCTCTGCTCTTGAGAATCTTATCTAGGTCTTTCATAGTCATTCTGCCAAGAGCAATGCGTTGTCTGATTTCTTGACTGCTTGTTGCTTCTTTATTGATAGTTGATCCAAGTAGGTTAAAGTTGTTCACAATTTCAATTTCTTCTCCTTCAATGATGAACCTGTTGATTATGCCAGTTGTCATGATCTTTGTCTTCTTTACATTAAGGTGCAGGCCCATTTTGAGATTATGTTCTTTGATTGTGAGAAGCAAATGTTTCAGATCATCTTCCTTTCAGCCAGTAATGTGGTATCGTCAGCATAGCGAAGGTTGTTGATGAGTCTTCCACCAATCTTCACACCTCTGTTGTCTTCATACAATCCTGCTTCTTCTGATGATTTGTTCTGCATATAAATTAAACAGGTAGGGGGAAAGTATGCAGCCTTGTCTTACACCTTTGCTTATTTTAAACCATTCTGTTTCTCCTTGATCCATTAGAACTGTTGCTTCTTGATCAATGTACAGATTGTGCAAGAGTACGATCAGGTGTTCTGGTATACCCATGCTTCTTAATGTGGCCCAGAGTTTCTCATGGTTTACACAGTCAAGAGCCTTGCTATATTATTATCATTTATATTCTCTTATATACTGCACTATTCTGCATCAGTGTGGTTTACATTGAACAAACTGAAATTACATTGAACAGGGCATTATAACTTGGAGATAACTATTTTACAGAGAACATGGGCTATTGAAGGTTAAGTGGCTTGCCCAAGACCACAAGGAGCACCTGTGGGACTAGAAACCCCAGTCCTTCTGGCCTGAGGTTGTTGTCCTCTAGTGGGATTTGAACCCCTGACCTTCTGGCCTGAAGTACCTTGCCCCAACCACCAGGCCACTGCTCCACTCCTATAGCTGATAAAGCACAAATAGATATCCTTTTGGTATTCTTTAGTCTTTTCAAGGATCCATCTCACATCCACAATGATGTCTCTCATTCCTCGCCCTTTCCTGAACCCTGCTTGCACTTCAGGTAGTTCTTGTTCCAGGTATGGTTGTAGTTTCTTTTGAATAATCTTCAGTAGAATCTTGCTGGCATGTGGGATCAGAGCGATTGTGCGATAATTTCCACAGTCAGTTGGATCACCTTTCTTTAGTATTGGTATAAACACAGATCTTTTCCAGTCAGTTGGCCTTGATGTTGTCTTCCATATTTCTTGGCAGAGCCTTGTAAGTACGGTAACAGCTGCATCAGATTGCTGTAATACTTCTATGGGAATGCAATAAGTGCCTGGTGCTTTGTTCTTTGATAAGGCTTTCAATGCTGCTTCTACTTCTTTTTTCTAGCTTACAAGTGTAAATTTAGGCTCCACCTAAGCTCCACCCCTGGGCTTGCCTGCTCTGAAAGTGTGCGCCAGCACCCTGATTCCTGTACGTATGGAATAATGCCAGCTTAAATTACAGATATAAGTGTGCAGTTCTGTGCATAAGTTATTGAAAATAGTCTTCTTATATGCTTTGATGTTTGATGCCTTTCAACCTTTTGTGGCTCTTTATAAAAATATCTCCAGATTGAGCACATTTGGTTCTTTTAAACATTTGGTTGTTTTTTAACAAGACACCCAGTCATGACTTAAAAGAATTTTCTTTTTAGTGCCATCAAGTCAGTGTTGACTCATAGCAACCCAGCTACCTCTGGGTTTTCTTGGCAATTTATCACCAGAAGTAGATTACCAGCTTTTTCTTCTGAGGCAATGGAGAGTAAAGTTACTTACCCAAGGAGTGCTAGTGGGAATCAAACCCTTGATTTTCTGGGTATTAGGCAATTGTGCTAACCACTAGGCTACTCCTCCACTCACAAAAAAAATATATACATAAACATATAGATAAAGAACGTATGGCCTATCTAGTCCGTCCGTCGATAAGAACAATTAAGCTCTACAATCCCTTCCTCTCCCTCAGTGATCCTTTGTACTTGTATCCTCCTTTCTTTAATTCAGATACAGTTTTTCACCACCTGCACTGGGAGGCTGTTCGAGGCATGCAACACCCTTTCCATAACAATTCCTCCTGAGTCTATCCCCCTTTCACCTTCATCCTGTGATCCCTTGTTCTAGCGCTTCCTTTCAATTGAAGGATGGCTGCATCCTGTGTATTTAGTTTCCCCTATTTCGCCAAGTTATACTTCCTGTTAAATGTAACGACCAGACACGTGTAAACTGTCGGATGTTTTCTGTTCAATGTAAACCGCGCTGATGTCTAATAGTGCGGTATATAAGAATTGTTAATAAATAAATAAAATAAAATAAATCATATCTTCTGTTTCCCGCCTTTCATTCAAAGTAAGCATATAGATATCTTTAAGGCTATCCTCATATACTTTATGACAAAGACCACTGCCCATTTTAGTAGCCGTCTTCTGGACTGGCTCCATCCTGTTTATATTCTTTTGAAGTTGCGGTCTCCAGAATTGTACACAGAACTCCAAATTAGGTCTTTCTAGAGACTTAAACAAAGGCATTATCACCTCCATTTTCTTGCGAGCAATTCCTCTCCCTATGCACCCAAGCATCCTTCTGGCTTTTGCTGCTGCCTTTTCTACCTATTTAGTCATTTTATGATCATCATCTGGGTCCTGTTCTTCTTTCATGCATTGAAGTACTCTACCACCTATACTGTACTACTCCCTTGAATTTTTGCAATCTAAATGCACGACTTCACATTTTTTTAGCATTAAATCTTGGATGCCAAATTCTCAACCATTCTTCAAACTCTGCTAGATCCCTCTTCATGTTATCCACACATAACAAAATGTTTATGCTGCTGCAAATTTTCTCATCAGTTGCAGACAAACCATTCCCAACAGACCTTCTGCAATATCACTTACAAATATGTTAAAAAGAACAATACCAATTCCTGTGACACACCACTGGTAACACCCCTATCTTCAAAATGAACTGCATTTGTTACTACCCTCTGTAGCCTCCCACTCAACCAATTTCTAATCCAGTCAGTCACGTTAGGGTCCATACCAAGGGCATCTAGTTTATAAAATTACAGCTAGATCATTAGGAACCTCAAGCCAATTTTACAACTAAATCACTTTCGAATGGTATGTCAAGCAGTTATAACACCACTCTTCAACTTTGGAAATATCCTTTATCAAGGTCTTCCAAAACATACTACCCATCCCCTCCAATTGGCACAAAATACAACTGCAAGAACTATAATGAATTCTCCAAAATTTGATCATATAACTCCCTTGCTTCAAGAATTGCATTGGCTTCCAATCATTATGAGATCGAAATACAAGAACCTCATGAATATTTTCAAAATTTTACATGAGTCATCAGCAAACGTTCTAACAACTATTATTTCTAAAGACATAGGCTCAAGGCCCAGACGCTCACAGTCTACTAACAGACTTAATTCCCACTTGAAGTTTAATAGATCCAAACAATTGACATCTAATAGGGCTTTCTCCTTTATGGCACCACAACTATGGAATTCTATTCCTAGTGATTTAAGAAATGAGTATGATATCAAAGATTTTCGAAAGTCCCTTAAAACGTACCTATTTATTCAAGCATATGGCAACTAATCTAATTCCAATAGAACAAAATGTTTTAACCCTTTGAATTTCAATTTTCCTATAATGTTTAAATTATTTTAACATTTTGTAAGATTGCAGTTATTTGTTTAATGTAATTGTAATGAATTATGAAATGTAATTTTGCTGTAGTTTATGTATAATTTAATGTAATGTACTGTAGTTTACTGTAATGTACTATCTTGTTGTCTCCCCCCCCCCCTCAATGTAGTCCCTCTGTTGTCTTGTTGACCACTTTGATTGAAGGATAAGGTGGTATATAAAACTGATTAAATAAATAAATAAATAAATGTATAAGTCTCCAATGATGAACAGTGTCAAAGGCCTTGATGATATCAAAGTATACTGCATCTAGCATTCTCCCCCTATCCAATTCTCTGGTCACACAGTCAAATAAATCAATCATATGTGTCTGACAAGACCTACTTCTAATAAAGTCATGTTGTCTCAAATCCTGCAATCCCTTGGATTCCTGAAACTGCACTATTCTTGCTTTGGTAATGTTTCCATTAATTTATTCACCACAGAGGCCAGGTTAACCAGTCTGTAGTTCCCAACCTCCTCTTTACTTCCATGTGTATGGACAGGAACTACATTTGCCTCTCTCCAGTCCTCCAAGATCACTTCTGACACTAAAGAATCATTGAAAAAATTCAGACATTGAAGCTGCCAGTATTTCCCTAAGTTTCTTCAATACCCTCAAATGAATTCCACCAGGCCCCGTTGCTTTGTATAATTTTAGTTTAGTTAGCACCTCACAAACACAGTCTTCTCACTTCCATTCTTACTGGTGCTTGTCTTCTGAGGTCCCTTTCTAAGGCCTTCATCTATACATACAGAACACCAGCATTTATTCAGCAATTCTGAATTGTGCAGTTGTCAGAATCAATTGTTTGCTTTGACTGCAACTGCTCTTTATTGCTCCTCAGACGTGGCAGCCCTAGGTGACCTCCTAATTTTGCTTAATTATTGTGCCAGTCCTGAATAGCAGGCCTAAACTAAACTGATAATAGATATCACCACTATCCAGAAAAGTTTAGGTCCTCCTCCACCCTACCTGGCCATAATTCAATGGATAATGTTTGACCATTTAGCAATTGAAAAGGTCTGATAGTATGTATATATAAATTTTGAAATTCTCTGGTTAAGAAAGTTATGTGCTAGCCACCTGGCATACCAATGTATAATTTGCTTTATATTGACCCAAGAGTGCTCAAAGTCATTCCCATAGGATTTAGTCTATTTATTTATTTTTATTTAACATTTCTTTGATACCACCTTTCAAGGTATCAAAGCGGTTTACATTGAACAAATGGGAATAACTTATTTACATTGAATTATAACTTATATACATTATTACTTAACAATGGTTATACCTTGTAACTTAAGGATTTAACTGTTTACAGGAAACAGTTATGGATTTTGTGGTTTTGTTAAACATTGTTACGTTCAATTATGTGTCTGATTCAAATACTTCTTGAAAGATGTAAGTTTACAGCTTTTTCCGGAACTCAGTTATCTCTTCAGTGGTTTAGAGTGCTCGGGAGGGAGCTCCACAGAGCGGGTACATAGATTGCAAAAGTTCTTTGACAAGTTGTTTGTGTGCTTTTTGTTTTATAAGAGGGAATTTCAAGAAGGTTTTGGTTTTGCTGTCGGCGAGATCTGTTGTTAGGGTTAAGTTGTATCTGTGCACGTAAGCAATCAGTGGACTGATTATACAGGTACACTACCAAAAAACTGCCTCCAGTTTTTCAACTGATTCCTATAGATTTTGGGGTGCTGAATCCAGGAAAAATAGCCAAAATGTTCCATCACGTCACGTTTTCTTGCAAAATTAGATTTCTTACCCATATAAGGAATGTTCACATAATTTCTTTTTAGCCGACTGCAGTTTATTTTCTTGGCCCAAAATAGAGGTTGTAATGGTTAACTAACTAGAAACACTCCCTCATGATATTTTAGAGTGTTTTGTATTCATTTTATACATTAACAGGACAATTGGGAGGCGGGGGGCTAAATCCAGTACTCGCGCTGGCGCATGTTCTTTCCTGTTCGCCTCGCCTCGTTCGCTCGCTCAAACACGGTGGTTGCGACATGAACGTTCCTGTCAAATTTCAGTTTCTTGCAAGTTCATTATTACCTTTTGTTTGCTCAGTCGTAATCCAGCTTTATTCCGAAGTGGTTCACTACAGTTGTAGTTTGCAGTGCTGTGTATTTGTGATGGCTCACAGAGCCAGAGGTTGCGTCAACTCTCCGGACAGTTTTTGTTTTATTTGTGGGGAATATACCGTGAAAAAAGCAGCAGACGAACATTTCTGCATTTATTAAAAAAGTATATTTCGCCTATTTCGGTTTGAAGTTAGGCGATCAAGACAAACCGTGGGCTCCTCACAAAGTGTGCAAGACATGTGAGGAAGATCTACACTTATGGATGAAAGGTAAAAAACAAGCATTTCATTTCGGAATACCTATGATGTGGCATGAACAAAGAGACCACAGCAGTGACTGCTATTTTTGCTCTTGCATTGTGAAGGGATACAACTTAAAAAATAAGAACGTAATAAGTTACCCCAACCTTCCCTCAGCAATTAGGCCTATGCCTCATAGCAACGAAGTACCTGTGCCTGAACCACCAAAATCTTTGGATCATATTTGTGTGGACGGTTCTGATCATGATGAGACTCATCAGATGGCTTTTCCCGATGAGTCCAGTACTTCCGAGTTTGAAACTGAACCAGATCCGAAACCTGAACTTTTCTCTCAAGCTGAATTGAATGATTTAGTCCGGGATTTAGGACTCCCAAAAGATGCTGCCCAACTGCTAGGTTCTCGGCTTAAACAGAAAAATCTATTGTCACCAGGAACAACTTTTTTATTGGTACCGCAACCGCGAGACACAATTTTTGAAGTATTTCAGCAAAGAGGAAGATTTGGTATTTTGCAACGATATATACGGAGTGATGGAAAAGTTTAAACTCAAGTATGATCCTGCTGAATGGCGGCTGTTCATTGATTCGTCAAAAGACAGCATAAAAGGTGTTCTTCTTCATAATGGCAACACATTCGCCTCAGTTCCTATTGCTCACTCTGTTATTCTCCAAGAAAAATACAAGAATTTGGCCCTGATTCTTCAGAAGATTCGTTATGATGAGCATAAATGGATGATTTGTGGAGACTTTAAAATTCTATCCATGCTATTAGGGCAGCAATCCGGTTTCACCAAATATCCCTGCTTCCTTTGCTTGTGGGATAGCCGGGCCCGCGACCTACACTGGGGGAAAAAAGACTGTCCAATTCGGGAGTATTTGAGACCCGGTGAGAAAAATGTTCTTCATGAGAGCTTGGTACCTCGTGATAAAATTCTATTACCACCTCTCCACATTAAGTTGGGTCTCATTAAGCAATTCATCAAGTCCCTTCCAAAAGATGGTGAGTGCTTTCGGTACCTTTGCTCAAAGTTCCCCCGACTTTCTGAAGCAAAGCTAAAGGAAGGAGTGTTTGTTGGCCCTGATACAAGGAAACTCATTTCAGATGGAGCATTCGCTGAAACGATGTCTGAGAAGGAAAAAGAAGCCTGGGATTCCTTCAAGGATGTTGTTCTCAAATTCTTGGGGAACAGGCGGGATGAGAACTATAAGGATATTGTTGCCAGGATGCTCAATGCCTTCAAAGAACAAGGCTGTAACATGAGCCTGAAAGTCCATTTCTTGCACTCCCATGTGAACTACTTTCCCGAAAACTTGGGCGCGTACAGTGAAGAACAAGGTGAAAGGTTTCACCAGGACATCAAGGACGCAGAGAGAAGGTACCAAGGAAGATGGAACACCACTATGATGGCTGATTTCTGCTGGTTGCTGCTGCGGGAAACCCCAGATGAAAAATACGCCAAGCAGCGCACCAAGAGAAGCATTCGGGGGAAGAAGAAACGGGCCCACCAGGAGATTGATTGACCCAAGAATGACTTTAAAATCTAAACTGTGTTGACAAATATCGTGTTTTTACTAAACTTTGAAATAAAAATTTGCTAGTTATTACCACAGTGTCGGATCTCATTTATTAGAATTTTATTTTCACACCATCGGGTGTTTGTCTTCATGTATTGCAATGGTGCGGTTTGCGTTTTCTATTCTTACATACATACCTGTACAACATTTTTTGCACATTTCTTTGCTTTGCTTTGTGTCTAACCTCGCTCTTATATGCTCAATGTTTGTGCACATGTATGTGGCTGTTTTAAGTGCAGACAATTTTGCTACCATCACAGTGTGTTTTGTTGACATTACTCTATTCTTATGTGCTGCCTTGTTACAATTTTCTTTATTCTTATTTGAATAACTACTAAACAATTAGTATAAAGAATTCATCCAAGAAACTTTTATCTCGATCGCACTCAATCTGAAACGTTCACCTCAAACTGCTAACCCAATGTAGCAAAAAATCTGTACGTGATGGAGCAAATTGGTTACCAGATTTGGATTCAGCGCACCAAAAAACGTAAAAATCAATCGAAACATTAAAGGCAGTTTAAAAAAAATTTTTTTTAGTGTACCTGTGTTATGAATTGTCTTATATGTGTTCATAATGGATTTATATTTGATATGCGCTTGACTAGGGAGCAAATGTTAAGTATTTTAATACCGGGGTGATATAATCCCTGGGCCTGATCACCGGATTTGTGCTGCTCATTCCACTTTTGAGGTGGAATAAGCAGCACATCCCCTTTGACCTGACAGGACGTACAGGGCCGTGACCTGAATCGGCCCTGAATGTCCTGACAAGATGCCTCCCCCCCACTCTGCCCAGATCCCACCCCCTCCAGTCCTTCCCCATTGTGATGCTCAGGACATACAGGGAGAGCCGGAGAGGGAATTGGGCCCAGACGGCTTGTGTGCAGCCCTGCAACCTGCATCCCAGAATCAGGCCCATAGTCTGACAACAGAGTTTATCTTACACCCCCAAATCTAGCATTAGTGATCCACGTAACTATTGCCATTGGGTTAGATTACTATAATCCCCTATAACAGGGCCTATCAAAGTCTGTGGGCAAGGGAGTTCTATTGATTCAAAAGATGGCTGAATGCTTGCTAACTGGTGAGAAAAGACATGAACACATTACCCCAAGATTTTCGTTGGTTGCCTGTCAAAGCCAGATATAATTTTAAAGTTTAAAGCATTATATTTCCTGTTTTGTATAAGGGCTAGTCTCAGTATCTGGCTCACTGTTTGCAAGAATACATCCTCAGGCATTACTTATGAGCAACTCAGAAGGGATTGTTTTGCTTGCCCTCTTTATCCAAAATGTGACTGGAATCCACATACTTTGGTGTATTCTTCTACTATAGCCCTCTTTTACGGAAGTTTTTCTAATGAACTGAGAAATATCCAGAACTATTTACAGTTTAGGAAGAAAACAAAAGCTTGTCTGTCTCTCTGTATTTCAGGGTTTAAGTTACATGGGAGATAATATTGTTCCTTTATCGAGTATCAATTTATTTGTTTTATATTTTTAGGAAATATTATATTATGTTTTGTTTATTATAGTTTGAAATTTTATTACCATTGTACAGATTATATGTATTTCTGTTGTTCTTATGCACTACTTAATTGTTATATACCAAGCAATATACAGTATCAAATGACTAATTGAAATAGAAAGGAATGGAACTATCGATGGGAATCCGGCATTATGGCCCAGTATGCAACATCATTTTCTATTTCCATTTACTTTAACATGAATCACTCAGCAATGGATTATGTGCAATTCATCTTGATTTTCTACCTTTCCTATAAACTCTTAGGGGCCCTTTTACTAATGTACGTTAGGTTTTTGCACTTAACAGAACCTGAGAGTGAAAAACTAACATGTTAAGTGCAAAGCCTCCATAATAAGTATCGGGAGTGCGAGCAGCATGTTCCTGACAGTTAACGTGCAGATGTGTACCTTAATGCATGAAACTATTACCATGGGTGCACTTACCTCCACCTATTGAGATGGAGGTAAATGCATGATGCTAAATGCAACCTTGACAACACACGATATGCTTCCCCCCATGCTAACTGTAATGTGTTCACTATGCCCACTCTCCCCCCTAACCTGTCTATTTGGCACTATAATGCACATTTAGCAGCATAAAAATTGGCTTTCATTAACTGTCATGCCCCCTGTGATAACTGTTACTGTAAGCCTGAGCATGCAGTTAATGCACATCAAATTGCACGTTAACTGTATAGCAAACTTTAGTAAAAGGACCCCTTAGTTCCTTTCTCTAGTAATAATCTTTTTGATGATATAATCAATCTATTAATTTTGTGTACCTCACAGTCAACTGTTTTCAGTGACAAGCATGACATTTTCTCTTAGTATCCAAAAGAATCAAGACCTTTATAGTTTCCCGCGACTGTATTACTGCTACTGCTGTGTGCTATCATACCCAGAATTAGAAAGATTTTTTTTATTTTTATTTATTTATTTTTCTTATATACCGCACTCTTTAGCATCAGCGCGGTTTACATGGAACCATAATTAACAATAACAGTTTTACATAGAACAGGGAAGAAAAACTTGGATAACTTAGGGAGAAATGCACAAAATTATTTACATATATAACAATGAGTTTTGTGAATATCTTATGATAAATCTATGGATATGCATTAGGACTAGAGGATGGGTGTGTCTATGGTGTATTAGGATTGATTTGGTAGTATTGTATAAATAAGTGGTGCTTGAGTGCTTTCCTGAATTGCATGAGATCAGAGATTGATCGGATTTCTGGAGGCAGTGTATTCCAACATTTGGGAGCATAAAGACTGAATGCTCTGTTGGATGTTGTTAGTGTGCATTTTGTTGAAGCATTTGGTATAATTAG
Organism: Ichthyophis bannanicus; assembly: GCA_033557465.1. Lineage (NCBI taxonomy): Eukaryota > Metazoa > Chordata > Amphibia > Gymnophiona > Ichthyophiidae > Ichthyophis > Ichthyophis bannanicus. The sequence continues at coordinate 1,604,761,091 of CM066031.1, forward strand.
GGTGTTTGCTGATGTAGATCTTCTGGATCTGTTGGGTGGAGTGGGTTGAAGTAGATTGACTAGCGTTGAAGCAGTTATATTGTGGATGGCTTTAAAGGTGAGTACTAGGGTCTTAAATAGTATTCTTCCATGTGTTGGGAGCCAGTGGAGCTGCAATAAGATGGGTGTGATATGGTCATATCTCGCTGCTCCAAATAGAACTCTAGCAGCAGCGTTCATGGCCAGTTGTAAGGGGGTCAATGTAGATTGTGGGAGCCCTTGGAGAATGGCGTTGGCGAAGTCAAAATGGGGTAGGATAAGGGCTTGATAAACAGTTCGGAAGTCACTTGGGTCCAATAAGGTTCGGAGGTGTTTGAGTGTCCGGATCTTGAAATATACAGCTTTAACAATGTGGGATATGTGTAATTTCATGTCCAAACGTTGATACAAAGTGACTCCTAAATAACGGATTGCAGGTTTTGTTTGTAGTTCGGCTTCTCTCACTTTTATATGAGGAGGAGGGGTAAAGTATTGATTTTTCGTGACAAAGAGTACCTCTGTTTTCTTATGTTGGATCCGAAGGTTTTGCGTTAGAAACCATTCGGATACTGCGTCAAAACAATCAATAAGAGGTGAGAGGTCCATTTGCTTTGTGGAGAATGGCATGTAAAGAAGGATGTCATCGGCATATATCTGCCATTGCACATTGAAGGATTTTATGATGTTACAGACGGGTTGAATGTAAATGTTAAACATGAGAGATGATAGTGATGATCCTTGAGGGACGCCCTGTTTTTGGTGGAAAGGCTTTGATTTTGTTGATCTTGATCTTACTTGCTGTCCTCTTCCCTCAAGGTATGATCTGCACCAGTCGAGAGCGAGGCCGGTAATGCCTTTTTCTTTTAGGCGTTCAATTAGTAGGCCGTGGTGAACAGAGTCGAAAGCTGCAGCTATGTCGATGAAGATAAGTACACATCCTTGGTGGATGTTGTCAACAAAGGTGGTAATATCATTGAAGAGGGAGGTAAGAAGGGTTTCTACGCCATGTAATTCTCTGAAGCCGTGCTGATGTGAATTTAGAGGGGCTTCAGTATCGATGTGGTCTTGTATTTGTCGTTGTGCTTCCTTTTCAAATATCTTAGCTAGAAAGGGTATGCTGGCTATGGGTCTATATGATTCAACTTTGCTGGGGTCAAGTTTGGGGTTTTTTAGAAGAGGTCTAATTGAGGTTTGCTTGAGTGCTGCAGGGAAGGATCCAGTTGTGAACGATAGATTTATCATTCTTGTAATTATTGGACTGATATCACTGCGTATATTCTTTATCCAATAGGCAGGACAGGGATCAGTAAGAGCAGTGGTGGTGTTGATGGCTGCAATGGTATCCTCAATATGTTTCTTGGGTGGTGTGGAGAATATTGAGAGGCTGTTTAGGCAGATGGTGTCCTGATGGTTAAAGGCAGCAATTTTGTTTGTTTGCAATAGTTTTGATTGCAGATGATCTGCGAAGGCTTGTGGGTGGATCTCTTCAGGTGGGCATGGAGATGGTTCCTTGGATATGGATTTGACTATGTTGAAGAGTTCCCGTGGTTTATTTAGGGATCTTTTGAGTGAGTCAGTGTAGAAATGTTTTCATTTTCGTCAGGACTGCTGTTCTGTGGGTCGTGAGTTGAGCATTGTATGCTATCTGGTCGTTTGAGGAGCGAGATCGACGCCATCGTTTCTCGAGTTTTCGAAGGTGTAAGAGGGAGGTCCGCAGATCGGAGGAAAACCATGGTGCATGTTTTCTGTTGGTTGGGATTTTGCTATTGGGTGGTTTTTGTGCAATGGAGCTGAGGATGTCATTCCATGATGTGATATTTTTTTCCAGATTGAGGGTAGTGTCATTGTAGAGAGGGTGGGTTTGTGCAAGTATGAGTTCTTTGTTGAAAGCATTGAAGCTTCGAGTTGTCGTTTTAGTGGGATTATTGGAGGTTCTGTTATCCAATTTGCTAGTGTTCACAGGAATTGTGAAGTTAATTAATTTGTGATCTGACCATGGAACTGGTATCAGAGTTGTTACAAGGTTATTATCTAATTCACATGCTGAAAGAGGTGCAAAAATCATGTCAAGGGTGTTCCCTTTTGTGTGTGTGGGACTTTTGATTAATTGCCTGTATCCTAATTCATCCATTGCTTCTAAGAGAGCTGAAGCATGGCTGATGTGCAGAGAGGGGAGATTGAAGTCTCATAATATCCAATTCGGTTTGTTGTGTTGGGCAGCGTTGGTTGCTAAGTCTAAAATGTTAGGAAGGTCGTCTGAGGAGGATGATGGTGATCTATAAAGAAGGTTGATGGAGCATTGATCATTGGCGATGGATAAAATGTCTAGGTTGTTTGAGCTTGTAGCGTCTGTTGTGGAAAACTGGAGGTCCGTCTTAGTTAATATGAGGGTTCCTCCTCCTCTTTTATTCTCTCTATGGCAGGAGTGGATGGAGAAGTTGTTGGGTAGGAGTTGATTGATGATTATGTTGTCTGTGTTAGATAACCAGGTTTCAGTTATCATGAGAATATCCAGGTTATAGGCAGATATTAAATCGGTGACTATCGGCCATTTCTTACGGATTGACCGAGCATTGATGAGGGCACATTTTAATGCTTGCAAGGGTTCCTTTTGCTTGGTTCTCTTGGTAGTTTGGAGGGCTATGTGTAGCAGGTGTGAGTGTCGTGGTAGTGTACCAATTCTTAAGGGAGGATATGGGGCTTCTGCCTGTCTATGGGTATGCCTTTGTAGGATAGGGATTTGTTGTAGATCGTGTGGTAGGGCAAGGGATTCAGCTACCCATCCTAGAATGATGAGTAATGTGCCTATTGAGGCAGTGGTAGTAGGAGACATTTTAACTTGCTGCTGTTAGTTTTTAAGGATTGTTTCAGTGAGGGTAAATGTGATTACCATACAGTGGGTAAAGTACTTAAAGAATACAGTAAATAGAGTATTACTAGCTACAAATAGGTATAATAGTTACCGTAAGCATTGAATAATACAGTAATTAATACAGCAAATAACACAGTAGGTATACTATTACTAGCTGTGAACAAATAGGTATAATAGTTACCATAAATAGTGAATAGGTATAGCTGGTTATTAGCTAAAATGGGTTCTGTTACAATATTAAGTTCGCTAGATCCTATTGAGGATCACATTTGAGCAATATGAGAGGCGGTATATAGACTAAACATATGGGTATCACAGCGGAGGTTACTTCTAATTGGATATGCAGAGATTTATACATATATTGGAAAATAGATGTTAACTATTTCAGATAGTCTCTACCGTGAATGTGAGAGTTTATTAGATAAGTAGAATATAGATGCATGGGAGGAGCATACCGGTGAGTTTTCAGGTAGCTGTTGTAGTCGGCTGAGTCCTGTTGCTTGGAGATGCTGTGTGCAGGTTGCGGGTGGGTTCTTCTGGTGCCTCGCCGGCGGCTTCTTTTAAGGGTGCAGGCAGGCCCCTCTCACAGCCCCGATTGAGCTGGAGGGCTGAGCGGCTTGGTGGACGGCCCGCTCAGAGCTCGACCCCAGTCGGGGGAGCTAGGATGGAGGATCGCGGCTGCTGTATTTTGTGGAGTGTTTGCTGGCTTCACACTGTGGGCCTCTGCCTAAGGGCCGTGCCAAAGGGCCCTCTGGCGAGGCCCTCAGGCGCGGGCCCGCAAAGGCGCGGGCGCGCCTGATGGCGCTTCTTTTTAAAGCAGGAGATCTGCCCCAGATGTGCACTGATTGTCCTATTACAGGCATAGTGGTACCTGTGTGACCTTTGGGGTACTTGCTGGGTACTGTCCCCTGGATGGGACACTGTGGAACACCCACTACTGGGCATGCTTGGCCCTGGTCAGCTGCTGTCCTGCTGATTTCCAGTTTCTATGTTCCTATGTGCCACTTAGGCGATGATCTAGTCCACCCTGTGCCCCAGCTGCCCCCACTGCATTTCCCACCTGCAGCCCCCTATGCCCCATTTGCACCATCACCATACTGGCCTTACATACATATGTTGTTGCTGCAAATGGAGCACTACTATCACTTTTCCTGGGCTCCCTGCCTATGCTGTACATTGCTGATGCTGAAAACGTTTCACCCTCCTGCAAATGTGCATCTAACGACAGGTTTTCAGACCCGGTAATGTTCGGACCCTTCATTTCCCCGTGTTAGTATAGCAGGAGCCCCTCTCCGCCCACTTCCTGCCCATTGACTCCTTCTCTCTGCCCTCTCTCCACCCTCTGCGGGACTTACCACGGCCCGTGACGTTAATGCGGGTTAGGTAACATTAACGCACGTTAACGTTACTTAACGTGCCTTAACGTTACTTAACGTGCGTTAATGTAGCCGCTGCTATGTTACCGCAGTTTAGTAAACATACTCCTATAAGTGGGAGCGAGCTTCTTTCAAAATGTGGCCTCTCTAGGCAGCAGCCTGTTCCTAAATCCAGCCCTGAATATCAGGATAAAGAAAGTATGAGAGAAATACTGATTCTGTGAGTACAATGGATCTGTTAAGCAGCAATCATGAAAGTTTCATTTTATTTATTTATTTATTTATTTACATTCTCTTATATACCGCGCTATTCTGCATCAGTGCGGTTTACATTGAACAAACTGAAATTACATTGAACAGGGCATTATAACTTGGAGATAGAGTGGAGGAGTGGCCTAGTGGTTGGGACGAGGTACTTCAGGCCGGAAGGTCGGGGGTTCAAATCCCACTAGAGGACAGCAACCTTGGGCCGGAAGGACTGGGGTTTCTAGTCCCACAGGTGCTCCTTGTGGTCTTGGGCAAGCCACTTAACCCTCCATAGCCCATGTTCCCTGTAAAATAGTTATCTCCAAGTTATAATGCCCTGTTCAATGTAATTTCAGTTTGTTCAATGTAAACCGCACTGATGCAGAATAGCGCGGTATATAAGAGAATGTAAATAAATAAATAAATAAATAAAATGAAACTTTCATGATTGCTGCTTAACAGATCCATTGTACTCACAGAATCAGTATTTCTCTCATACTTTCTTTATCCTGATATTCAGGGCTGGATTTAGGAACAGGCTGCTGCCTAGAGAGGCCACATTTTGAAAGAAGCTCGCTCCCACTTATAGGAGTATGTTTACTAAACTGCGGTAACATAGCAGCGGCTACATTAACGCACGTTAAGTAACGTTAAGGCACGTTAAGTAACGTTAACGTGCGTTAATGTTACCTAACCCGCATTAACGTCACGGGCCGTGGTAAGTCCCGCAGAGGGTGGAGAGAGGGCAGAGAGAAGGAGTCAATGGGCAGGAAGTGGGCGGAGAGGGGCTCCTGCTATACTAACACGGGGAAATGAAGGGCCGAACATTACCGGGTCTGAAAACCTGTCGTTAGATGCACATTTGCGGGAGGGTGAAACGTTTTCAGCATCAGCAATGTACAGCATAGGCAGGGAGCCCAAGAAAAGTGATAGTAGTGCTCCATTTGCAGCAACAGCATATGTATGTAAGGCCACTATGGTGATGGTGCAAATGGGGCATAGGGGGCTGCAGGTGGGAAATGCAGTGGGGGCAGCTGGGGCACAGGGTGGACTAGATCATCGCCTAAGTGGCACATAGGAACATAGAAACTGGAAATCAGCAGGACAGCAGCTGACCAGGGCCAAGCATGCCCAGTAGTGGGTGTTCCACAGTGTCCCATCCAGGGGACAGTACCCAGCAAGTACCCCAAAGGTCACACAGGTACCACTATGCCTGTAATAGGACAATCAGTGCACATCTGGGGACCACTCTAACCCAGCTAACTGAACACCCTTTATTGCAGCCCCTAGTAAGGCATTGCAGGGTGTGACCACACGTTGTCAGAATCATATATACACCCAGTAGGCCAAACTGGGTACACTGTACCTGAGGTGCATGCACTAGCCTGTCCACAGTCGGCTGTCACAACACAATTTACCTACATCTATCCGGTCCACCCTAGCCAATAGTTGCTAGTGCACCAACCTGACATCCCCCTAGCCATCACTCCTCCATGTGGAAGGGGCATAACATTGGTAGGCGGTGATGGGGGGCTGTATGGATGTCCATGTATGCCTCACCACCCAAGACCATGCACCCTATGCACCTGCCTACCTGCGCAGTGGATGGCTTGGGACTGCTCACTAACAGCACCGACAGCATATGGTCATGTCGGCATAGCAGGGGGGTGTGTGTTTGTGCTGGAGGGGGCAGTGGCACCTGCCTGCAGTGGACCTAGGTCATGCCCTATACCAGTACATGGTGTGCAGTGCAACAGGAAAGGTCTGGCTGAGGAAAAGTAAAGGTAGCCCCAGGGACTGCTGTGCTTCTGTGGCAACAGTGTGGTGCAGTACACACAGCCAGTGTGTCTTGGAGCAGAGAGTCAGAGGTTCTTGTCCCAGCTGTGGATCCTGCAGTGCATGTCCCAATGTTTTACCCCACAATGCATATACAACATCAACATGTGCAGTCTCCAATGCATTGGCCAACAGGGGTACAAACACCCACACAGGCAGGCTCCACTATCCAAAGCCTCATGGAGAGTCAGGCTGTAGGCCCCTGAACGGAGCTGCAGTTATCACCAGAGCACTACAACTACCTCCTGCACAGTCTAGCAATGTCGGCACTGTGATCAGGACCAGTGTGGCAGGCAGGGTTGCCAACCACCCCACTTTTGCACAATGCTGCAATAGGAGTGTGTGTGTGAATGTCTCTCCATTGTTTTGTGGCTGCCCTCATCTCACTGGGCCCACAATGTCCCACTGTTACCAGCGTTAGTCTACATATGTCCCACTGTTACCAGCGTTAGCCTACATATGGAGTGGAGGCATGGCCTAGTGGTTGGGGCAAGGTACTTCAGGCTGGAAGGTCGGGGGGGTCAAATCCCACTAGAGGACTGCAACCTTGGGCCGGAAGGACTGGGGTTTCTAGTCCCACAGGTGCTCCTTGTGGTCTTCGGAAAGCCACTTAACCCTCCATAGCCCATGTTCCCTGTAAAATAGTTATCTCCAAGTTATAATGCCCTGTTCAATGTAATTTCAGTTTGTTCAATGTAAACCGCACTGATGCAGAATAGCGCGGTATATAAGAGAATGTAAATAAATAAATAAATAAATAAAATGAAACTTTCATGATTGCTGCTTAACAGATCCATTGTACTCACAGAATCAGTATTTCTCTCATACTTTCTTTATCCTGATATTCAGGGCTGGATTTAGGAACAGGCTGCTGCCTAGAGAGGCCACATTTTGAAAGAAGCTCGCTCCCACTTATAGGAGTATGTTTACTAAACTGCGGTAACATAGCAGCGGCTACATTAACGCACGTTAAGTAACGTTAAGGCACGTTAAGTAACGTTAACGTGCGTTAATGTTACCTAACCCGCATTAACGTCACGGGCCGTGGTAAGTCCCGCAGAGGGTGGAGAGAGGGCAGAGAGAAGGAGTCAATGGGCAGGAAGTGGGCGGAGAGGGGCTCCTGCTATACTAACACGGGGAAATGAAGGGCCGAACATTACCGGGTCTGAAAACCTGTCGTTAGATGCACATTTGCGGGAGGGTGAAACGTTTTCAGCATCAGCAATGTACAGCATAGGCAGGGAGCCCAGGAAAAGTGATAGTAGTGCTCCATTTGCAGCAACAACATATGTATGTAAGGCCACTATGGTGATGGTGCAAATGGGGCATAGGGGGCTGCAGGTGGGAAATGCAGTGGGGGCAGCTGGGGCACAGGGTGGACTAGATCATCGCCTAAGTGGCACATAGGAACATAGAAACTGGAAATCAGCAGGACAGCAGCTGACCAGGGCCAAGCATGCCCAGTAGTGGGTGTTCCACAGTGTCCCATCCAGGGGACAGTACCCAGCAAGTACCCCAAAGGTCACACAGGTACCACTATGCCTGTAATAGGACAATCAGTGCACATCTGGGGACCACTCTAACCCAGCTAACTGAACACCCTTTATTGCAGCCCCTAGTAAGGCATTGCAGGGTGTGACCACACGTTGTCAGAATCATATATACACCCAGTAGGCCAAACTGGGTACACTGTACCTGAGGTGCATGCACTAGCCTGTCCACAGTCGGCTGTCACAACACAATTTACCTACATCTATCCGGTCCACCCTAGCCAATAGTTGCTAGTGCACCAACCTGACATCCCCCTAGCCATCACTCCTCCATGCGGAAGGGGCATAACATTGGTAGGCGGTGATGGGGGGCTGTATGGATGTCCATGTATGCCTCACCACCCAAGACCATGCACCCTATGCACCTGCCTACCTGCGCAGTGGATGGCTTGGGACTGCTCACTAACAGCACCGACAGCATATGGTCATGTCGGCATAGCAGGGGGGTGTGTGTTTGTGCTGGAGGGGGCAGTGGCACCTGCCTGCAGTGGACCTAGGTCATGCCCTATACCAGTACATGGTGTGCAGTGCAACAGGAAAGGTCTGGCTGAGGAAAAGTAAAGGTAGCCCCAGGGACTGCTGTGCTTCTGTGGCAACAGTGTGGTGCAGTACACACAGCCAGTGTGTCTTGGAGCAGAGAGTCAGAGGTTCTTGTCCCAGCTGCGGATCCTGCAGAGCATGTCCCTATGTTTTACCCTACAATGCAGATACAACATCAACATGTGCAAACCCCAAAGCAGAGGTGAACAGGGGTACAAACACCCACTCACACAGGCTTCACTATCCAAAGCCTCATGGAGAGTCAGGCTGTAGGCCCCTGAACGGAGCTGCAGTTATCACCAGAGCACTACAACTACCTCCTGCACAGTCTAGCAATGTCGGCACTGTGATCAGGACCAGTGTGGCAGGCAGGGTTGCCAACCACCCCACTTTTGCACAATGCTGCAATAGGAGTGTGTGTGTGTGAATGTCTCTCCATTGTTTTGTGGCTGCCCTCATCTCACTGGGCCCACAATGTCCCACTGTTACCAGCGTTAGTCTACATATGTCCCACTGTTACCAGCGTTAGCCTACATATGGAGTGGAGGCATGGCCTAGTGGTTGGGGCAAGGTACTTCAGGCTGGAAGGTCGGGGGGGTCAAATCCCACTAGAGGACAGCAACCTTGGGCCGGAAGGACTGGGGTTTCTAGTCCCACAGGTGCTCCTTGTGGTCTTCGGAAAGCCACTTAACCCTCCATAGCCCATGTTCCCTGTAAAATAGTTATCTCCAAGTTATAATGCCCTGTTCAATGTAATTTCAGTTTGTTCAATGTAAACCGCACTGATGCAGAATAGTCCAGTATATAAGAGAATGTAAATAAATAAATATGTGCATAATGAGGAGCAAGGTATTGTGGGTATGGACTGGACAGGGCAGATTGGCCAGGATGCATCTTCACAGGGTGTGGGGCAATGGCTGGGACACTGTAGTGCCTGACTACCACCTGCATGGAAGGGTGGCCACAGCATGTCATGCTGGGTGTTCACTCTCACTCTGAACAAGCAGTGACCATGGCATGTCTATGTTCCTACATACACTGTCCATCTCTATTAATATTTGTGTGTTCCCAGTGTTGGGGGCCCAATCACTGAGATACTTGCTTGGTAGCTGTGCTGTATGTCTCACCTTTTGATGCACATATCTTCTCTGTGAGCATGCACTATGGACTGACTATTGGACTGTCTGCAGTTAGTCTGTGCATGGTTGGAACACCTTGTAGGGTGCTGCAGGTGCAGTCTGACTGTGCCATCTGCTGGTGAATGGCAGATCAGGGTGTGAGGGAAGTTGAATGTTTCCATGCCACCCCCAGCATTACTGCTGGTCTGCCACTGCCCCAGTTACAGATATGGCACAACCAACCCTGGAGGGCTGTCTCTTGCCAGCGGGACTGGGGTTGATAGTTCTACAGCCATTCTTCAGGATTCAGGCCACTCCCTCCCTCACCTATCAAAAGGGTGACTGTGGGCCCTTTGGGGTATTTAGTGTATACCACTTTGACCTGTAGAGGCACTGCTACATAAACCTCATGCGAGTCTAGACACCCCTCTGCCCTGATGACAGGTGCCCATGGCAACCAGACCTTAACACTGGGTACACCTTAATCTGGGTGGTGTCTGGTACCAGAGGGCCACATGTGACTGCAGAATACAGATGGACACCAAATTACCTTCAGATGCACTGCAAAGAACACCTGTTACACACTGATACTGATGGGGATGTATCGCAGGAACTATCTCTAATACCACATGTACTGCGGACCTAGTGCTGGGCACCCATCCTATCCATCAGGGTGAACAAGAACCTGCACAATGGCATGGTCTGTAGCTACTCTGTGCCAGTATCACGCACTGTCAGTTCGTCTTTCCAAGCTGTGGTACTTGAGATGTGCAGACCCCATTTGGTGATCAACTGTAGACAGCTATTCAGCATGGGCATTGCATCATGGGTACTGGTGGGGTTACCCTATCCTGGCACTCAGAGCAGACAGTTTGTGCGGTGACCTGCAGTCCTTCTGTACCCAGCCATTGCTATGAGATATGTCATGGAGGTATAGCCTACTGGTTAGTACAATGACATTCTCGGCAGTGGTCATGGCTTCAATTCCTCATTGTTTCCTCCTTTTATGCCTGTCCTACTCAAATAGTTTGCATGCCTGCAACAGTCATATTTATTCAGATCTGTACTGCCAGCCCATTATACCCTCGCCACAGTTGCCAACAATCCTTCAGTCCGTCTATCTGCATCTGTCAGCTGTGTAGGGTCCTGTCTTCCTGTGCAGGCTGCCACCCCATGCCCTGCACTGGTACCCTTTCCTGCATTGCGCCTCTTCATGCTTGCCTCACCTGTGCCTGATCTGCATGGCACCACCACTCCTCTGTCCACCCATCATTGTACCTACCCTGCCACCTCTGCCTCCACTGGGGGACATGTATGCCCACCATCTGCCACCCACTGTCATTGCAGTATTTTACATTGCCAACACCCTGTGCTGTTGTGCAGCTGCCCCCAACATGTTTGTCAACATTACTGGCAGTCATATAGGATGCCCACAGATGTGGCAGGTCCAGCAGCTCCCAGCTCTCCCTCCTTCACTCACCTGTTCATTGCCTTTCCTCGGTGCTCTATCCAGTGTTAGGGTTACATCTGTTTCTATGCCTAACAGGTCATGCATGTCAACCTGAAGCACCTTGCAGCCCTTAGGGCACACTAACCTAGGGCACCGTAGCATTGTTAGGGCACCTTATCCTATGCTACCATAACCCAAGGTGCCTTCTGAGGTGCCTTAACCAAGGGTGCCTGATAAGGCGCCTACCTTACGGAGCCCTATAAGGTGCCTTAAGCTAAGGCACCTTATAGCCCTTAGGGCGCCTTATATTAGGACGCCTTATAGGCAGATCAGCCGAATGTGCCTTATAAGGTGCCCAAGCCCAATGTGCCTTATAGTGCACCTTAGCCTAGGCACCGTATAAGGTGCCTTATAAGGCACCTTAGCCTAGGGTGCCCTATAAGGTGCTTTATACGGCGCCTTATCCTGGGTGCCTTATAAGGTGACGTTAACGCCCGGTCGATCCAGGGCGCACTGTACCGCGCGTTAAACACCTTGTAAAGCGCGTTAACTGTCAGAGCTTGTGATAACGATGCACCGCCCACACCTTTATATGGGATCTGTAACATTACCAAGGAACTTAATGACGGTAACATTACTGCGGTTTAGTAAACATCCCCCATAGTTCCATGTGCATGTGCTGCTTCAAAGGCATCCTTGTGGCCCTATGATCTTCCTCTGCTCGTCTCTGTTGTTTGTGATCTGACACCCTTTCCCCTTCTCTCTGGGATCTGCGGTCTAACCTTATATCCGGCCGGCCCTGCTAATATTGTGCACCCTGCTCTACTTTGCCAATAGATAGCCCCTAACAACAGAGCAATATTAGTATCCAGCCTCCTCTTGCTTTCCCGGCTGCCTCAGAGATTAAATTATTTTTGCAGTTTAGTTAAAATACAATGTGCATGTATGCTGTGAAGAAATCTAATCAGACTATAGTGATCACTGAAATGTGTGTGTGTCTGTAACTGAGAAGCAAGAAATGTAATAAAAAAATTCTTAACCATTTTTGGCAGAAAATAAACCATCATCTGCCATCTGTCTAGTTTGCTAGATGTCAGTAATGCAAATAAGCTACAGCAATTTGCTTCAGGGGGAATACAGTGCGATGCTTTCTGCCAACATCTGCTGAACTGTGAGTTTGTGGGGGGTGGGGGGGGCAGAACCTCATCCTAAGGAAGGTTCTAATCCATTAATCACAGTACTAGAGGCTAGCCCAGAGATGCAGTAGCAGTGCTGTGTACTATAGTGTCGAATACCTAGATTTGGTTTCTAAGTTTGTCTTCTATTCCATATCAAGATGTATTGGAGAAGTTAGAAAGGAAGCATTCATGATTCCTGAGTGGTAGGACTCCTGGTCATATAATAGGAAAACCCACCTGCTTATGCCAGACTCCAGAGGGTTATTGTAGTCCGTACTTCGTAACAGAAGACTATTTCTATAATGACCGGGTTAGAAGGCTTAAGACATTGTTTACACAGTAGGAGCTAATTCTGATTATACTGAAAGTTCAAAGAAGCAGAAGGAGTTGGTTTCTACCAACAAATTTGTATTCATTATTTCTAGGGCCAGAAAAGCCTCTGAACTCAAAACGTACGCCAATACTTATTTAAACTTTAATGAGGTAAGCTTGTAGATATAAAGTTAATGGGGAGCCCTATAATTTTTCTGCCAGTTACGTAAAATGTTACAAAAACTCAGATTTATAGTTATTGAATATGACGCTCCTTTTCCTGTGACAGTTCACTTTTCAGAACAATAATTACAGTTCATCTGAGTCATTTACATTAGTCAAGCACTTTATAGCTGAAGAATTTGCTTTTTATTGCTAATTTAACATGGTTTAATGACCTGAAGAGCAAATAAAACAAACACAGAGCACAGATACTTTAAAAATGGAGTGAGAGAACTATTGAATGAAGATATCGATTGCAGCCTTTTCTCAAGGAAATAAATGTAAAAAGGGATCTCAAAAAATTAACTGGAACATGAGCTTCCAGTATTCAAAGATTATGCATCATGTGAAAGCAAGATGAACCCTTGTTTTCTGAGTAAAAGAAAAATGTTTGAGATTACCAAATCCCAGCTTCTAAAAAGCACTGCATCAATATCTACTGTATCTCCCCACCACCACGAACACCACACTATAGATATAAATAAATATATAGTTGATATATATAGATGTATAAACTATGGGGTCTATTCTGTAACTCGAATAGCTATTTGCCCCCCTTCTGTCCCTGGCAGAAACCTCCACATACAAATAAGGAGTTTGTATGTGGAGGCTTAGTCGGGGGGTGGGAGAGAGCATTCCAGAAGCAGAGCGAGGGCGGGCCCTGTACGTCTGGGGTTGGAAGACTGGACGGGGGGACTTATTCCACCTCTGAGGTGGATTAGGTCCCCCTGGAAGTCAGGGGATGGCAGGCCCGGGCAATGGCGGAAAGATGAGGGGATGCAGGAGGTTCATCGCAGCCCAACCTTGGCCATGAAAGGCAAGATCAGGGGTCAGGCTATGGGGAAAGGAGAAGGTGGTCAACGGCCAGAGATTGCAGCTCCTGAATGGAGCCTGATTGAGTTAGCTTAGGCAAGTACAGGCCAAGACCCGATTCTGATCCCGCAAGGTACATCTAACCCCACGGGATCATAATCGGGTCTGCCTCTGTGCATTCTGATTCTGATCGGGCGCACAGAGGCCTGGAAACACATATTAGAATGTGCCTCCACAGGAAGCAAAAACACCGGGAAATTTAGGCTATTTATTAAGAACATGGCAAGGATCTACACATATCCAAAAAATCTCACCAAGAATAGTAAAGATGCAAAAACTATTCAAAGTGTAACTCAAGATAGGTAAATTTCAACTTGTTTCGTATTTCCTAAAAATTGCTGGGAGAAATCTGTGAAATTTTATCATGCCAAATTTTTTACAGATCAAATGAAAGTCAGTGGAATTGCTGTACCCTGTATAGCAGTGATATAGAAGGAACTTAAGGTGGGTGGAGAGCAGGCTGCAGCCAGGCCAGCTCCAGCAGAAGCTGTGGTACTAAGGCCTGCAACTGCCTGTGCCTGGGTCTGGCCCACTCCGCCCTGCCATTACTCTACCTGTTAGGGCTAGGAGTCACTGAAGTCGTGACAGCTGTAAAATAAAAATAGAAAAAGAGAGATTAAGACACATCACAAACCCCCATACAACATCCCTCTGCCACCTCAAACACTTGCCCCATATAAGGAGTGGAAGAGTAGCCTAATGGTTTTAACATTGGTATGATAACAAAGAGACTAGGGTTTGATTCCCACTAGTAATTCTTGTGGCCTTGGGAAAGTTACTTTACCCTTCATTTCCTCAAAAGAACAGCCTGGCAATCTACTTCCAGTCACAAGAAAACCAAGAAGCTTCTGGGTCACCAAGAGTCAGCATTGACTCAAAGGCACATGCATAATTCATTACTTTTGTTATGCCAATCAGGGCTTAGTACCACCAGAGAGCTATCATTTAAATTTAGAGTCGGTCAATACCACCAGAGAGCTTTCATTTAAATCAAAATCAGATAGAGTATAGCTTAGCATAGAAGGTAGAATAAGGTAAATATTCTTTGAGTAGAAATAAATAAATTGTTTCTAGAGACCTTTATAAAGAGGCCTTCCAGTTAGGAAGCCAGAGACTTGTGAAATTGTTTTAAATAGGTGTTAAAACCAAGTGACAGATCAAAGGGGCAATTTGAATTGCTCCCTCTATCAAACCAAGGGCTGTGTGAATCACCCAGGATATTGTTAAGAGATTACCTTAGAAGTACAGGTTAGGACACTGTGTAGCAAGCCAGCTTTTATTAAGTGTGTTTTACTTCCCACCCACCCCAGGCATAATCTTACATTTATAGGATCTGAAAACTATTAACCCTCACTTGGTTTGCAGCTTGTCGTGCAGGACTTGTATGCATCACTGATGCTGAGAGCTAACTACTGGCAGGGTCTCCCAAGATGGACATGTCTCAGCTAAGGTGCCAGACCAAGACAAACCACCCATGTGGGCAGCAACAGAATGGGATGGTGTTGGTGGCAGACACTCACATTTCTGTGGCAACAGCAACAACACTAGAATTACTTGTGCAGAAGAAAGACCTGCCAATCTACTTATGTATCTTGCCACAAAATCCAAATGTAACAGCAATACAAATTGCACTATAGTGCTGAAAGAGGAGAACCCAGGTCGGAAGGCATTCAGCTGGCTACTGGGGAGGAGCTGAAGACTTTTCAGAGTAAAGCCAGCATTTATGATGTGATTGGGTCAAAGCCCTTGGGATGTCTGACTGCTGATGTAGCTGTACATGAAATGAGAGTCATAAGCTGCAAAGGTGTCTTATATATTGGGACATGGAACATATAAAGCATGAACCAAGGGAAGTTGAAGGTGGTCAAGAATGAAATGGAATGTGTACAACTTGATCTGTTAGGTGTCAGTGAACTGAAATGAACTGGCATCGGGCACTTTGCATCAGATGATCACATGGTCTACTATGCTGGAAATGAAAGACAAAGAAGAAATGGTGTTGCATTTATAATCAAAAAGAAACTTGCAAGAACTGAAATTAAATAGAATGCAATCAATGAACACTTCATTGCTATTCGGCTATGAGGAATGCCCATCAACAGCACTATAATTCAGGTATATGCCCCGACAACAGCTTCAGAAGAGGATGAAATTGATGAGTTCTATGAACAAATACAAAATGAAATTGACAGTGCATACAAATAAGATATCCTGATAGTCATGGGTGATTGGAATGCAAAAGTTGGCAACAAACAAGAAGGCAAAATGGTTAGAAAATATGGACGGCAACAGAAATAAAGCTGGAGAAAGACTTATAGAATTCTGCAAGACCAACGATCTATTCATTTCAAACACCTTTCAGCAACACAAGCGGCAGCTGTATACATGGACTTCACCCAATGGATTGTACAAAAATCAAATAGACTACATCATTGGAAGTCAACAATGGAAAAGCTCTATAACATCAACACAAACAAAACATGGAGCTGACTGTGGTACAGATAACCAGCTACTAGTATGCAAACTCAAGCTAAAGTTGAAAAAGAGCAAGCCACTCATGAATGTAGCAAAATATGACCTTGAGATTATACCACCAGAATTTAAAGAATGCCTGCAAAATCAATTTGCTGCTCTAGATACAATGACAGAACTCCAGAAGAGTTATGGGATGACATCAAGAAAGTTGTGCTGTAAAAAAGTGAGAAGTCTCTACAAAAGGTGAAAAAGCAAAATCTTGCAAAATGGATGACCGAAGAAACTCTGATAATTGCCCAGAAACGCAGAGAAGCTAAAGCCAGCGGAAAAAGAGAGGCAATCACAGAACTCAACAGAGATTTCCAATGTGCAGCAAGACAAGACAAGGAGAAATACTATGACACATGCAAGGAAATAGAATCAGAAACAATTAGAGGAAAAACAAGATCAGCTTTCCTAAAACTACGAGAGCTAAAGAAAAAATTCCAGCTTCAAATTGGAATGTTACAAGATGCTCTAGGAACCATGTTGAATGATGCTGAGAAGGTCAAGAAAAAGTGGAAAGAATATACAGAGTCATTATACCATAAAGATTTAGTGGACCAATAGCTGTTTCAATCTGTACCTTATAATCAGAAATCACTGGTGATGAAAGGAAGTTGAAGCAGCATTGAAAGCCTTATCAAAGAACAAAGAACCAGGCATTGGTGACATTCTCATTCAAGTATTACAGCATTTGGATGCAGCTATTACCGTACTTGCAAGGCTCTGCCTGGAAATTTGGATGACATCATCATAGCCAACTGACTGGAAAAGATCTGTGTTTATACCAATACTAAGAAAGGTGATACAATTGACTGTGGAAAGTATTGCACAATGGCTCTGATCCCATATGCCAGCAAGATTTTACTGAAGATTATTCAACAGAGACTACAACCATACTTGGAACGAGAACTACCTGAAGTGCAAGCAGGGTTCAGGAAAGAGTGAAGAATGAGAGACTTCATCGAGGATGTGAGATGGATCCTTGAAAAGACAAAATAATACCAAAAAGATATCTATATGTGTTTTATCAACTTCAGCAAGGCTTTTGACTGTGTAAACCATGGGAAACTCTTGTCCACAGTAAGAAGCATGAGCGTACCAGAGCACCTGATAGTTCTCGTGAACAACCTTTACATTGCTCAAGAAGCAACAGTTCAAAAGGAACAAGGAAAAACAGAATGGTTTAAAATCAGCAAAGCTATATGACAAGGCTGCATACATTTCCCCTATCTGTTTAATTTATATGCAAAACAAATCAACAGAGAAGCAGGACTCTATGAAAACAACCAAGATGTGAAGATTGGTGGAAGACTCATCAACAACTTTCGCTATGCCGATGATACTACATTACTGGCTGAAGGTGAAGACGATCTGAAACATTTGCTTCTCAAGATCAATGAACATAGGGGTATGTTTACTAAATGGCGCTAACGACGCAGCTGCAATGTTATCGCGTGATACGTGATGTTATCACGCGATAATGGTGCATTACCTAGTGATAAAATCACGTATCGCGCGATAATGTCTCCTGCGCCGAGGGTGGAGTAAGGCTTCCCAGAGGGTGGAGTAAGGCTCCCCAGGGGCGGAGAGAAGGGGTCAATGGGCAGAGAGTGGGCGGGGAGAGGCTCCAGGCACATTATCGCTGTGAAATTAAGCTCTGAAAATTAGCGCCAGTGAAAACCTCGCGCTAGAGGCACATTTGCAGGGGAGAGAGACCATTTTAGTCAGCAATGTGCAGCAAAGGCAGGGAAATCAAAAAATGTGATAGTAGTGATACATCTGCAGCAACATCATAGTGCCCAAATATGAGAGGGCACTATGGTGCGGCTGCAAATGGGGTACAGGGGGCTGCAGGTGGGACATGCAGTGGAGCAGCTGGGGCACAGGGTGGACTAGGCAGATGCCTAGGTGACACATAGGAATGTAGAAGGGGAAAAGCAGCAAGACAGCAACTGATCAAGGGCAAACATGGCCACGAGTGTGCGTCCCACAGTGTCCCAGGGGACAGTACCCAGCAAGTACCCCAAAGAGCACATAACAATAGCAGGTGGCGCTGGGGGGAAGTGTGGATGTCTATGCAGGCACCCCTACCCCATATCACGCACCATAGGCAGCCGCCTACTGGCACACTGGATGTCCTGGGAATGCGCACCACCGGCACAAGGGCATGTCAGCATGGTGGCGGAGGGGTGCTGGTGGCAGAGGTGGCAGTGGCATCTGCCCACAGCAGACCACGGCTAAGCCCCATTTAGGTGGGTGCCGTGCACTGCAACAGACAAGGTCTGTCTGAGGAACAGTCATGGTATCCCCAGGGAATGATCTGCCCCTTTGGCAACCATTTGGTGTAGTACGCACAGCCAGTGTGTTCAGGGGCAGAAGGCCACAAGTTCAAGTCCCAGCTGTGCCTCCTGCAAACCATGTCCCTATATTTTACCCAGTGCTAAACCGTGGTAATAACGATGGAACTGTTATTGCAGATAAAAGAAACATGCCATAAACCTCTATATTTTACCCTACAGAGCACAGACACCATAAACATGTGCAATCCCTAGAGCAGTTTCCCAACTGCAATCCTGGAGGTCCAAACACCATTCAGGTGTCATGCTGTCCCTAATAAATATGCCTGTGCTGCATTTGTATGCACCGCCCCCATTGTATGCAAATGTATCTCATGCATATTCAATAGGGACAGCATGAAAACCTGAACAGTGTTTGGCCCACCAGGACCGGAGTTGGGAACCTCTGCCCTAGAGCAGCGGCCAACAGGGGCACAAAAACCCACACCCACAGGCCCCACTATCCAAAGCCTCATGGAGAGTCAGGCTGTTGGGCCCTGCACAGAGCAGCATCTCCGAATACTGGCACCTTAGCAATGCCGTCCTAAACTTGGGAACACGTTCCACATATATCAAAAGGCTGCTATGATTAATGTCAGATAACAAATTCTAGGTTAAACACAATTTGTTGACAGAGATTCATCATAGCAACCTTTCTGATATCTGTGGAGTGTGTTTCAGTTTTTGCTTCTGACAGTGTTTACCACCCCGGGGAGTGACCCCAACAGTATTGCATACCATGGCAATGCCCAGACTGTGCCCAGGACTGGTGTGGTAGCCAGGGCTGCCACAAACCTCTGTAGTTGCACAAAGCTGGAATAGGTGTGGGAGTGTGTGTATGTCTATCCAGTGTGTTGTGGCTGCCTACACCTTACTGAGCCCACACTGCTTGCACTGTTTCCAGTGTTAGCCTGCCAATGTGCATAATGCGGGGCAAGGTACTGTGGGTATGGCCCGGACAGGGTGGTCTGGGCAGGACGCATCTGCACAGGGCATAGGGCAATGGCTGGCACATTGTAGTGCCCGACCACCACCTGCACAGACTGGGTGGCCATGGCATGTCATGCTGGGAGGTCAATCTCACCCTGACTGAGCAGTGGCCACAGCATGGCTAGGTTTCCCCATAGTGCTATACAGTTTTTCTCGCAAGTGATATTTATGGGTTTCCAATTTTGGGGCCAAATCCCTGACATACCTGCTTGGTGTGTGTGCTCACATCCCATTTTTGGGTGCACACAGTTCCTCCAGGAACATGCACTATGTACTAGCTAGCAGACTGTCTGCAGTTAGCATATGTATGGCTGGATCACCTTGCAGGGTGCAGCGGGTGGAGACTGGCTGTGCCCTTTGCTGGTGAATGTCAGATGGTGGTGGGGGACTGCTGAGCTTTTCCAGTGTTCTGCCACTTTATGGGGGTGGGAGAGAAGAGGCGCGCACCCGATATGCAACTCACCGGCACACTAAACAAGTCTGGACCCTCCCAGAGAGACCAGACCTGCTTAGTGTGCCAGCGAGAAGACTTAAGAGGCCATTTTGGCTCTCTGCCGCTGCCTGCCGCTGCTAAAGTGGCAGTGGCAGGCAACGGCAGAGAGCCAAAATGCACCCCTTAGGTTTTGAGCCCTGTGCGGCCGCACCGCTCGCACAGGGCTCAGTACGGTCCTGTATGATGGTACTGGATTTAGTGCTTACCAATGGGGAAAGTGTTTCTGATGTTATAGTAGGAGACCATCTCGCATCCAGTGATTACCAGATAGTGTGCTTCAGTATTAGGTAGTCCTAATACTGAACCACACTATCTGGGCTGATAAAATTCAAGTGTCTTAGCAAGTGTCTTAGACTTTAGGAAAACTAACTTTGCCAAGATTGGGTTAGAAATTGGTTGGGTGGGAGGCGACAAAAAGTACAAGTAAATGGAGCTCACTCTGAGGAGAAGGATGTTGCCAGTGGTGTGCCCCAGGGATCTGTCCTTGGTCCGATTCTTTTTAACATCTTTGTTAGTGATATAGCGGAAGGGCTGTCGGGTCAGGTTTGCTTCTTTGTGGATGATACCAAAATCTGCAATAGAGGAGACACCCAGGAAGGTGTAGATAACATGAGGAGGGATCTAGCTAAGCTTGAAGAATGGTCTAGAATCTGGCAGCTGGGATTTAATGTTAAAAAATGTAAGGTCATGCATTTGGGCTGCAGCAATCCAAGGGAGCAATATAGTATAGGGGGTGAAGTACTTTTGTCCACTAAAGAAGAGCGGGACCTAGGCGTGGTTGTGTCTGGTGATCTTAAAGTAGCTAAACAGGTAGAAAAGGCGACGGCAAAAGCTAGAAGGATGCTTGGGTGCATACGGAGAGGAATGGCTAGCAGAAAAAAGGAGGTGATAATGCCTCTGTATAAGTCTTTGGTGCGACCTCATTTGGAGTATAGTGTGCAATTCTGGTGACCACACCTTCAAAAGGATGTGAACAGGATGGAGTCGGTGCAGAGGGTGGCTACTAAAATGATTAGTGGCCTTCATTATAAAGCATATGAGGACAGACTGAAGGATCTTAATATGTACACCTTAGAGGAAAGGCGGGATAGAGGTGATATGATTAAGATGTTTAAATACCTCTGTGGTATAAATGTTCAGGGAGAGAGCCTCTTTAAATTGAAAGCAAATTCTGCTACGAGGGGACATGGGATGAGGGTGAAGGGAGATAGATTCAGGAGTGATATGCGGAAATATTTCTTTACGGAAAGAGTGATGGATCCGTGGAATGGTCTCCCAGTGGAGGTGGTAGAGATGAGGACAGTAACTGAATTCAAAAAAGCATGGGACAAACACAGAGGATCTCTAAAGGTAAAAAGGGGACTGTTGTAGTTGTTGATATGGAAGGACAGACTAGATAGGCCATGTGGTCTTTTTCTGTCGTCATATTTCTATGTTTCTATGTTTCTAAGATGGGATGATACCCCAAAGAGTTGTTAGCTGGATTAGAACAGCTGGGGGATGTAGAAAAACAGTTGGCAAAACTGAAAGGGGATATTTTAAGGGCAACAAACCTTTTTATTAGAAAGGTAAATAAAAGAAAAAAGGAAAAGTCTTTAAACATACTATCTCCATGTTTTCTGCTCCATCAGATAGAAACCTTCAAGATATCATTTCTTCCATAAACACCACTACAGCACCCAACGACCCTTGTCCAGCATTCTGGATAAAATCCCTGCGGACAGAACTTAGTCCCTTCCTCTCCAAACTCATTGGGCTATCTTTCGCAACCGGGTCATTCCCCAAAAGTCTGAAGCAGACAGCGATAAGACCGCTGCTAAAAAACAGTAAGCTGGACCCAGCAAAGATGGAGTCTTACAGGCCAATATCAAGCATCCCACTACTGGCTAAGATCATCGAGAAGGTTGTACAACAGCAACTTCACCAGCATATTGAGATTAGTGCACCCCTCGACCCCTGTCAGCATGGCTTTCGAGAATCTCACGGGGTTGAAACGTTGCTAACAACTTTAATTAATACCCTAACCATCGGGATGGATAATATCAAACAAGGTTTTGCTCTGATTTTCCTGGACATTGCTGCAGCCTTTGACACTGTTTGTCACGAAGTGCTCCTCTACCGTCTCAGTGAGAAGGGAGTACAAGGAAATGCCCTCTCATGGTGTGCGTCCTACTTGACTGACCGATGGCAACATGTCCGTGCCGGACCCCCTACCTCCACACCTTTCCTCCAAGAAAAAGGCGTGCCACAGGGATCATCGTTGTCGGCCCTGCTGTTCAATATCTGCATGCGGCCTTTATGTAATATCATCCGCTCATTCAACGTAAACTGCTTAATCTATGCCGACGATGTTCTACTCTACACGCTTTTCCTGCTAGACAAACCGGACCTATCACCCCTCACCACCTGTTTCGATGCAGTTACAGATTGGTTACATTCACAGAAATTAAGGATAAATTTTAATAAAACGGAGGTCCTCTTTCTCACAAGAGATACCCCCATAACTGACACAATCTCAGTCACAACACCATCACACTCTCACTCCCCATTTCCTGCAATCACAACTTTTACAACACCATCTGAAAAAAACATTCAAGATCTCATCACCTCCATCAACACTTCTACTGCTCCAAGTGACCCATGCCCAGCATACTGGGTCAGATCGCTACGTGCCGAACTGAGCCCAATCCTAGTCAACATCATTGGACTCTCCTTTGCAACAGGCACGTTCCCATCTCTCCTTAAACAAACCTCTATAAGACCTCTACTGAAGAACTCTAGGCTTGACCCACTAAAGCCTGACTCCTACCGCCCAATCTCGAGCATACCTCTATTAGCCAAAATAATAGAGAAGGTTGTTCAGAGACAGATACAACATCACATTGATACAGCCTCATCACCGCTTGATCCCAGTCAACACGGCTTCAGGGAATCACACGGTGTAGAAACTCTCCTTACCACCCTAACTAATACACTGAACAGAGGTCTTGATAAAGCAGAAAACGTCTTTGCTCTAATATTCCTAGATATCTCCGCTGCCTTCGACTCAGTTAATCATAATCAACTCCTTGCCCGACTCCTAGAAAAGGGAATAGAGGGTCTCGCCTGGGAATGGTGTAGGTCATACTTGTCTGAGCGATGGCAACATGTCAGAGTCGGTACCACCACATCCACACCTTTCCACCAACACCAAGGTGTTCCGCAAGGATCGTCCTTATCTGCACTTCTGTTTAATGTGTACTTACAGCCGATCTGTGACATCATACGCACTTTCAACATCTCCTCATTAATTTACGCTGACGATGTTCTACTGTTTACTCCATTTAAAGTCAGTCAACCAGACCTCACCAACCTTATCCAATGCTTCAATGCCATCACAGACTGGTTAGCTTCTCAAAACCTCCGTATAAACTTCAAGAAGACCGAAGTTCTCTTCATATCAAGAAACAAAGCATTCTCACCTCCATCCTCTCTAAAAGTAAGAGATGCTGATCTCCCCTGTAAACAATCCATTCGCTACCTAGGGATTACTCTGGATCAGCATTTTGAATTTAAGGAACACATTCGGAACGTCACAAAGGCTGTCTACAATAAAATAAGAACGCTAAGACAACTCAGACCCATGCTACCTCACAACAACTTCCGGACCATTTTCCAGGCCCTCACACTACCTCATTTTGATTATGCTAATGTCATCTTATACGGTCTCCCTAAAAAACACCATTAATCCTCTACAACTGGCGATGAATGCGGCTGCTAGGGTGCTTTGTGGTCTATCAAGATCAGACCATATCACCCCGACGCTCATGGAACTACACTGGCTACCAATTCATTGCAGGATAACCTATAAAATCCTCATCATCACTTTCAAGATTATCAACAACCTTGCCCCCACGTCTCTTAACGACCTCATCTCCCTCACCCCAAAAAACAGAGAAAGAAGGATAACAACTGACAACACCCTGATTATCCCCAAGGAGTCCATCAAATGTACCCAATCAACCAAGAAAAGGACCTTCGCCTTCTATGCACCTAAATGCTGGAATGACCTCACACCTGAAATAAGAGCGATTAAAGACCTCTCTCAATTTCGTAAGGCAATCAAGCACCACATCTTCCTGATCCATTTGCACAAGCTTCTAATCCTCATCGGATCATCAGCCCTCCTAAACCGACAAACTCTCACTCTTCTCCCCATTTCCCTCACAAGTAATTTCTGCCTCAAGTTTATTCCGACCATAGTCTGCCTGTGAATACTAAACAACCCAATATGTTTATACATAGCTCAGTTTTTACACTGTTTTTGTATATAGTTTCACTGTGTATACATAGTTATATTTTTATTACCCGTTTTCCAAGTTTAAGTTACCTGTTATAATGTAAGCACACCAGTGTTTTCTGATTGTGCAGTTCTGTTACTTGTAAACCGCACTGAAAACAAATAGCGCGGTATATAAAAGATGTTAAATAAATAAATAAATACAACTTTCATACCACCCAGCTCCCTCAAGGTCAGGGATGCTGAACTCTTAAGCAAGCCTACAATTCGGTACCTTGGAGTAATACTTGACCGACAGCTCAATATGAAGGCCCAGATAAGCAATATGGTCAAGTCCGTATACAACAAAATAAGGTCGCTTCGTCACTTGAGACAGCTGCTTGAACCTAAAGATTTTCGTACTGTGTATCAAGCTCTTGTCACCCCTCATTTCGATTACGCGAAAGCCATACTACATGGCCTTCCAAAGAACACAATAAACCCTCTACAACTAGCCATGAACTCAGCTGCTAGAATTCTACTTGGAGCACCTAGGAAGGACCATATACCCCCATCCTAAAAAACCTACACTGGCTCCCAATCCAAAGCAGGATTGCCTTCAAAGTATTGACGATGACCCATAAAGTCATTAACAAATGCTCCTCTACATCACTAACTAACCTCATTCAGCCTACTCCCCCTAATAGGGCAAGAAGATCAGTGGCCATCAACACCTTGATACTCCCAAGGCAGATCACGAAATGCTCATGAACAGCCAGGAGCAGAGCATTTGCGTTGTATGCACCCACGTGCTGGAACGCCCTACCTCCTGCCATCAGGGCCATCAAGGACCTCTACCAATTCAGGAAAGCAATTAAACATCACCTTTTCCTGCAGCACTACGCGGACCAAGATCACCATCCACACCTTGACACGCCCAGTAGTACATACAGACAAAACCCAAGCAACCGAACACACCAGACCCGGCCCCACCTGACAAATAGCATTAACCTCACCCTAACCGACTGCAAATCTCAGATAAGCCAACATGTAAATAGTTAGTTACTCTTTAACATATGTTATTTGTAATGTAGTTACCCTGTTAAAACTGTACATTTCTGTTATATTGTAAGTTCAGTGTAGATTGACTTCACTGCACAGTTATTGTTACATGTAAACCGCGCTGATGATGAATAGCGCGGTATATAAGAAAAATAAATAAATAAATAAAAGGAGGCTGCTATAGTTCTCAAAAGAAGTTGCTGAAAGGTGAAGAAAAATAGCGAGGTGTTTATGAAATACAAGATATCACAGAGAGAGGAAGACAAGTATCTATATCTGGAAAAACTTAGAGAAGCTAGCAAAGTAGTCAGCTAAGCAAAGATACAAAAAGAACAAGAAATAGCCAATGCAATAAAATCTTTATCTTTATTGTATTGCTTGATAGACCACCCAAGCAGTTATTATCAGAGCAGTTTACAGACCAAATCAGAATTAGGCTGCAAGCAGGAAGTGGAAAGGAATGTCATTAATATATAGGACAGAGAGAGAGGAGAGCAGATAGCAGCAAAATCTAAATCAAGATAGATTTAAATATAGGAAGGCTTATAAAGCGAAGGAGGCAATCCAGTCAGAGGAGGATGGGCAGTCAGCGAGGTGGGGAGGGGAGGTCAAAGACAAAGTAGAATAAGTGGGTTTTGAGCATGGCTTTGAATTTTTGAAAAGACAATTTGGTGTGGATTGTGATTGGAAATGAGTTCCAGAGCCGCGGGTGCTAAGAAGTAAAATGTGGAGTGGCAAGTGAGTTTGAGGCATGCATGTACAGGAGAGGGATGGAAAAGGTGACCTATGTGGGCAGTCCGGAGCAAGTGGTAGGATGTGTGAGACTGGATAAGATCAGTGAGGTATTGGGGAGTACAGGTATAGACAACTTTGTGAACAATAGTAAACATCTTGTGTATGAACCTGAATTTGAGAGGAAGCCAGTGGAGACCCATAATTAAGGGAGTGATGTGATCGGAATGAGAGGAGTATGTGAGAAGGCGAGCAGAAGTGTTTTGAAGGAGCTGTAACTGGTGGAGTTGATATTGGGGCATGTCTGCTAAAACATCTTTACAATAGTCTAGCCTAGAGATAGTAGGTGACAACACAAGTGTGAGTAGTGATGAGAGGGAGAGGAAAGGACAGATGGCACAAATTTGGCACAAAGAAGTAAAAGAACTGCAAACAAGGGAGGAGATATGTTGATGGAAGGAAAGGGAGGAGTCAAGAGTGACTCCAAGGTATCGGAGTGATGAGACAAAGGGTATACGAGTACCAGATAAGATGGGAGTGAATGAGAGGCAGGGAGCACCAAAACTAAACCAGATAGCAGCAGATTTGGAAGGATTGTTGTACAGATAATTACTGTTTAACCAAAATGTGGGGATAAGATATTTTTCAGATATGTTAGTGAGAAGAGGAAGTGCAAAAGTGGTATTGTCAGACTCATGGGTGAAGGGGAGGAATATGCAGAAATTGATGAGGACAAAGCAGAATTCCTTTGTTCTGTGTTCATAGATGAAGGGCCAGGAGCAGGACCTCAAAAAACACCCACAAATAGGAACAGACGCGATGGGGGTCTCGAACAATTTTCAAAAGTCTGTGTTTGTGAGGAACTAGCAAATCTAAAAGTACACAAAGCAATGGGTCCAGATGGGATACATCCAACAATACTGAGGGAACTTGGGGATGTTCTAGTGGTTCCACTGTCTGACCTTTTCAATGATTTTTTGGTGTCTGGAGTGTTGCCAGAGGACAGGAGACAGGTACATGTGGTCCCTTTACACAAAAGCGGACATAAGAATGACATTGAGAACTACAGGCTGGTTAGTCTAACCTCTATGGTTAGTAAATTATTGGAAAGGTTACTATGAGAGAGAATGGTGAGGTTTCTAGAGTCCAATGGATTGCAGGATCTGAGGCAGCATGGATTCATCAGAGGCAGGTCTTGTCAGACAAATCTGGTTGATTTATTTGACTGGGTGACCAGGGAGTTGGAGCAAGGGAGAGCCCTAGATGTGGTGTACTTAGATTTCAGTGAAGTCTTTGACATCATTCCATACAGGCGACTTAAAAACAAACTGAGCACCCTAGGGATGGACACTAAAGTTATTGATTGGGTTAGAAATTGGTTGAGTGGGAGGCAACAAAGGGTACAGGTAAATGGAGCTCACTCTAAGGAGGTTACCAGTGGTGTGCCACAGGGATCTGTTCTTGGTCCGATTCTTTTTAACATCTTCGTTAGTGATATTGTGGAAGGGCTGTTGGGTAAGGTTTGCTTATTTGCAGATGATGCCAAAATCTGCACTAGAGTAGACACCCAGGAGCGAGTAGCTAATATGAAGAGGGATCTAGCTAATCTTGAAGAATGGTCTAGAATTTGGCAGCTGAAATTTAATGCTAAAAATCAGGGTCATGCACTTGGGCTGTAAAAATCCAAAGGAGTGGTACAGTGTAAGGAGTGAGGTACTTCTGTCCATGAAAGAAGAGCGGGACCTGGGCGTAATGTTGTCTGATGATCTTAAAGTAGCTAAATAGCTAGAAAAGGTGACTGCAAAACAAGAAGGATTCTTGGGTGTATAGGGAGAGGAATGGGCAGCAGAAAAAAGGAGGTGATAATGCTTCTCTATAAGTCTCTGGTGTGACCTTATTTGAAGTATCATGTGCAGTTCAGATATATAGTAACATAGTAATATAGGGCCTGATATTTTAAGCCCTAGGTGCATGCTACACGTGTAAAAGGTGGTCTTACCCATGTAAAACTGCCATAACCATGTAAATCGGATATTCAACAGCTTGAATCGGTGATGCCCAGCTACCTGCATAGCGCCAAGCACCGATGCTCAGTGGCGGAACAGAGGCATGTTACCATGAAACCCACCTAAAGTGGATTTCTGAAAGCCGTGTGCACCGACATTGAAAGTCACTAACCATGTAAGCCTAAGCGAGGTTTCCCAGTGCATACGACCATTGATGGTGAGCGGCGAACCCGTGTAGCCATGTTATAGTACATAGTAGAGCAAGGGGAGAGTGTGCAGGCATGTACTCAAACCGTGCAGAGATAAAGCGTCGCTGGACCAGCAGAGAAGCCATGTGGGCCATGCACATGGTATTCCAGAGGTGAAGACGTACCTGCCATGCCCAGGCACAGTGGAGGATGTGGCAGGCAGTGCGAATCCATCAGCAGGCTACAGCCTAGCACCTGAGATGCAGGTACTGTGCCCCAAGTGTACACAGGCCCTGGATGAGCTACCTGCAATTGATGGAAGAGGAGGTCTACCAGAGATATAGTCTTGAAGGACTAGAAAAAGGGACTGTTACTTCTGAAGAGAGATCTGCAACTGTGAGTATATACTTCTGGTAATTTTCTAAAAGGAATTCTTTGTATTAAAGCTAATTAATCTGTGAACCCACTATTTTTTGTTAAATCAGTCAGGGCCTAGTAGCAGCAGTTTAAGTTTAAATATAAAACACAGAGGAGAACTTTCTGGTTACATTTCATACCCAGCAGAGAGCTTGAAGTTTAAATTTAATAGTCACTCAGGGCCTAGTAACAGCAAAATACTTTTAGTTTAAATTTAAAACACAGAAGAGAGCTTTCTGGTTACATTTGGAACCCAGCAGAGAGCTTGTAGTCTAAATTTAATAGTCACTCAGGGCTTGGCATCAGCAAAGTACTTTTAGCTTAAATTTAAAACACAGAAGAGAGCTTTCTGGTTAAATTTAGAACCCAGCAGAGAGCTTGTATTTTAAATTTCATAAGAATTTAGAGCCTAGCAGCAGCTAAGAGCTATAATTTAAATCAAATCAGAATTTAGCTTAACTCAGCAGCACAAGACAGGGTACTGTGTAGCAGGCCTCTTTTAATAAGTGTTATTAACCTCCCTCCCTTCCCACACCCACCCACCCCTGGGATAATCGTAGCTTTATAGGTACTTACACCTCTTAAAAGACAGGAGGTGCTCTCAGGTGAAGCTCATTACCCAAATTAGTCATACACTAAGGACCTGAGATTAGTTAAGCTTCAGGTGAACAAGGTATATTACACGTATTAGGTACAGTTTTATTAGTATAAATATCCATAGCAACCCTTAGTAAGTAAAGAACTTAAAACTAAGATGCAGACAGCATCCAGCAGCGGGATGGGGGCTTTCCAGTCTTTTGCATTGAGTGTCACATGTATGATTTTCTCCCAGTTGGTGAGAGGTCTTACGTGTGCACTAGGTGCAAGGAGCTCTTTGCTCTCAGGGAACGAGTCCGTTCTATAGAGGCTAAAGTAGCAGACTTGGAAAGCATAAGACAGACAGAGAGGTACATAGATGAGACCTACAGGGAAATAGTCCTGAAGTCCCACCTCCAGTCTGGCAGCATCCCTGTTGCCATGGAGGAGAGAGGTCACGTGACAGGAGAGCATCACCCTGGTGTGGCAGGAAGTGATCCTTTAACTAGGACCTGTCCTCCAGGTGATGTAAAACCCTCTCACACCGAGGAAGTTTTTCCAGGGCATGTGCCCATGAGGGAAGGGTTAGGACAGCCGTTATAGTTGGTGATTCGATCATTAGGCATGTAGATAGCTGGGTGGCTGGTGGACATGAGGATCGCCTGGTAACATGCCTGCCTGGAGCGAAAGTAGCAGACCTCACGCGCCACCTAGATAAGGTTTTAGATAGTGCTGGGGAGGAGTCTGCTGTCTTGGTACATGTCGGTACCAATGACATAGGAAAATGTGGTAGGGAGGTTCTGGAGGCTAAATTTAGGCTTTTAGGTAGGAAGTTGAAATCCAGAGCTTCCAGGGTAGCGTTCTCCGAAATGCTTCCTGTTCCACGCGAAGGACCCAAAAGGCAGGCAGAGCTCCGGAGTCTCAATGCGTGGATGAGACAATGGTGCAGAGATGAGGGGTTTGGATTTGTTAGGAACTGGTGAACATTCTGGGGAAAGGAGGGGCTCTTCCGAAGGGATGGGCTTCACCTTAACCGGGATGGAACCAGGCTGCTGGCATTAACCTTTAAAAAGGAGATAGAGCAGCTTTTAAACTAGATATTAGGGGAAAGCCGACAGTCGCCCAAGAGCGGATGGTTCGGAAGAATGTATCTTTGAAGGATACTACCAAAAGCAGAGAGGTTCCACAAAAGAGTAAAGTAGCCCAAATGCCCTCAAGTATGGAGCAGACTGAGCTTAAAGATCCCAAATTACCCATGTCTAACAATAGCCAAATTAATATGAGTAAAATACATTCTCTAAAATGCTTGTATGCAAAT
Organism: Ichthyophis bannanicus; assembly: GCA_033557465.1. Taxonomy (NCBI): domain Eukaryota; kingdom Metazoa; phylum Chordata; class Amphibia; order Gymnophiona; family Ichthyophiidae; genus Ichthyophis; species Ichthyophis bannanicus. The sequence continues at coordinate 1,604,791,578 of CM066031.1, forward strand.
GCTAGAAGTCTACAAAATGAGATGGGAGAGTTAGAATATATAGCACTAAATGAAAGGTTAGATATGATTGGAATATCAGAGACATGGTGGAAGGAGGACAACCAGTGGGACACTGTGATACCTGGGTACAAACTATATCGTAATGATAGAGCTGATCAAATTGGTGGAGGGGTTGCTCTCTATGTTAGAGAGGGCATTGAGTCAGAAAGGATTAAAGTTTTGCAGGAAACAAATCTGCTGTAGAATCTATATGGATTGAAATTCCATGTAAAAGGGGGAAGGCAATGGCAGTGGGGGTGTACTATCGAGCGCCTTGCCAGAATGACCAAATGGATGATGAAATGCTCAAAGAAATCAAGGAAGCTAACAAACGTTACAGTGCAGTAATAATAATGGGTGATTTCAACTACCCCGGTATCGACTGGGTCAGTGTCACTTCAGGACATGCTAGGGAGATAAAGTTCCTAGATGAAATAAATGACTGCTTCTTGGAGCAGCTGGTTCATGAACCGACCAGAGGGGAAGCCATATTAGACCTAGTCCTTAGTGGAACACCAGATCTAGTGCAAGAGATAAGGTTGTTGGGGCCACTTTGGCAATAGTGATCATAGCATGATCGCCTTTGATTTAATTAGTGGAGGAGGGATAGTAAGGAAATCCACAGTACTACCTTTTAACTTTGGAAAGGGAGACTATGATAAAATGAGGAAAACAGTTAAGAAAAAACTAAAAGGAGCAGTTGCAAAGGTTAAAGACGTACATCAGGCTTGGCTGTTGTTGAAAAATACTATCTTGGAAGCCAAGACAAGCTGTATTCCACGCTTTAAGTGGAAGGAAGTCCAAAAAACTGCCAGCATGGTTTAAAGGTGAGGTCAGAGAGGCTGTTGTTGCCAAAAAAGCATCTTTCAGGAAATGGAAAAAACAGTCAAACGAGGAAACCTGGAAACAGCACAAGCACTGGCAAGTCAAATACAAGGCATTGATAAGGCAGACAAAGGGAGAATTTGAGAAGAAGCTTGCTGCGGAAGCAAAAACGCGAAGTAAAGACCTTTTCAAGTACATTAGTAGCAAAAAACCTGTGAGAGAGTCAGTTGGTCCATTAGATGATAAAGGGGTTAAAGGAGCACTAAGAGGCGACAAGGCGATAGCGGAGAGATTGAATGAATTCTTTGCTTCAGTCTTTACTGAGGAAGATTTAGGGATGTTACCCATGACTGAAGTGGTATTTAAAGGTGCGGAAGAATTGAGGAAATGTCGATACATCGGGAAGATGTATTACAACTATTAGATAAACTAAAGAGTAGCAAATCACCTGAGCCGGATGGTATACATCCAAGGGTGTTGAAAGAACTGAAATATGAGATTGCAGACCTGCTATTAGTAATCTGTGAACTATTATTAAAAGCATTTCTAATACCTGAAGATTGGAGGATCGCCAATGTAACACTAATTTTTAAAAAGGGTTCGAGGGGTGATCCGGGAAACTACAGACCGGTGAGCCTGACATCAGTACCGGGAAAAATGGTAGAAACCATCATAAAGAATAAAATTACTCAGCATGTAGATAGTCATGACCTAATGGGAGACAGCCAACATGGCTTTAGACAAGGAAGATCTTGCCTTACTAATCTGTTATGTTTTTTTGAAGGAGTGAATAATCAGGTGGACAAAGGTGAGTCGGTTGATATTGTGTATCTGGACTTTCAGAAAGCCTTTGACAAGGTCCCTCATCAGAGACTTTTGGCAAAACTAAAGAGTCATGGGATAGGAGGCAGTGTACTATTGTGGATCAGGAACTGGTTAAAAGACAGAAAGCAGAGGGTAGGGCTAAATGGCCAATTTTCCCAATGGAGAAAGGTGAATAGTGGTGTACCCCAGGGATCTGTGCTGGGTCCGCTGCTTTTGGACATATTCATAAATGACCTGGAAAGTGGAATAACGAGTGAGGTTGTCAAATTTGCAGATGACACAAAACTATTTAAAGTTGTTAAAACCCAAGAGGATTGTGGAAAATTGCAAGAGGATCTTGATAAATTGGAAGACTGGGCATCAAAATGGCAGATAAAATTTAATGTGGACAAGTGCAAGGTTATGCACCTAGGGAAGAACAACCCAAACTATGGTTACACGATGCAAGGTTCCACATTAGGAACCACCACCCAGGAAAAAGATTTAGGCGTCATTGTGGATACCATGTTAAAACCCTCGGCCCAGTGTGCAGTGGCGGCCAAGAGAGCAAATAGAATGCTAGGTATGATAAGGAAAGGAATGGAAAATAAAACAGAAGATATTATAATGCCTTTATATCGTTCCATGGTGAGACCGCACCTTGAATATTGTGTGTAATTCTGGTTGCCGTATCTTAAAAAGGATATAGCGATTTTAGAAAAGGTTCAGAGAAGAGCCACCAAAATGGTAAAGGGAATGGAAGGATACTTCTATGAATAAAGGCTAAAAAGGTTAGGGCTCTTTAACCTGGAAAAGAGACGGCTAACCTGGAGATATGATAGAAGTCTATAAATTAATGAACGGAGTGGAACGGGTAAACGTAGATCGATTGTTTACCTTATCAGAATACAGAAAGACTAGGGGACATGCAATGAAGCTACAGGGTAAACTATTTAAGACTAATAAAAGAAAATATTTTTTCACTCAACGTGTAATCAAACTCTGGAATTTGTTACCGGAGGATGTAGTAAAGGCTGTTAGTGTAGCTGGGTTTAAAAAAGGTCTGGACAAGTTCCTGGAGGAAAGGTCCATAAACCATTATTAAGAAGGGACCCAGGATATCAATGCTTGAAGCAATACAAGCATTGTGGAACCTGTGTCCCTTGGGGAAACTGCTAGGTACGTATGACCTAGATTGGCCACTGTTGGAAACAGAATACTGGGCTTGATGGACCTTGGTCTGACCCAGTATGGCATATCTTATGTTCTTATGTTCTAACAATAACTGAGTTGTGCAGCATACTCAGTGTGGACCTGGAGCCTTCCACATCCAGAAGCCAGGCCCTGCCAGTGGCTATGACAGTGACCACTGCTCTGGGATATCTAGCAACTGACAGCTTCCAGCATGTGATAGGGGCGACTGTTGGAATCACGCAGTCCACTGTCAGCCACTGCATAAGTACCTTCACCAGGGCCCTGCTGCAGAGGATGTGCCACCTCATAGCCTTCCCCCGGACACAGCAAATGTGACAGGAGACCATGCAGGTGTTCTACAATGTTGCTGGATTCCCATCGGTGCTCAGAAGTATAGGCTGCACCCACATTGCACTGCGGGCACCACGGCTGGAGCAGATGGCATACCAGAACAGGCATGGTTATACATCAATGAACATGCAGGTCATTGTAGATGCCAACATGACCTTCACTGATGTGTGTGCCCACTACCTGGGGTCCTGTCATGATGCATTTGTCCTCACCCAGTCCAGACAGAAGCCGGGGTCAGCTCGTAGATGCTTGGCAGCTAGGTGAGTGTGCACATGTGCGAGCCCCAGGACAAGCCCAGAATAAATGGTTGCTGTAGTATGATGCTAAGTGCAAACAGGTTGGAATATATGTAATGCAAACAGGTGGGAATATATGTATCCAAAAATGTATGTATCCCAAAATCAGTGACCTATTATAAACTCACAAGAAAAAGACGCTGAAACCAGTCCACTAGTGACTCCCTTAGTAGTATTTTTTGTCAGATAACATCGAGGGAAGGCCCACACCAAGCAGATGATATCCATTTTTTTCGTTAATAAGTTATTTTCATTGACGTCATTATATTAAAATTGTGAAATTCAAAAAACACTTATCTCAACATGTCAACAGAGGAAAGTCCTATCACAAGCAAGCAAGCAAGAGGTGTGCCACTCCGTAAAACAACCTATTGCTGGTCGGATCCACAAGACACTCCCAAAGTTCAAACGATGAATCCCCATGCCACTATTGGAGACTGATGTCAATTGAGGTCATTATTTACCAGCCAGTCGTGAATCTAATAGTCCTATATAGTGATTTGCCACCCTAAATCCTCCTCTCAGAAAAAAATCCTAACTTCCAATACCTGAGTCTAGCACTTGCCCACTCCACACAAGACTGACAAATTTTGCTGCCCAGGGCAGTTATTTATCTCTCTCTGAAAGGTATTTCACATTTCCTTAACTGTTTTTACCAGTCCATTAGAAGCTCTTAAGGAAATCCCTTAATAAAGTCTTTAATGCAGAAGTAAAGTTTACTAGACAGATTCAATTTATTTCACATTTAGCACAGTTTTCCATATTAATGTGGATTGTTTAATTACAGAGCAATGAATTCCAGAACTTAATTAAGCATGGAATGAAAAAAATATTTTCTCAAATTTATTTTACTAATTTTATGGCATGCCCCCTAGTTGTATTTTTTGACAGAGTAGAAAACCAAATCATGTTTACCTGTTCCACTTAACTCATTGACCTCTATCCCCCCTCAGCCATATCTTCTCCAAGCCAAAGATCCCTAACCTCTTTAACCTTTCCTCAAAGGAGAGTTATTCCATCCTCTACATCATTTTGATCATTCTTCTCTGTATCTTTTCTAATGTAACTGTATCTTTTTTGAGATGTGGTGACCAGAATTGCAATATTTAAGGTGTGATCACACCATGTAGCAGGGCTAGAATAGAGGCATTCTAATTTTCTTTGTTTTTATTCTCTATTCCTTTCCTAAGAATTCCTAATATTCTATTTGCGTTTTTGACTGCCGCCACATACTGAGTGAATGATTTCAACATTTTTTAATGTTTCAAACAGCTCAAAGAGAAGTCAAATACTCTTGTAATGACAGTGAAAAAACAATATTTGGCTGCCATTCATCCGGCCCTCTGAGGATGAATCAAGTTAATAGTTTTTAACCTGTGTGTGGTATGAGCTTTGTGATTTTTGAATAGCATTACTTTTATGAAAAACATGTTTTACCTTGTCTTTTATTTGTCCTGCTTGTATAAATTCTCATTAATCAGATCTACAGTTTGCCATTCCCTATTCATCCTCTTTTTGCTGCTAGCAAATAATTTGTTCACTGATTTTAATTACTTCCCCAGCCCTCTCATTCCTTCCTACTACATCCAAAGCTAATTCTTTTTGCTTTTATAATTTGTTCAAAATATCTATAAATAGTACAGCTATTGAAATGGATTCAGGCCATTCTTCTTCCCCTGCTGTGTTCACTCCCTAAAGGAAGTGCTACCGATGATATACAGAACAGAATGCATAAGAACAATGGTTCTTTGTAAGATAAAGGTTGTTATGGTTCTTTTCATTGAAAACTTTAGCATGTCCCACAAGTTGGGCAATATTTTATACAATTTTGAAACTGATAGTTTTGGTTTAAGAGGATCACTTTCAATAGAAAATTGATTCTAATTCAAGTTAGATTTCCAACGACTAAAACAAAGTGGCATGTTTACTGAAGCACGGTAGCTGGGAGCATGAGGTTTAACATAGGGCTAAGGCATGTTTTGGCCACTCATTAGCCGGCAGCACATTGTCAAATAGCGACTGAGCTAAAAATGCTGCATTACCCAAGCTGCATGCAAATAGGCGGGATTAAGGTGAAGAGTGGGTGGGGATATGTCTGCTGCTAATGTGGGTGCAACTACCATCTGCCTCTGACCAGGCGGTAGTTGCGTTTACCTTGCTAGTGCAGTCAGAATGCCTGGTTTGGATGCAAGCATTAGGAAATATGAAAGGCAGAAGCAGTGCAACCACATAAGGAATAACAGGGCAAATAGATGATGTCAGCAAAATACCAAGGCACCTGCCTACATTACCTGTTTGAAAGGGCTGCATGGTGCAGCTGCCATGGTAGTGGACCACAACAGCCTGAGATCCACAAAATCAGGGCTTGCAGGTCTGGAGTGACCCTGCTGGGAAAGTGGGCAAACAACCACTGAAACATCTACAGCTGTCTTGTCTGACTCCTGTTCACATTCTGTATATGCATTGGATAGATGTCAGAGGGCTGTAGGTGTTATGTGCTCTGCCAGTGATGGAAGATAGGGCCTGTGCTCTGTGCGTTAGCCAGTACTGGCCACATAGCTAGTTGGATCCAGCAGAATACAGTGAGAGGTGGGTCATGCAAGTGAGGCATTTCACATACTGGCAATATGATAGTGTGGCATAAAAAGGTGCCATCTGGCCCCTACCTCCCTGCATGAGGGGGTATGTTGCAGTGCATACCTGGACCTGGGGGGCCATGTTGCTGCCATGGGCCATGTTCCTGTGGGCAGCTGGCCCTTCACCCTGACCTTGGGAGGATGTGGCTGATGCCTACCGTTCTGAACAGCTTAATATATCTAGCACTGAACATGGGATTCTATGTTCCAGCTCAATGATCATTATCTTCTCCCTGGCCCACGTGTTGAGGCATTCCATGACCATCTGCTTCCCTGACAGCTGGGGTAAACAGCCTATATTTGGGGAGGGTGGGTTGCATTCCAGTGTCTCCCCAAGTTGGGGAGGGGGGGGAATAGCATGGCTACACTATACAATTTGCACATCTTACTGTAAACATCAGGCTACAGTGAGCAGGTATCCTATATGACTGATACAAGCAGCCCAGAACTTTTACAGTGATTGCACAGGGACCTCCTGCCTCATACATACTAAACCACACACCAAACTATATACAAAGAGGGACTAAGAGAAAGAGTCCTTCACTAAACAGCAAAAAAAAAAAACCTTACACCGTGATCCCTGCAGCCTAGGTGAACAGGCACCCTTGGCAGCTCATGGTGAGAGAGGTTCACATGCCTGTCCCCCATGATTTTATTTATCTGCATGGGCACTTTGGACACTCTGCCTGATCCCATACAAGGCTCTCTGCTTTTCAGATGCCACATTTACTCCCTATCCTATCTCCCACAGTTGGGGATGCAGCACAGACTCGCTACATATGTTTGTGTTTCCCGATTTGCATGCCCCTCCCCATTGTACTTAGGCCCCATTGCTCTGAGCTGTGCAGCCAGTTTTGCCTATTCCTGGTCCTCTCTCTCTGTTCTGTACAGGCCTGTTACCTCTGTCCTGTAGGTGGAGTTGGAGACCATTTATTACTGTCTGCAGTGTTTCTGTAGATTACTGCTGCCCTAATAATCCATTTTTGTCTTTTCATTGCAGGTTGCGCATTGCAAAACGTATTCACTGTGCACATGTGCCATGGCCGCACACTCCTCCCTACTACTGCAGTATTGACATGCCTAGCATGTTGGTAACAACCCTGCTACAGCCACCTGCTGGTACCATGGCCACTAAGCCATGCTGCATTAATTTTGCAAGCCAACAGCATATTATTCCTGTGCTGCCAGCGGCCCTTTAATAAACATGCCCCAAAGCTAGATAACAGCTGCAAAAGTACATCCTATGGAAATAGATCCCAGAAGTAAAAAGGAATATTTTCTTTTAGATAAGCATTAAAAAACATACTCCAGTGCAAACTAGCCATTGAGCTGCTTTGATTGACATATTCAAAGTACCATGTCAGTATGAGCCTGGAATCACATGACCAAAAGTAAAAACAAGCACATCAATTTACAAAAAGGAGCACTTCTAACATGAACTGGCATGGGCTAAAAACGAAAGTGCTAGTGCACAGACTGAGAAAAAAGAGAAGTGACACCTTAGAGGGCATCTAAAACCACTAACAATAAGAGCTATAAATATATTCAAGAAGCAGTAAACAAACAAAATAAAAATGTGTATAATAAAAGAGGGGAACAACAATAATCAAGATTAATACAAGGCAGGAATAAGTCAGAGGTGCTTAGCAATGATGTCTTCATTTGAGACCTGCAGGTGACATGGTGTTGAAATAAAAAATAAAGCATTGTTCTTCTCAAAGCCATGTGGCTTTAACTCCTTAATGATGAAAATTCCTTAAAAATAGAATGTTCCACCAAAGATGCAACTACTAAACACAAGTTACCCCCGAAAATAAAAAATAACCAATAGAAAAATCCTCAACTATATAAAAAGTCTACACAAGCAGCTACTCTCTAAGTGGAAGGAAAAATACCTCAGTGCTGTTGTCCCCAAAACGGGATCTATCATTCAGTCAGAAAGAAACCTTCCTATTTTATTTTTACTTATTTTACTATTATTCGCTCATTTAATTTTTCACTTGTTATTTAAATAATCGTTTTCTTCCCGAATTGCATCACCAGTTCACATCCACATGCTATGCTTATAAGCAACTAGTATTTCCACCATTTAAATGCTGAACAGTGAACAAACGTATCTTCATTCTTTGTAGGAATTATGCTCCGTTAATTTCATATGTGGCCACCTTCAATACCAGCAACATTTTGCATTCTGCTGCATCAGAGAGTGCACACAATCTAGGAGCTAACATATGAAATTAGGACCAACAAACAAATTCACTGCTCCTCTTACCAAAATCTTGTTAATCAAAGTGAAAATCATACTCCACATGCTAAATATCCAAGCAATTCATGGCTATACAAATTTCAAACATAGTCCAAAAATAGTTATACAGACTGCAAACTCTGTAGAAAATACATCTCTCCTGAACAATCTTTAACATGTCAAAAGATGATATCGAATTAATGAACCAAACCTTTATTAACTTGACCAGTGCAGGAAAAAAAAAAGGAACAAAACCGACACAGCAGGGATTTGATCTTATTGATTCTTCTTTCTTCTAAGAGGTACAATCTTACTTGTTGTTTTTTCCAAAATAGCTTGTTAGCATATATTGATCCTGCGCCATTCCAATACTGTTTCAACTCACAAATACACATATTATACATATTTATATAAATTGTTCCATGGTCACACAGGCTCATACACAGCTTTTAAACACCTATATTTGACTAGGCTTGGGGTCGCCCTTGGTTTGTTTCTTTATGTATCTTAGCTGTTTTATAGGTTTGTAGGGTTTCAGTCATTATTTAACTGTATCATATTTCCTTTATTTTAGTTTTTTATACATTGCTGGGTTTATTTGTGTACTAATTTTATTCCTTTTTTGTCTCTTCCTTCCTCTCCTTTCCCCTTTGGTCTCCCTTCTCCTTCCTCTCTTTTCCTTTCCATGCCCCTTCCATTCCCCCTCTTTCTCTCCTTCCGTCCTCCACTACCCTTCCCCCCTCCCCTCCCCTCCCCTTCCTCTCTCCCCCTTACCCCTCCTCCCCCTTTCCCATCTTTTCCACCTCGCCTCCCTCTTTATTTATTTAATTTATTTTTCTTAGCATTTGTTTTCTTTCAGATGAAAGGCTTCCTGAGCATTACTCACATCAGCATGTATGTTTTCTAAGTTGTTCTTGCCCACTTACTCCATGGGTAAACTTTTGTTTTGTTTTATCTATCTTGTTAAACATATAATGATTTTATTTATTTATTTATTTATTTGTTTAAATGGTTTTATATACCACCCTTTCCTTCAATCAAAGTTTGTTGGTTGACCTGTGTCCCACCAATCTGTTTTAAGGGGCTGACTTGGATTTAGTGGCAGGACAGAAACATGGTTCACAGAAAACCATGATTGGGATGTAACTATACCTGGCTATACTTTATTCAGAAAGGACAGGTTAGGACGAAGGGGAGGAAGAGTGGCACTTTATGTAAAAACTACTAGTAAAGCTTTGGAATTAAAGAGCTTGAAAGGGAGAGAGGAGGCATTGTTGGTTAAACTAGAAAGAGGGAAAGAGAAATCTATTTGCATTTGGTGATATACAGACCTCCCTCACAAGAGGAAGAGGGGGACGGAGAGTTAAGTGAAGACATACGCAGCATTGCTAGGAAAGGGGAAGTGCTACTGATAGGAGATTTTCACAATATGATGCCAGCATGTTGATTGGCACATTCCTATCACGCTGTCAGTATCATCTTCTAGAAGTAACGGAGTATCCCTCCGGGATTGCTCTACAGGGAGAACTATTCAGGCAATTGGTAGCAGACCCCACACCCACAACGTGAAGGGTCCATAGTGGACTTAGTTCTAATACGAATGGTGAAAGTGTTTCTGATAAAACCCTGTTGTAGTGGGACGATGCATCTTTTGCATCCAAGTGATCACCAGATGGGGGTGGTTCAGTAATTAGGACGTAAAGGGCTGTTTAGAAATTCCATTCAAAAGGTGAGGACTTAGACTTTTAGGAATAACTAAACTTTGTGAAGGAAAATGGTTGGGCCAATCACCTTAGGTAGTGAGTTTGTTAGTTGGGATTGTGAACAGCTGAGGGATGTAGAAAACCCGTGGGCAAAACTGAACGGGGATATTTTAAGGGCAACCATCCTTCTTTTGTTAAAATGGTAAGTAAACGGTTAAAGGAAAAGGAGACCGCTATGGTTTTCGAAAGACGAAGTAGCTCGAAAGGGGTTGGGGGGGAGGGGGGGGGGGGTAGAGGGGATATAGATAGTTGAAAGTGAAGAAAAACGAGAGGAAGCCTTCATGAAATACAAGAGATCACAGAGAGAGGAAGACAGGCACTCTGTATTGTGGAAAAACATAGAGAAGCTAGCAAAAGTAGTCAAGAAGGCAAAGATTCAAAAGGAGGAGGGAAATAGCCAATGTCATAAAATGGAGGGGATAAGACATTTTTCAGAATAGACTTAGTGACGAAGAGGAAAGGGCAAAAGTGGTAGTGTCAGACTCAAGGGTGCAGGCGGAGGAATATGTAAAAGCTGCTAAGGATTTTGACAAGGCGGATTGTGCTTAACAAATGATTTTTTGTTCTGTGTTCACAGATGAAGAAACAGGAGCAGGACCTCAGAAAACACCCACAAATAGGAAACAGAAGCGAGGGACATCTTTGAAACAATTTTCAGCAAGACTGTTCGTTGAAACTAGCTCAACTTAAATTAGACAAAGCGAGGTGTTGTGGGACCATTTTGAGGATGGGGATACACTTGGGTCAGAGAATGACTGAGGAACTTGGGGATGTTCTAGCAACTCCACTGACTGACCTTTGTCCATGCCGCATTGGAGTCGGGGAGCGGTGCAAATAAAGGACTGGGAGAGAGGCTCGGTGGTGCCTTTACACAAAAAGCGGAAGTAAGGATGTGGTTGAAAACATCCAGGGCCTGTTAGTTTCCTTCGGTGGTGAGTAACTTATTGGAAAAAACGCTGCTGAAAGAGAAAATAGTGAGGGGTTTTCTGGAGTCCTCAGCGGATTCCAGGATCCGAGGCCGCCATGGCTTCAACAAGAGGCAGGTCTTGTCAGACAAATCTGATTGATTTCTTTGACGGTGTGACCAGGGAGTTGGATCCGAGGGGGAGAGCTATAGATGTGGTGTATTTAGATTTCAGTTAAAGCCTTTGACACTGTTCCTCACAGGCGACGTATAAACAAACTGAGCCCCCCAGGGATAGGACCCTAAAGTTACTGTCTGGGTTAGAAATTGGTGGAGTGGGATGGTGACACGAGTACAAGTAAATGGAGCTCACTCTGAGGAGAAAGGATGTTACCAGTGGGGTGCCCCAAGGGATCTGTCCTGGGTGCTATTCTTTTTAACATCTGGTTAGTGATATCGCGGGCAGGGATGTCGGGTAAGGTTTGCGCTTTGCGGATGATACCAAACTCTGCACCTAGCGTAGGCACCCAGGAAGGGGTCGATAACATGAGGAGGGATCTAGCTAAGCTTGAGAAATGGTCTAGAATTTGGTTAGCTGGGATTTAATCGTTAACAAAATGTAAGGTCATGAATTCTGGCGGCAGGCAATCCAAGGGAGCAATACAGTATAGGGGGTGAAGTACTTTTGTTCACTAAAGAAGAGCTGGACCTAGGCGTGGTTGTGTCTGATGATCTTAAAGTAGCTAAACAGGTTGAAAAGGGGTGTCGGCAAAAGTTTAAAAAAGCAGTGGGGTGCATACGGAGGAATGGCTAGAGAAAAAAGGAGGTGATAATGCCTCTGTATAAGTCTTTGGTGCGACCTCATTTGGGAAGTATAGTGTGCAATTCTGGAGAGGATACCTTCAAAAGGTGTGACCACAGGATGGAGTCGGTGCCAGAGGGGGCTACCTAAAATGATT